>WEIT01032611.1:365758-412330 GCA_013389985.1 Dryoscopus gambensis | reverse complement strand
TATCCTAAGGTTTATGTTTGCCAAAGAGTTCCAGGGCTCATCTTGTGCATTCTGCAATCCCCAAATTGTTTCCTATTTCCTTTTCTCCAGTAAGTCTTTGAGTGAATATTCTTTGTGGAATTGATTTAAGTTATTCACAGAGATGTGAGGAAAACATCATACTAAAGGAATGATAATAAAGGGTGAAAGAAAAATTTGTTCGGTTCTAATCTCACATTTGTGTAGGTATATATGCTTCTGTAATACTAAGAGAAAATTAGAATGCATTTCTGAGACAGAAAATTGCTTCCAGTGTGGGATAGCATTCAAAAAACGTACTGGTGGAGTTCCTTATATGTTTTGTGCCTGACAAGGTTTGAATACAGAATGGCTGGCAAGCGAACACCTGTGTTTAGGTACCTGTTTGTGCAGCATGGATGGGGTGTGGGAAACTAGCAAGGAAATTTTAAGTTAAATGGAGAGCTATGAGATTTCAAACTTTCCTGTGCTTTCAAAGGCTGTGATTGTAAATGTGTGTATTAGAGAATTCTTCTGTTTGATTCAGGCTGATGATGTATGTCACTACCTGGTACATGTTTGCACTAAGAGCAGGCTTAAATTTGGATCTGTGAGAAACCAGTTGATTTCTCTATACTTACATGCTTTTTCTCCCAAACGGAACATTTTACGGTTCCAGTTTTCAAAAATATCCAATCAATTCCTTGTGGTAGCCATTGCCATGTAAGAGGCACTAAGTGAAGCCAGTATTTGAGCTGTCTCAAAAGGGGAGAGGGTTTTTTAATAACTGGTTTATACCCATTGGAACCTCATGGCTAGAAGTTCTCAGGCAGTTTAGGATGAAATTAAAGTATTACATGATGGCTCCCCGTGAGTGAAAATGACTGTCACTAGACCTGCAGTCAACATTTGTTGTAACAAGTGTTTTTAGGTATATGCCAGCAGTTACCAGGATTTTCAAATCAATTTACCTTATGTTTGTAAACTGTTTAATCCGGTATGTCATTTTAATCTGTGCACATCTTTTGTACTAAAGCATCTATTAGCACTTGAGGGGAAAGTATGACAGTCATTGTTACGTTAGAAATTAACCATCTGAGTTAACTTCATAAGTTTTAGTTGGAAGAGTAGAGACAGGCTGTGAGGTGTTGGATTTTTAAGGAGCACTGGTAATTAATAAAGACACAAAGCAAATTACTGCTTGTGAAAAACATCTGCGATTGTGAGGACAGTGCCCATGCTCAGTTGAAGTGCACATGGCCTGGACGGTTCTCTTTTTAGTGGGGATGGCTAAGGAGGACAGACCTTTCAACTGAGAGTCACTGGGAAGCTTACTTTAAGTGCTAAGCATCTTATGGTTAAAAGTGGTGTCTTAGGGCTATATAGAGATTATGATTTGTCCACCTCATAAACCTCTTCTATGAGGCTAAAGCCACATCTCAATACAAAATCACTGCTAAGCTGAAACCATAATCCTTTCAGTTGTTTCATACTGTCCTCTGGAAAGATGTGGCCTTGCCAGGACAAGCAGGGGCTGCTGCAATGTCCTAGAAGTAAAACAGTGTCTTGGCTTTTCCTGTGTGTGAAAGAGGTTTTGTATAGCAATGTGTGAAAGCTGAAAACTCATTTCAGTATGTTTTCCACTCAGTGGCCCTACTGTGAGTGTGGGCAGAAGCATTTACAGTCCCTGAGATGGAGCTGATGGCATCTCACAGGAATGGGGCATCACTTCTGTTGTCAGTAGAGCAGCTCTGTTTTAGTGCAGAATTCTGCTGAGTGCCAGTAAGTAGGAACAAAGATCTGCACATCAGCTGGAGAAATTGTGGTCCTGAGAGAGGGACAACGTATTTCTTAACCTTGCACTGTGTAACTGTAGTTACTGAGTGGGTATGGGTTTGATGCCACCTGTAGCATTGCCTCCAGTCTTCCTGCTGTTTCTCCTGCACGGTGCTCTGCTGTGTGGCTGCTCTTCTACTGCTGCTGGAGTGAAGTTTGCATTGTGCCTTTCACTTGCCTGTTTTGCCCATGAACATCTCCTGACCTGATTACTTTTGGCTTTAGAAAGGAGTAAAAATGCCAGTTACTCATGACCAGTTCTGCAAACAGGAGGTGTGCCTACAGTTAGAGGAGTTTAAGAGATGTTTGACTTTAGAACTGTTGTCTGCAATAAGCCCTTGGCTGTAGCACTAAACTTGGGACATGGAGAGTGCTATGTGACCCACAGCAACCTTTGGGGGAATAGGTTCTTCGTAAGCTGGTCTCTTGCTCTCTGGTTTAAACTGTCTCCCTTATTCGCAGCAAAGGTTGGGAGATGTTGCTGCAGTTTTCTCTGAAATTTTGGTCAGAGGGGCTATCCATGGAGATACTTGAGCAATTTAGGATCTCAGAAACTTCTCCACATTGGAATGGTGCGCATGAGTGTGTGTGTGTGTATGTAGGAAACTAGCAAAAATCCTGGTGGTTGAAATACTCTTATTTTATGAAAAGATAAGGGCTTCTATTAAATTTGGGTTGTTCTTGGTTCATTTGAACTATTCTTTAAAGAACAACCTAAATCCCACCATTCTTTATCAATCAGATGTTTTTATTTCCTGCTTTCCCTTCCCATCTGGAAGTTTCTCAAACAGTAAACACATGTTTTCAGAGCTTGCAAATTGAAATGTTTGATGTTATGTATGAATTCAATTTTTTTCCTAGTGTCTGTTTTTTTCCTAGTGTCAAGCTTTGGAAAGGCATTCTTGTCAAATAGCAGTGTTAAAAATTTTGATAAAATTGAAAGACAGAGAACACTGTCTTAGGTAGTTTGCTTCCAGATCTTCCTATAGCAAATTTTTGTGACGGGAATGTAAACACAGCTACAGTACAGCAGAGGAGGACTTATGATGATACAGTATATTTAAATAGTACACATTTTTCTAGGTATAACTTTGTCTGAAGTTGACTTCTCACTGATGTAAGTGGAATTTAATAAAATTTTTGTTTAAAAAAAAGCTTCTGGAAAAACAGAGTGTATACAACAGCATATACTGCTACATCTCATTTAGATTCTGTGGTAACTCTTTCAGTCATGTCCTAAAATTCCTTTATGTTATGTATCAACCATGCACTATTTTTTTCTTTCAAGTGGAAAGGCAATCAAAAATTTGAAAATCAAACCATAGCCATTGATCAGGATGCAGCTAATGTCCTCAGTGTATTTTAAAATAAGGTTGTCCACAGGAGAAAAGTAAGATAAGGTAGAATTAGGTTCATGTCAGTCTTTTGTAGGTTTGCAGCCTCAAAATTAATTAACCTTTACTTGTTTATAAATAATTGCATTATTCTGACTGTGATTTAAAATGGAACTTCAAGACAGTTCACTCTCAGATATGTTTTCCTTCAAGTCAGGAGAGCAAATACCATGGTGAATGTCCCAAAAAGTAGTCCTTCTAGTTTCCCCAGTACTTGAGGGTGATACAGGTAGGATAATTAATTATTTTAATTACGTGTTTATCAATGCAACAGTGATTTTATAAATTTAAACTGGAACAAAGGCAACTCAGAGCCTACTGATAGTGTCAGACATTTGGAAAAGCTTTATGTGTTTAGTAAGGTCAGCTTTCTCTGGCTTTATACTGCATTTCCCATGGTATGGTCAGTTTGTCCTTTCTGGCAGCAGGTCTTATCCTGGTCAGATACGTTGCAGGAGCCCATGGAATGTTATGCTTCTGCCAAAAATTTCCATTATGTTGTGCTGCCTCTAGATACTTCACTGTACTGAGCAAGGGTTTCAATTACCATCTTCATGCCATGACATCCAGATGCTGAGAATTTTTTTCTGTTCACGTGGAAGAAGCAGTCTTGGAAAATGCTTATCAGATGGTCTCTATTACAAATTTATACAGCATCTACCAGCAGAAATAGGAATGCTGTCTCAAGAGCATGCAGGTATTAGCCTTGCTAAAAGCAGGTTAAGTGTGTTATTTTTCATCTCAGGCAATATCCCTCTGTGGAAAAGGGCTGTAGAAATTAATTTGGATTAAATAAATGCATGATTTTATATCAAAATCATTCTAAAAGCACATACATTTGTTTCCATGCCGTTTTAATTTTGAGAGATTTCATTATTTATTTGTAATTCTGTAGCAGGACCACCACATTCACATTGGTGGTTAACATCATATACAATGGAATATTTTCCTCACAGTTGCAGTGTGTATCGTAGTCCTTAGTGTATACATGTTAGATTCAGTTAATAGTTAGGGTTTTGGAAGCAATAGGAAATGTTTTATTTGTCTTTTTTTTTTTTTTCCCAATTGGATTCATAGTGCAGTAGTATCTTTGAAATACCTCTGCTAAGCAGAATTGACCAGCAGTCTGAAAGGCTCATGAGTGAATACTGGATTTTGACAAGTGAGGGTGGAAACCAGCTGGCTGGTTTATGTTTATGTACACATCTGTCCCTTCACACGCACACTCTCCTTTGTGGCTGAGCCTGAATGTCGTGGCAAATGCAGAGCAGCAGAGCTTTGCACAGTGCAGGCGATCAGGCTCTGCTTGAGAGTTGAGAGTATTTTTTGATGCAGCCTCTGTGCTGGTTCAGTGATAAAGCCTGGGCTGGTACCTTCTGCATACACCCAACTTGTGGATATGGGCCATTGAATAAATAATAAAGACACCATTTGGAGGGAGGAGATGATGACTGGTAACAATCAGCATGGATTTACCAGGATTATACTCAATTGCCTTCTAGGATAAAACAGCTGGATGAGGCTGTGGATGAGGGAGAGCAGTAGATGCCATTTATCTTAACTTCAGCAAGACTTTTTGGACAAGGTCTACAAATATTCTTGTGTCCAATTTAGAATTGGGATGGGTGGACAAAGAAATGCATAATTAGTGGCTGGCTGGTCTGGCTTAGAGGATAGTGATTAATGGATCATACTCTAGCTGAGGTTCGTGGCAGGGAGAATACCACAGGATTTTTTGGGGGGACTTGTCCTGTGTGACACATTCAGCAAAGACCTGGAGGAGGTGATAGAGGCATGTTCATGAAGTTTGCAGATGACACTAAATTGAAGAGAGCAACTGATACACCTGAGGTTAGGGCTGCTGCTCAGATAGACCTAGACAGGATGGAGGGATGGGCCAGCAGAAGCCCTACAAAATTCTGAAGTACTAAATACAACGTTATGTGCTTGGGAGGGAAGAATCCTCCTGCAGTGATGGAGGCTGGGGAGAAGCTGTTCCGGGACAGCCCCAGGGATGTTGGCAGAGAGCTGAGCAGGAGCCGGCCTGGTGCCATGGCAATGGCAATGACAATGGCCTGTGGCATTCTGGGCTGCTGTGACATAGGCTGCACTGACAGGAGCACAGTCAAGAGGCTGAAGGAAGAGGTTATTCCTCTTACATACAGTTCTTCAAACCTCATCTAGAAAGCTCCAGGCAGTTTAGGGCCCTTCAGTATGAGAAAGGCATTGATAAACTGTAGAGTGTCCAGCAAAGGGCCACCACGATGGTCAGGGGGTTACAGCTTTCTTAGGAGAGGAGGCTGAGGGAACTGGTTCTGTTAACCCCAGAAAAGAGAAAGCTTTGGGAGAAAGGAGGATTTAATAATGGTCTTCCAGTTTCCAAAGGAGGTTATTGACATAATGGAGTCCCAGCAGTGAAAACAGAGGATACAGAGACAATGAACATGAATTGAAACAAGAGGTTCAGACTGGATGTAAGGAAGAAATCTTTCACCATGAGTTCAGTCAAGCAAGCAATGGAACTAGTTGCCCAGAGTGGTTGTGGAATCCCCACATTTGAAGGATTTCAAGACCCACCCGGATGAAGCCCTGGACAGCCTCGTCTAAACTAATAGCCGTCCCTGTATTAACCAGGAGGTGGGAGTTGAGACCTCCTGAGGTCCCTTCCAAACTCAATTATATTCTGATTCTGTAATAACTGGTTGAAATGTGCACAGCTGTACACAACTGGAAAGGAATTCTACTTTATCATTATTTCTGCGTGCTGGGGAGATGTTGCCTGAAACATCCTGAGTTGTTCTGTAGTACATGAGCTTACCAAGAATGCTGTAACAAAGAGGGTCGTATTGCCATATGAAACCCATTACCAGAGGGTTTAAATCTGGAGCCTGTTTCTACACCACAGGGCAGATTGAACACAAATCCATGCCTTGGGCAAAGCTTCAGCAACTTTCCCATGGGAGAAAGATGGATTCCATCTTATGGTGAGGCCAAAGAGCATCCTTCCCTTCCTCTCTTCCTTCCTCCCCCTCAAATTGCTCTCCTGATTTGTGTATTTTAACTTGTCCTTCTTTTTCAAAATCTGCATCTTAGTAATTTTAAGTATTTCTAAATTTAGAAATTCATATATATATTTTTATATTTTTCTAATGGAAAAATGTAGCAAAAAGTGCCCTTTTGCCAATATAGAATGGAAAATGCCAACATGTTTCGCATGTGAGAGGGCTGTGATGATTCTAAAATTTAGTAATGCGTATCAAATTTTGCTGTAGTTCAGATGTGCTTTTCTTAATTTTAGGTGTATTTTTTTTCTGTATCTTTAAAAGGAAAGCAGAACACCTCTTCTCCAATTCAGCTCCCATCTCGTCATCTGTTCAAGGGCATTGTTAAGTGGCTTTCTGTGACTAGAAGTTGACAGTGTGTTATTTAACTCGCAACTTATCCTTTTACAAGAAAAATAGCCCCTCATATATTTCTGGTTTGATATGCCACTTTAGGAGGCCTCTTTGCCTAATGCAGTGCTCACTGAAACCTGGAATTTGGGGGGTTTTTTCCATTGCCTTCAGTGAACACAATCTCAGCAATCCAAAATTAGGCATCTTCAATTTTCTTTCTCTGGGAAGCAACACAAAATACTTTTTGGTCATAAATCAGGATAGCCTTGATTTTTTTCTGTCCAAGAAAATGAAAGCAGCAGCAGGCAACCTGGTCAGGTTACCTGGGCCAGTGCTGCTAAATTCTTAGCAGGCTTGTACTAGAGAATAGGAGTGAACCATGACCTGGTGACTCATCGCACCCCATCACAAGCTCTACAAGGGTTGTCCAAGAAAGCATCTAATTGACTCTTTGGCAACACCAACAGACTGATAAGCCCATTTCATGTTTCTCCACATGATTAAGAAAATTCTGTGTCTGTGATTAAGAAAAAGCAGTGATCCCACCACAGTGTCTGTGTCATGTTTCCATCTCTGTGAGTCAGCCATTTAGAAGAAAATGGGAAGTGTAAAGAAGCCTGGCAGCCCAGATTGCCATCTAAGAGGTGATGGAAGAGAGAGCTGCCATGGGGCTGCCTCAGCCCCTGAAATGGAGACGCTTTAACTCTGGCATCATCCCTATGCAAAGATTGAGAATCAAAATGTTCCCCTCCTGTATTCATTTAAGGCAGCAAATTGCCAAGCAGAATGCTGAAAATGCCCTTGATACATCTGACTGCCCAGGTGACTCCTTTCTGAGCCCCTCTGATCTGAGCAGCAGATTGAATCAAGGCATTTCTGAAATGGGTGGGTCACCCTTGTGCAAAACTCAAATCCTTCACATGACCAACTGCACTGGAGAGATTTAAGGGAGTGCTATAATTTTTAGATTTTATTTCCACCTTCTATATGAAAAATGTTTCCGTGATATCAGGGCAAAAGAATACAATGCCTACAATTATGAATTTTAAAAATAATAATTTAGTAGTTCACCTTCTGAGTTTTTCATTAGTAAAAGCACACAGACCTCTAATTTGCTAGATCCACAAAGAAATTTTATCTTCTGCTGGCAGGGCTGGCTATGTAAAACTGGTCCAAGAACCCCCTTCAGTGTATCCGTACACAGCAATGCCCTGTACTAATTCTGAGATTACAAATGACATGTACTGTGATGTCATAGGCAAAGGCTGGCTCAGGGACTGGGGTATCTCAGAAGCCCAAAAGGTTCCTGCTGAAGTCAGCAGGAACCCTGGACCTTTGGCCTTTTCTACTTTGATGAAAATGCTTTCTTTGTAGTTTTATGAACTTAGGAATTCATGCTCTTAATCCTGTTCACTTACAGTTTAGAGGCAGGATGTGTTGTAGTTGCAAAACTCAGCAGGTGAAGTCATGAAGCTGAATCTGTAGAGATGTAGAGCTTTTGCAGTTTGATTTCGTTTCTTGCAATAAAAATGTGCTTGCAAGGTGTCTTTGGCTAAGGTTCAGAAAGAAGTTGCAACACGTACCTTTTGCAAAAAGCTGTTCTGCAGAAGGAGAGGATAAGTGGGCTCCCTCCTTTTTAATGCTTCCCTTGGGAAGCAAAATGCACAGAGAATCCTATTTAAACCTTTCCATTAGACCTACCGATTGTAAAGCACAGCTTTAGCTCAAAATTTCAGTTTGGATCAGATTTCTCTATATTTTGTATTTTTTTAAGAATTTGTGATAATTTATTCTGCTGCAATTTGCATCTGCTTTCAGATAGCAAAGGAAAAATTTAGTATGGCATCTGGAGGTCCATTTGAAAAAGGAATGTCCTTACCAGGGTGATTACTGGTGCAGTGTGTGGGACTAATTCAGCTTCCTTCATTGTTAGTCCCAGTGCTAACAGTGAGCTGGTGAGTTCAGAGCTCCTCAGGCAGGCTTGGGCTCTGCTGGTAGTTGCAGTCCTAATATATGTGTCAGACCATCTTATTTTGCTTTACTTTCCAAGTTTTTCTTGTAGGAGTTACAGGGAGTTCCAGTATGGATCTTTCGTACAGGGTGAAACAGGAGCTCTGGTAACTGATCTCTTCTCTTCCAGGGTTAGTTGGCTCCCTCACTGCTTATGTTGGCACCGCTTGGTTTTAAAGCTTCCAATTACAAAATTTTGTCTTTTTCCCTGAAAAAGTGAAGTTCATTTTGAGGTTAATTGAAGCTGTATTACAAGGCAGATATTTCACCTATTGTTACATTAAACTGTGTTCCAGCTTGTGTTTGGTCTCAGTACCCTGTACCATATCCCTCTCATATTAATTGAGCTGTATTACACTTTAGTGAGACACAGTTTTAATACAAAGAAATGAGTACAATGAAGGTTGTTTAATACAGTAAAAACTCCAGGATGTCTTCTAATGTTACAGAAGACTCAGAAACATGTTTGGGAGGAGTCTAACCTTATATAATTGTACTTTCTCAAAAAAACACTTTAATCGTGCTCTCCGCTGTTTCAAACAGCCCCCTTTTGTCAGTACAAAAGTTAACACAGTTAAGGCTCATTTTTGTAATGTCTGACTTTATTGCTCAAAACATTAAAGATTATATCTCAGTCTTGCAGAAGGGGGTGGGGTTTTCTTTGTCTCAGTAGTAAAATACTTTGGTAAATAAGAACAGTGGGGTCTGAAGAAATTTTTTTGCAAATGTGGATATAAATTGTTCTCTTTATTTTTCAAGTTAAAGAATTTACTAAGTATCTGGGATTTTAGTTTGTCCCAGTCGTAAGCTTACTATTTCATTTCGGACATGTAACTCTCTGCAACTGTTTGATTTTATGTTTGAGAGTTTTCTGAAGCCTTTCAAGATTTTAAGAGGTATTTTTATACCATTTTGCTTTCCAAAATGCTGCCATTTTTGTCTTTAAACATTGGTAGCTCTGCCTAGCCCCTTCTTGTCACCCTCCTGATACGCTTTTTAATTCTTCGGTCTTTGGTAAATTTGTCAGCGAGGAGAGCAGGGGGTCTGTTCTGTGGCATTGGAAATGCTGACAAGTCTGTCAACACTGGATGTGCGATTGTCCCTCGGAGCTTACATCCAAGTGTGTTGTACTAAGCAGAGAATAGAATGTGGGAGAAGTTATTCTGAGTGTATGTGCATGTGATTGCAGTTTCCAAGGAGACCACCTTCTTTGTCTGAACATGTCCAAAATGATTGCCTAATTGATCTCATCATGTGGGACACTCTGTCTGTCTTTCTGTCTGCTTCTCTCATGCATTCTCTCCTCCACATTGTTAATCAGAAAGTAAAAAATGAAAAGTTATGTTCTTGCAAAGAGCCAAACAAAGCCATTAGCCTGCCCAAACGACAGGCTGTGGCTGTCCCTTAGTCAGAACCAATGGCTAGTGTGTCACCAGTGTGGATGTGAGACATGTTGTTGCTACTATTTCTCCCCAGTCTGTGCTCTAACTTGTGCATAGATGATGCTGAGCGCGTCTTTGAAAGAGACAGCTGTTAATGCTCCTACTGAATTTCCACTAATTATAAAATGAAAGGACTGGCTCTCTTTTCCTTCCCAAAGCTCAATAGTCTAGTTTCACTGATTAAAGAACCAACAACAAAAAATCCCCCAAAACACAAAAAGCTCAGGAAAGGAGGAGACGTCAGTCAGTGCCGGTGCTGAAAAGCATGCTGATGTGCTTTTTTTGTTGCTTGTGGTTTTGTTGGTACTGATGATTTGCTAATGAAAGCCAAAGCTTTTTCAAATTTAGTCCCTCAACACTGGAACTGGAAATGAAGAGCTTAAGTTTAAAAACATTCCTGCTAAAGGGAGGAGAAGATTGCACAGGGCAGTAAGAATGAGGTGCTGCAGCAGAACTGGAGGTCACTGCATACTGCAGTTCCTGTCACTCAGGATTTGAGCCAATCCCCACTTTCTTGCTTAGCAAAGACTCCAATTACGCTCAAGAGAAATTTGACTGAACTATGGAAACACAATATTATGGAAACTGAAATTACATCACAATTCAGTATGCAAAAAACCTTATTAGAAACAGAATATTAAATAAATATAG
The DNA here is from genome assembly GCA_013389985.1 of Dryoscopus gambensis. NCBI lineage: Eukaryota > Metazoa > Chordata > Aves > Passeriformes > Malaconotidae > Dryoscopus > Dryoscopus gambensis. The sequence continues at coordinate 401,605 of WEIT01032611.1, read as the reverse complement.
CAACTACTGAAAGAAATATTTTTTAATCCTCTCTGTGGTTTCATTTATTTATTTATTTATAATTTTTATTACAATCCTCTTCCCTAGAAATTCAGTGCTTAAAGAAGAGGAGCATCAGCTGCATAGCATGGTTTTGTTTGTTTATTTGCAAAAACTGTCGATAATCTGTGTGAAAGTGGGGAGAGGGCATAGTCTGTGTCAGTTTATCTACAATGTGTCACACGGGGGGTAAATACCAGCTGGCACATGAAAAGGTCCAGGCACATGTAAGCCAATGGAATTAAGCATGGACAGCTTGAGGAGCAGAGTCTGAGAAAATACGTGGAGTTTGTAGCAGCTACAGCTCCCAACTTCCCTGGTGGCGTTTACTGGAGAGAGTATGGTTAATCTGTCTCTTTATGAAAAAGTCTCCATGACTTAAAAGCCAGACCCTCTCTGCTTTTCCTGCCAACTGGAAAGAAGAGAATAGTTTCAGAGGCTGTGATCGTCCCAGTTCCTGCTGCCTCCCTTCCTTCCTGTGAGCAGAGCTGTTGAGCGGCTTGGTTCAATCCAACACAGAGTCTTTGCAATTGGACGTGACCTGAGCATGGAAGGGTTACAGACTGGTTATTTACTGCATTCACACGTCTTTGTGACAGAGAATATTTTCTCTGTGTTTCATAAAGATCAAAATTTAAGCAATAAGCAGCTTGAGGACAGCTTAAATGACTGAGAAGTCCAGGCTGAGAAGTCCGGGGCAAAGCATAGATAATGTGGACTGAGACCATTAGGTGGGCTAGAGCAGGTTGGAGCAAACTGGGGTGAAGCAACAGTCACTGTCAGCACCAGGGGATTAATTTAGTGGCCTGTTTAGGGAATGCTGTGCTAATAAAAAGATACAGTACTGTGTCTGTGAATCCTAAATGTCCATCACAAGCACTCTGGTCCTCCCTGTACAACTCTGGGGAAATTCCTGAGCTGTATTTAATTAAAGCATGATAAATGGTGTATTTGAACAAATAAATCTCTTTCCCGCTTTCTGTCGCTCGCTTCTGGCCAAAGCCTGAGGCCGCTTCATCTCTCTTCTGTTCTGGAAAAGTGATATGAAGAGGAGCTAGCAGGACTCATGACCTTTTAATTTTAATGTCTTATGTTTCAGCTAAGAGGAAAATCAAATTTTTAGATACACTGGATTTTTTATTTTAATAATAACTGTTTGAACCTACTTGCATTCTGTGTAAACAGGGTACTGTTGAACAGAATTCATCTTTGAAAGGCTAGCTGTGAGGCAGCACTTCACAGAGTGGTCCAGAAAGACCTGTTCCCTCTGGGAATCTCTCAACGGGCAGTACAATGGCAATAAGGAGCGTGCTTGCTGAGCAGCAGAGGTGTTGCTCCCACCTTGGAGCGAAGCAAAGAAGTAGCTCTCACCTCCAGTGTCTGCACCTGCACCAACCTGGCCTGAATGAGCATGGCTCCCAAGTGATGCGTGCCTATATTTGTAATATGGCATGTCTGGAGTACTGCAGAAACAGAACTCCTTCTATTTAACATTAGGGTTATGAAATAAACATTATAAATAGACTTTGCTGGCCCACTTGACAAAATATGTCTTTCTGGCCAAAAGGTTGAGACATGATAATCGGCTTTAGTGTACATTTGAAAAAAATCTCTTTATAATCTGTAGGATATTCAACTGCTTTTGAAATATGTGTCAGGTATTAGACCAAGTCAGAAGTGACAGCAGTGCATGACACAACTGCACTGTCATTTGTGCACTGAAACACTGAGCTCTCCAGACATACCTACCTGTTTGCTGCTGTTACGTAATAGCTGCCAGAAGAAACAGGCTTAAACTTTTCCTCTCTCCTGTTCCCTCACCTCCCAGTCACTAGCTTCTGTTTTCTTAGCTACTCCCGCAGCAAATTACCAGAAGATGTTGGACAAAATCATGCTTTCAAAGGGTGCTCCTGACTCACAGAAACTGTACTTATTATTATTATTATTTTATTATTTCTTATTCAGCCAGAGTCCCAAATACAAACTTTTTATCTGGTGTTTCTACACTTCTCATCTTTAAATTCTTTAATACAATATTCTGTGCCAAACTTGGGCGGATCCAGCCCAGCAAAGCCTTTCTTGTGGGAGTGCTTATTAAACTGAAGTTAATGAACAGTAACCATGTAAGAGCTTTCACCTAAGGCAAATTATTTATTATTGCCATTTTAAAAGTATATTCCATAGTACTTTGACAAAAGATGTTTTAGCAATCTTTTTAAACTGAAGAACGGATTAGAAGAGCTCCTTTTTTCCAACTCTATATATATAGCTACTGTACATGTTTTGTCTTTGGCACGTGCCCTTTCCAGAACATGACTTTGGTTGTGATGATAATCAAGAAGACTCAGCATATTTTTTTCAGTATTAGGAAATATTTTTAATTTGGTTAGGAGAGTAATTTACCACAGTATCAGGCAAGTCAGGGAATCCCAGCATTTGCTTTTAACATGGTCTGATATCTCCCGTAAGTAAAGCGAGCTGAGTAGAAGCATGTTACACACATGAGGCAGGAAGGCACAGGTGGGATTGTCATTCTTCCTCACTGGAAGTATGTTTATGAGGAGGTAGATTTGAATTAGATAACTCTGTATTTTTTTATATTTTAACATTTGATTTCCCCTGTAATCTTTCTGTATTCATTTCTGATTCTTTCTGTAACTGATTTCATTGGTCCTTTCTGGCTCTTTTCTTCCGTGACAGAGAAGTCTATTCTGTTTCAGTATGGGGTTCTAAGGATATGTGGAGGAGAGAGAACACAGCAAATATGTTTGTCATTTTACTCAATTTGAGTATTTTTTCAACTCTTTCTCTCTCATGCACTATCTGGAGTAGAACATTTTGTTTCCTTGCATTTCACTGTCAAAGGACTGCATTTTCTGACTGGGACAATATCCCAGATGTGTGTTAGACCTTTTTGGCCCCTCTTAAAGCTGTTTCCCACTGTTCTGAGGGCCTGAGTGCTAGGGACAGGCTGGTGTGATGGCCACACTGCTCCCATGGACAAGAATCAGTACATTAGGGCAGCTTTTTCTCACTCTCTGTTCTAGTGTGTAAACAATTCCAATCTCATAGTGGAGTCAAAGAGTGTAACTGTTGGAAAATCAAAATAATTCAAGATCTTGATCAGCCTCACAGAGTGCTGAGAGCCAGAGATGTGTTTTCAGAGACCTACTTGCCGTGAGTATTGGCACAGTAATATCTGCCCATCTAACAGAAAACTACTATCCCTGATGGTACTGGTAATTAATTTAATTATATCACCTGTGGCACCACTTGTTAGATTGCCTTTGAAAACAAGGTGTCAGAATAATAGTACTTTGTGGACATTTAGAAATTTATAATTAAAAATTGATTCTCAAAACTATCTGTTCCATTTCCCTTACGTTTTTCTAATTTAAACATTTCTAAATAAAATCGGAAAGGAAACCATTCTTCTTGTTCCATGTATTCTGGTTTTGCTACTCCCACAATAGTACAGCCTAATGTGCAAAAGCAGAACTTTCCATCTTAGTCCAGAAGAGATTTTAGAGCTATTTCTGTATTTGTCCTACTGATAAGGAGGCATTATTTTATTGTGCTAGGTACTGCATAAGCAGGAAAAGGGATGATCACAGCTTTAAAACTTTTCCATCTTTTTCCCCTTCAGTACTTGTCTGAGTTTTGTGATTAATAAAGGTGCTTATGGCAAATTCCCATGGTATTCCCTAGTGGTCATAATTTTGCCTGAATCTTCCTCTTCTGTGTACAGGAGAAGAAACTCATCAGGTTTGGCTGACTAGCTCGCTCGGTCTTGTGTGAAAGTAGATGGTATGGGAATGGAGATGGTAGGAGTTAAAATTAAGAAATATAATTTGGTGATATCTGGTTAAGGCCCTTGGAGGATAACCCTCACTGAATATTATCAGGCTTTGTCCCCAGGGCAGGATTTCGCTGGCAGGAGAAGGAAACACGTATTTCTTGAGCCACAGTAACAGGATCATCCCATTTTTCAGTAGTTCCACAATGCCAGTTTATTCTGATGTGTGGGCATGTGGTGTCCTCTTGTATACATGTGCACACCAATATCCATAAATAAACCATAATTGGCCATGGATGGTGTAGCTGGTTCATCGATGCCAAATCTCTGACAGAACTCTCATAATCTCTTCTTGTAGCTTGAAGCTACTGTTAACAAAACACACACACACATATATGTCTCTGCCAGGGACCTACTTCATTTTTTTCCCCCTTTGCATATGTGGAATTTCTCCCCCAAACTATTTTGGCCCAATGCCCAGAAGTCTACAACAGTCAGTGGCATGTTGCAAGTTCTGCATTAAACAAGTCTCTTGCTGGAGAGGGGAAAGTACCAGTTCTTGGGGCACATGGCACTTGTTACCAGTTACTGTTCAGAGAACGGTCTTCAAATCATCAGCTTTGCACATTAAAAAAGGCTATACTGGGTTATAGTTAGCAATTTTTTAATATACTGTTTCTGTTTTCCTTTCACTTCGAGGTTTTAGAGAAGGACGTACTACAGTGTAAGAGAGGAAAAGTAACAAAGCTCATGGTATTTTCAGGGTATATGCAGAAGATACAGTGATGCGAGGTGTGGTGTTACTGTTTTCATTGACATTAAGTTCTGATGATCTGTATTGCTCTGGGCTTCACAGTTTCGAGGCCTCATGGTTAGCAGGGTAGAGATAAAGCTGTTCTACCACAGCATCTCCATTCTGTGTGACTTCTGCAGGATATTTAGTGTGTGGATAGAACTTGGTATACAAATTACATCTCTTCCATTCTTAAGCAGAAAGAGCAATGAAAAAGATTTACAAATACACAGGATTATAAATATGCATAACATTTTTCATGAAGGCAGATTTTTTAGCCATTTAATTGAAAGTAAAGGGATAAAAATGAGTAACTGATATACGGATGACAATCCAGTGCAGAGGGTGATTGTTTTCCTAAATGCCTTAACTAAGAAGTCAGTTGTATGTGGAGTTTTATACTAAGGCATCAGGAATAAGAAAGTTTCTCATGTGTCTGTCTTGTAGCAGCTTTTGTTGTACTACTCAGCAGAGGATTTTGGCCTATGGAACTCTTAAGAAATGCACAGGAAGCTATCCCAAAGTTCAGATAGTAGAACAGTCTGAAGTCTCTCTACCTTGAAATTCTAGTCATAGGCACAAGGGCGGCAGGAGGATGATCTGTAGGAATGGAACTGCCCCTAGAGAAGTAACAATCTTGTCATTTTACTTAGCAAACTTTCATCAAACTGATGTTTCATTAAAGATAACGTGAAACAGTGTTTTTCCCCTTCCTCAGACGTCTGCATTTTGAAACTGGGGGGAAAGCCCAAAAAGTGTAAGTGAAGCAAAGGGGCACTCAGATAAGGATATTTAAGAAGTGGCTTCTTAAGTCCAGTATTGGAATACGAATATTGGCATGTAAACACTAGTGTATATATACTGTGCCAAATGAATTTTGATACCTTTTGGTTTGTATCTGAATTAGTTTACCAGAGGCAGTTTCAGAGGAATAAATATGAAAACCTTCTCTTTTCTCATAAGACTACATCTTTGTTTTCCCAACACACCATCATTACTTGTAGTATCTACATTTTCTTATGCTTTCTCATTGACTTGAACAGAAATTCCATGTAAGTACTGAATAACCCACCATGCATCAAATAGTTTTGGCATTTGATTGTGCCTTTTGCAAAGCATTTAAAATGTTACAAGTGTTCAAGTTGTGAGATTCCTTCTCCCAGTCAAACCAAATTTCATTAAGTTCCAGGGACAGTCTGGTAAATTCCTTAAAGCGTGTTACTTAACTATAGTGCAGGTGTTTGTTGTGGCTGCTTATAAAAACTATAACAGAAGCCGCAGATGAATACAGATCCTTTAAACCTGCTTTTTGACTTAAGAAAAAAGTACTGCAATTCCATAGTAGGAGAGTAATAAATGCAAAGAAATACATGGCTAAAGCAGCTGCTGTTATAGTTAATTCTGTATTCCCCTCTGCATCAGGCAAGGCAGAAGTTGTCCTTGGAGGATTTTACAAAACTGGTGAATAATTTCTGTCACTACAAACACAGTTTGTGTAGCACATTGGTCTGTGTCTTTCATTGTGATGTATCATGTTCTGTAAATAAATCAGGATGCCTGCTCATCTGACGGTAACAGCTGGGCTCTTGACACTCTAGCTCACCAAGAGCTCACTTCCGCAGGTTTTTTTCCACCAGAGTGTTTAGTCCCACATGATTTTCCCTCACCTACATTACAGCTTTCTGAAATTTGATGGTGTTTGTATGCTAAAGCCAAAAAAACAAGATCTCAGTATCTACAGTATTCAAAACCTGGAGCTGGAGCAGGCATTGCAAAACACCCAGAAGCTCAGTGTTTTAGGACTTTGGCCACTCTGTGTGTGTGAGAGCTGGGTGCTTTGCAAAGCAGGCCCTGACTAAGAAAGATGACCTCCTTCAAAAAATGTGACCCTAAAGGGCTTGGCAATGTCTATTCCACTTAAGAGTGTAGAACTCCAAATTCTTGAGTTGTCTGTTATTGTGTTGGGAAACAGCCCCTCCTACCCAAGGGAGTGTGGCCTGACAAAAAGGGCATTGAGATAATAAAGTGCATTCCATGCTTCAAAAAAAGGGCAGATAGAAATATTTCTATCATAAATTAATGCTGGGTTTTGCTATAAGAAATTACACTGTAGGAGGATGTTAGACATTTACCTTGTTTGTGTTGTTTATTTTCATCTGGTTTAGACCAAAGAATGAAGCTCACAAGTAGCATATTTTATTTGTGTGTGTGTGTGTGTGTGTGTGTGTGTGTGTGTGTATGTATAATAAAGGGCTATTATAATGCCTTCAGATTGAACTTGTAATTCATTAATAGAATACAATGAAATTGTATTTGCCCTGCAACACACATATTGTCATATTTTCATATGAGGTAAAGTTGCCCATCTTTCTTTCCCTCAGATGAATACCATAAGCATTCTAACACAAGGACCTGCTACAAATGAAGGAAGGGTAGAATATTGTGGTGGTTTATTCCAAACACTTTTAGAGTGAACAGGCCTTTGCTTTTCTGTGTTCTTTCACTATTAAGCTATTGTTATCTGAGTGCCTGATACATGGTCTGGATAAGTGAGAAGGATTACGTCTAGAAATCTCTTTCCAGCACACGTGGACCCAATATCCAAATGCAGTCAGTTCAGATATAGAAACTCAAAGTCTCCTCCAAAGCCTGTTACAATGCTTCTGAAGCACAACTATGAATTGTCTCATATATCCATGTGTTTTATGTATTTGTGCTAGAAATGAAAACATAAGAAAACAAAAATGTAGTAGCATGAAATCACCCTGTAAAAAGCAGAATGGAGAATTGAACTAAGACAATCAGGCCGTAGAGAGAAGGCAAGGCTCTGTTGCTATTGTATTACGCAAAAGATAAGCAAGGACAGGATGAATAAACTTTCCACAACAGAAAGTTATTGAAGAAAACGTGTTCATGTCAACATAGAATGATTTTTGAGACTCTTGTAGTTTTTGAGGGTATTGGAGTATGTAATGTAGAAGTCTGATCATTCCTGTAGTTCTCAGTTTAGCTCATGTCTCTCTTAAATGGTCTTAGTGCAGTGAACAGAAATGTTAAGTTAAAAGGCGCATAGAAGAAGTCAGTAGTTAAAACCATCCAGAAGACTGTCTAAAGCAAGGGCACACCAATATTTTAGGTGCCTCAAAAAATGGTTATGTAGGTAGAGTCGTTTTGGGACTTAATAAAAGTATGAATGTCTGGAAGTCTACATATATAAAACAATCAAGAAGGTTGTCTGGAGTATGTGTGTATTTTTAACGCTCTTCCCAGTGTTGGCAATAACTAAATAAATTGATTCTTGGAATAAGTAAGGATGTAACTCCATGTATTTACTCAGAGATTTAATTTGAGACAGTATGTGAATTCTTTTCCTTTTCTCCTGATTCAGTTGTTTCTAGTGTGGTCTGCCACAATCTCAGAAAAAGTAATTTTAATTTATTCTATGTTGTCATCTGTGAGTGAACAGGCTGGACGTGAAAATACTTCTCTTAAATGCGAGGCTAATTTACAGTATTTTATTAGTAGGCGCCTCTGCCAGGGCAATGAGGCATATGAAATGCACGCCCCCACTGCTGTCAGGGTGTCCGAGCTCAGGGACATGGAACGATGGAGGTGATTTACCACAGCTCAGGGCAAGCGTGGGAACTGCCCCCACCTCACAGGCAGGCTCACACTGCCCCGTGCAGAACAATCGGGGGGATTGTGTTGCTTGGCTGTTCAGTGCAGCATTTGGAGACTTCCTAATGATCCATCCAAATGGTTTGGCCAGGCAACCTTTTTGTACAACTCTGCATATAACTTTGTGTGCTTCCCAGTTTGTGCTGTGACAGACAGTGCTGCTGCTTATGCAGGGTTTGACCATGTTTCTAAAAATAAATGTCTTTTACCTCAGTTGTGAACTTACTTATGGGAATATTGGAGAAAGCATCAGAACACAAGAAACATCTTAAATTAATGGAATGAATAATCAAAAAGACTTGTCTCCCTAGTCACATACAAGTGAGTCTCATGCTAATTGTGCAAATCTCTAAACATTTACTTCAAGTTTCTAAAGCTCTGATATATAATTCACGATTTACAGCAGAGACCAGAAATTAAGAGGCTGAATCCAACTTTTATTGAAGCCAATAGCAAAACTTGAACCAGTGCCCCTGTAACAGGACAACACACTATTTCTCAAGATCCATTAGCTTTCTCAGCATAAACCATTTTAGTATCTGCTCTCGCACTGTCACCTCATTCAAGTTCCTACTTGAAACTGGTGGCACCAGTGTAGTATGAATAGCTAAAAGCAGTTTTGTATCTTAGTGTAATGGGTCTGGGGCTTGTGAGAGTCGTGGCTCCAGCACTCACAGGTCTGCATGGCAGCACCTTTCCCAAAATTGACCTATGGGCTGACTAATGAAGGGTGCTTATGTTACATTTGGCACAGAAGAAAGTGCAGTCTGGAGGAAGATGTTTTAGATCGCCTGTGATCTCATGGAAGTGGTGCAGGATTTCTGTGCTGTTGCCCATCCTGTTGGGTTGGAGATAACAATGAGCTTGTCCTGGGGAGATGCAGCAATTCATTTTTCCAAAGAATTATTTTGTCCCCTTTGCCTTACAAAATAAGGAAAAATGGCCCAAGGGAAAAATTGTGTATAATATTATGAAGGATAAATATGTTCTTAGAAAAATATTAGCAAATGTAATTGAGAAAATAATTTCCTGGAAATTAGTGCACTAAACTAAACTAAAAAATTAACCAATTTAACTTTTCTTCAAAGAAAACACTGTCTGTGACACAGCAAAAGCCACAGAGGTTGCATCAAATGCAAAACAAAAAGAAGTCAACCCCAAAATTTTTATTACAACATGTTAGAACTATCAAAGGTATAAATTTTGATGAGTTTATAGGAAGTGTTAAAATTTATTCCCCCCTCCCCCATGTTTTGCTGTTTAAATTAATGGGAAATTACTGCTTTTAAGTTTGCTGCACCTGATAAACATCTATTTTTATATAGAGATCCATGCTTTTATATATATAATCCTGTGTAACTCAATCTCACAGAACTTCACCTATACCGCTTGCTCCAAAGTGCCTTAACCCCAAATCCTGTAGCAAAACCCTTCCATGGCACTCCTCCTGAAAGAATACCTTCTCTCACTGTCCCTTATAAAATTTACTAGTCACTTATACTTCTATGAGGTTCTTGCTTATAATATTCTGAGAAATGCTGTGTCAGTATGGGTTTTATCTTTTATACACGAGATTTACCAAGTGTGCACAGGTTTAGCTGAAAGGTGGCCACTCTCCAGAATGGAGAAAAAAAATTCAGTTTTTAGTCTGGGGAATGAAACCCAACCACCTTAGTGATAACAGTTCAATCCAAAGCACTCTGGAAATTCTAAGCAATTTCTGAGGCTGAGTTTGGATGAAATCTCATCTACGGTCATTGTTTATTTATTTTACTTGTTCTTTACACCTCATCTAAACAAGCCTGTCTGCATAGAATTAGATGCAGAATTCAGATATTGAATTATTTATAATAACATTTTATTCTTGAACAAAATCCTGTGTTGAGGACAGTATTTACTCTTTTTGTCCCAATGTGGGTGTCTTGATTTGAAAGATGGGTGTCTGCCAAGGAAGGTGGGAACCTCTCTTGGAATGGAAAAATATTACATATGACTCCCTTCCCTCCAAATTATTATAATTTTGAAATTAAAGAGCTTTCAGGCAATGATATGGGAAAAGGAATAACAGTTCTTTACTAGAATAAATATATATATATACATATTACAAGGCAAACAAACAACAACAGCAGCAGCAACAACAAACAGAACCAGAAACCCAGCGACAGCCGTCTCTCGGCCGCAGGCACTTTCCCTTTTGGTGTAGTTATGGTCACAGCCGGCAGGGGCGCTGGTGGCTCCCGGCTGGGCAGGGTGGGTGCGATGATTCCCCTGCGGCTGCAGGGGGCGCTGTGGCGCGAGCTCAGGCGCGTCTCCCTCACGTGGTAATGGCTGACAGGCAGGAGGGCGAAAATGGCTTGTAGCAGGAACCCCGGAGTGGTGGCTAGGGTGGCAGGGATGAGCAAATACTGGAGTAGCAAACGAAATGTATCAGAAACTCCACAGCTGTGGCAGGAGTCTCGGGGTGTCCCAGCAGGCAGGGGGTTACCATGTAGCAAAACACCCAGAGCAGTGGGACAGCAGGAGCGGGGCTGGGCAGCGGTAGCCCGGCTCCTGAACATGCCGGTAAGAGGCTCCCTTTGAGTAGTTCAGGTCCCTGGGTTTTCCCCGGAGGCACCCGAGCAGATAGTGAGGGTCCTTTCTCATGAGGTGAAGTGCTAATAAGGTCCCAGTCCAATGGCCGCTCTTACAATCAAAGGCTCACCCACAGTCAGGAGGAAGCAGTACGGGGCTGGGCTCTGGCGGTGGCAGTGAATTCTCCCCACAGTGAGCAACAGCTTGACCGTCTTCCTCCTATGCCGAAAGCAAGAGACCGAGAGGAGCCAAGCCCAGACCCTCAGCCAAAATCTCGCGGTATCTTTGCTCTTCCAAAGAGAAATGCCCCCCCTGCCCCCCCCCCCAAATAAGAAAATAGCCAGCTGCACCCTTCCCCAACTTTGGCCATTTTTTTGGTCTCTCTTAAGTACTGGTTGTTCTTGTTTCTTGGCAACAGATGGGACAAAATTCCATGAGAGAAAGAAACAAAAGGAAAAATCCTAACCCCCAACAGTGGGGTAATGCTCTTCTGTTCAAATAGGGATGAGTTAAACTAAAGCTAAACAGTGAGTGAATGAGAAAATTTGCCAGTTCACAGGAACACAAGAACAGGGATGATTTCTCATGTTTACTAATCAGACATGCTTAAACTGTCTATCAGTGATAATTTTCTTTGTAAAGAAAGGAGACTTCGAAATCCACAGCACAGGAAATTCTAAAAGGCGCATAAAGACGTATGGGCTGGAAGCCCCAGAGGATGTTAGGCTGCACGTGTACTCCTCATGTGTCAGGAAAGCTGGAGAAGCTCTGCCACTTGGCAGGCACTTTGTGGGTCGGTAGCTCTTGATGGATTGAGAGTCCATTACAGGCTGGACTCAGTGTCAACAGGGAAATGGGAACAGAGGCATCCCTAGTTTGACTCTTTGGGACAGGTCTCCTATGTGCTTGATTTGAGTCAAGGGCAGGCATTGAATTAAGGTCTTAGGGCTGTTCTATTGTGCTTAACCAAGACATGGTGGTAGTGTTGTAGTTGTGAGTCAGGAAAAGAGGTGTTCAGAGGTTTGTGGTTTTGATTTGTTCCTCTGATAACCATTTGGTTTTATCAGCCCAAATCAATTTTGGCTTGCCTTGTGAAAACAAATGTAATTCTCCAGAAATGTTCTTTTTCAAGCCTCTGTTCTTTAGCATTTCTAAAATGAAGTGCTGCTGAGGAAACCAGCAACCTCTGCTGGTCTCGTGATTGTAGGCCCAGTTTCACCCTTGAGAGCTCTGCAGTAGGGAGTGGCAAAAGGAAACCCTGGGCCATCTTCATACAGCGATGGGTGGAAAATCTGTGCTGTCTTTGGGATTCAAAAAAAAGCAACAGCCTGCTAGAAATAGAAAACCACTGGCCAAGAGTTTCAAGACAGTGGACATAACAGGTGGTTTTCTGAGTTCATTCTTGAGCTTACAATATCTGTAAAGCTCCCCACATGAGCGTCCTTTTGCTAGTGCTGGGTTTGCATTTGTCTCATCTGTGGCCTTCCTAGCTTGCTGAGGGTTTCATAGCACTCAAAGCATTCTGATTAATACCTTTTTGTAGTATATCTAATCTCTGTTGTTGACGATCTCCCTATCTCATATGATGAGACTTAATCAAGGAACCCTTGGACTGAAACGGCCATTTCATCTGAGTTTAAAGTTCAATTGACTGAAACACCTACTCAGTTATTCTTCTTGCAGAAGGTCAAAAGGGATCACTGAAAAATTCTGCAGTTTCAGAAAAATGCTATGAAGGCCTTTTTCTTTCCCACTCTTCAGCTTCATGCAAGACATGATGCTCATGTGAAGTGTTATTACGTTCATGCTCTTCTGGCTGGGTGTTCGTAGTGTTTCCTGTGGGCCCGCAGGTTGGTCTTGTCACTGATCATGAAAGACTAAATGGCTTTGTCATGCCTGTCTTTGGCATTAGTAAGAATTTTCAGTGCTTTTGAAAAAGAACAAGGACATGAAAAATAGAATGAAGAGAATTGTGGTGTCTACCACTACTTTATTAGCTTTACTTGTAATCAGTCATGGAGCTGTCCAGTGGAGCAGACCTTTGGGAAAACGTGTTCTACTCCACAGCAAACGGTCCTACGAATGACTAGATGGAGGAGGTGATGTGAACTGAGAGCCAGGAGGTGCATGGAACAGTGCCCTGACCCAAGAGAGACTGAGGCAGGTTTTTCTGTGTCAGATTTGATTGATTTGAGTAAACAGAGCCTGTGCATTTCCAAAATACCTCTAACAAATGTATGAAACATCCTGCGGCCCTGTGTACCAGGGCAGTGCCACAGCTGGGAGCTCCCCTTTCAGCTGTGCTTTGCCTGCTTCCATATTTCAAGTTAGCAAGGATCAGATGAAAGTTTTAGATAAGTTAATGCTTTTGAAACTCATCTGACCCTTCAGCTTCTTGGAACTGTAGCAGGAAAAGATTTTTAAAAATGAAAAAGCATAGTTGTTTTTCACATTGAAGGAAGTCCATAAAATCTGTAAATTTTAATGTACACTTCAGAGGTAAACGCATTTTAATCCACAGAATAAATGTGCTGCATTACATTAAATGTAAAAGAGACTTTTTACACATCTTTGTTTTTGCAGAACAATCTGCTAGTTGTTTCTAAGCTAGAATAATGGTAATTTGGCTTCATTCTTCATCCTTGATTTCATCACAAGGCAGAATATTGGTGACACTCTGCAGTGCTAACACCTTTAGCAAACATCGATTGAAAAAAAACAAAGGAAGAGCATGCCTTTCATATTCTCATATTTGCCTTTCTACAGGCTTTAGCCCCACAATGGTTATAAATGCTGCAAATCCAGACAAATTAGGATCAATACCAATGCCACTGAAAAAGTATTTAAAAACAAAATAGAATTAGAGGATATAAAATTTGTGCAGAAGTGCAAGAAAGAGATGATCATCAGTAGGTTTCAATGAAATACCTGCTTTTGTTTCACCATTTGCAGTTTCAGTGTAATGGAATTTATTTTTGGGATATGTTTTTGATTTATAGCAGAAGACTATGGATAGAAAGCTTCAGCCTCTGGATGTTACATCTTGTCTTTTGAGGTCATCAAGGACATCAAGGATCCTCTTGTAATGGCTCTAGAGGTGGAGAATGCCTTCTGTCACTTCAGAAGACAACACCTATTATTGTGTCTTGTTCTTCTGGCTGTACAAGCAGCCCAAAAGGCAAGTCACACTTGGTTCCTAACACAGGCAGCTGCTACTCATGGGATGAATTCCAGCCTAAACACCCTGTGGGCTGCTGCAAGCCCAAATCTCCTGGATGTCCAAGGGAGTTGGGGATATGGATCTCCTTTCATAAGGAACATGTCAAAATGGCAGATTTTTAAGTTCCTTGCTGGGAATTCCCCACAGATATGTTACTTATTTTGTTCATCTTTTGCATCTGTCACTGCATGTAAGTCAGTGATCCTGAAGTGATTCCACATGCAGCCAGATTCTGCTTTAAACCTCCCAGTGCACACGTACATTGACATTTGGTCCAGAAGACACTTCCTTCTTCCTTTGCAAATTCAGTAGCCTCTTACAAAGGTTCTGCCTTACCTTTTTCTCCCAGGTGAAAGAAATGTGAGCTTCTCTTTTGTGGTATCTTTTAAGCTATTCTGGCTGCCAATTGCCTCTGCTTTTTTTATGAGGGAATGGGGGAATGTTTATGAAATGGTTGTATGTCATAAACGCTTTAATGGAAACTTGAGACAAATCTTCTCAGCTTTCTTTAACACTCTGTTCTTAAAAGCCAGATGTTGAAAAAGTTTCAAAAATGTATCTGTCATGCTCAGAATCCAAGCATTTGCACACAATCCATTTTAGACATGCAAGTATTTTGCTGAATATGAAAAGACTAATGGCAGCTGCTTGTAGGACTGGTGCTCTGGCCTGGATTTTTTCTGCTTTAGGAAGATGAGATCTGGGGACTAGATCTCAGTACCAGATCAGGAGTTTGCTCAGCCCAGGCTTCCAAGCACAGTCAGCTGGTGATCTGAGTGCTCGTCATGAGGTGCCCCTTTTTCTTCACTGCTTACATCCACAGCTTCAGGGAATTAGATGGATGAATACCTGAATTAAGGGAGGATAAATTAAACACACAAATTTATCTGATGACGTGGAAGTGCTTAGGCTGAAGTCTAGGGCCAGACTCCATCCCTAATGGCTCTGCTTAATGCACAGCAGGAGCACTGAGGTGGCACCACATTCCCACTGCATTCCTGTGCTCTTGTTCAGCCCTTTCCATCTTGCACAGCGACTGAGGCGGCTTTAACTGGCCTCTGGTGAAGGTGCACCAAGAGAAGGCTGCTTGGTCCCATTCAGTCCCAGACCTGTACTCAGTCAAATACAAGAATAGCGTGGGCATGCAAATACTTGGGAAAAGAGTTGCCCACTTCCCCGTTTTAGCTCCCTCATGAAAAGAAATTATCTGTTTCACTGAGTAAATGCCCTACAGTGGTGCCTTGTTTCCTTTCTCTGGTTGAGTTACTGTATGAGTTGGATCTTCCTCACCTGTAGCTTTGTTTGGGCCTGTATAGAAGCTGGAGTAGTCAATACCATCAGTTATCTCCCTTTACCAAGTAAAAACACAGGAATAGTGATCACTTAAAGAGAAATATCCAGGAATTTTTGCAGTTGTGCAGACCTTTTACTCTGAATACACTTTTCCTGAAGTGTAGTGTAGTTCAGTGCTAGTATACAATTGGTAGGGCATGAAATTCGGTGGCTAAAGCCGATGGGACTTCAGACAGTGCAGTCCCTGATTTTTTCAGCTGCCAATTTCCAGCCTGTTTTCAAAACTATGCACTCTTCTTTCCATAGCGAGATAATTTTACTCCATATTACTTTATATTGTGGAATTATAGGTGAAGTACAAAAAAAGATAAGAAAGATGGCGCTTTTTTTTTTCTGGCATAGTCTGCACTTTATGTCTCTGTCAAGTGCTTTTCTAAAGCTGTTTTTCCCAGACTGTGTGTTTTGCATGGGTGGGACAGTGGGTTATTGTTAGCCTGTTAGACACAACTCGGCTTGAATACCCTTCAGTAGTTTGGGAGGCAAGTCAGCTCTATTTGCATTTGTTCCAGTCACAAAGGTTTATAGGTCAGCAAAGGCTGGCTGGAAAAATTCAACATGCCAATGCACTATTCTTCTATGGTTGTCAGGAATTCAAACGTGCTGGTTTTTATATTTCTTCTTGGTCATGAATATATGATCGCACAGTCTGAAGTCGCTTTGTTTCTTCGGAGCTTGGTACCAGCTGGGACTAAGATGGAGGATGTGACTTGATGCCAGCTTCCCCCCCGCCTTTTTTGCCCGCACTAATCAGCAGCAAATCAAATGTCCGTGCGTCTGGAGGCAGTGAGAGGGCACTGCTCACCACTGCACTGGAGTGCTGCTGGGTTTTTCTCTTCTGTGAAAAACAGTCCAGCTGAATAAAAGATGACATTTGTCCTTTAACAGAAAACATTGCATTAGCCTAATCTCCCTTCTGGTTTGGGTTTGGGTGCTCTTTTTTCTTTCTGTTTCTATTTAGGTATGTTTGGGTTGCATCCTGAAATGTTTCCTGCTTAGTTAGATGGAAAGATGGTGTGGAGATCTTCATTTGTGTACAGACTGACAAAGAATAGGCATCTTTTAGGATTCAGACCATTGAAAGCCGTTCATATAGCTTTAATGTACGCTCACAAAGATATCTCCTGAAAACTTTGGTATATCACCAACAGCCTGATCTTTTGAGAGCTTGTAATCAAGCTTAAACTATGTACTAAAAAGACTTGTCTTTCCCAAAGAAAGCATTTCCTTAGCTTTGTTTTTTGTCCTCTGGTTTTAGAGGAGGTATGGCCTTTTGCAGTCCTTAAAATGAAATATAGATTTATCCACTGTAATTCGATTCCTTCCAAGCTGCATTTTGAATTTTAAATGGTGTGTCTGAAAGCATTGCGCAGGATACTCTTGCAGTTTTGCTGGGAGCTGACATCTTATTTCCAGGCTGGCTCACTGTAGCCCATTACCCTGAAACCCATAAGCCCCGCTTGAGTTGGACTGATTTAAACTCAGTTACAAAAACCACTTGTCTTTATAGCTGTAGCTTGAGATCTGAGAATTTTCTTATGAAGGAATAAAATAATGCCAGATCTGCTTTTAATATGCTCATTGAAATGCAAACTGTGACCTTTCTTGTTCTGTTGTAAAGAGACTTTCTGCAAAGTAGGGGCTGTTTGGGGGCGTAGGCATGGGGGTGTCACATGTGCAGACTGGGGAGGCAGCAGCTCCCCCTCCTCCTGCTGCCTCCGTTGGGGCAGCCAGGGAGCCCCGTTCCTTTTGAATGTAGGATTCGCTGCCAAGTTGGCACCATCCTTCATGTTTATAGATTTAAATTCAGCACATGGCTTTAACTCTTCAGCTGCACTGGCTGCAAACAATCTCCCCAAACCAAACCCAAAGGTATAATCAGTTCATTGTCTCTGCCTTGCCAAGTTGCATCTGACCCTTGGAAATCCAGTTGGGAATGTTATTTTAAATGCCATCTTGGGTAAGACACATGCAGAGAGCAAAAGCATGTTTTACATGGAAATATTTTCAAAATATTAAACTTTACTGGGAAAAAGCAGCTCCTAAAATAGACATTTTTAAAAATCACATAAAGTATTGAGGGGAAGATGGTCTGGAATAATTGAAAGACTCCACAGTTAGAATACTAATAAGCATAAAAAAAAATAGTTGTTTATGAACCTCATTTTTCAGCCTACACAACTACTAATGTGGTGCAAACAGCATAAAATTGTCAGTCGCTGGAAATTAATCTGAGAAGAACGTGTCATAATTTGGTTGGAGGGTTTTTTTAACTCTTAAAAAATCAGTTCTGACTGTTTTTGTAAATAAACTTTTCAGTCAGTTTTGACTATTTTATCAAGAAAAATAATTTACCACTCTTAAATAATTTTTAAAATGCAACCATGATTGATTTATTAAGAATGATTCCCACAGTTAGACACATACTGCTCCATGGCTTTAGTATTTAGTAAAGGAGCGATGACAACCTGACTGTAGTCATGCTCTGAAATCTAATTTGAATCTGAGCTTCAAAATGGACAAATAAACATTTTTATACAGTGATTGGGTGAGGACCATCTACCCAGTAAAAGCATAGCTGAATCCCACCATCTCCAGGCACTGCTAGGGTTGGATATGGACAAAGATGCAAGGAAATGCAGTTTCCAAGTTTTTAGCTGCAGCCTTTTATCTGAATCAAATATTTTTTTCTAACTTCTCTTGGGCTTCATACTTACAAGCATCTCAGTTATAACTCTATTGGATACAAAAATAGTTTGGTTTTAGCACCTGTATTCAATCATATTACAGTTACAACAGGGTTGGGGATTGGAGGATTTACCTATTTTTTCCCAACAATTTGCAAGGCATAAAGCACTTTTCATGTGACAAAATAGCTCTTTCGTTCACTAGTTATTTCCTTTAGCATTAAGTTCTGGATGCAAATGAGTAGTGACCTATCTGTAAAGCATTCAGTGTAATCAGAGGGTAATTTGATAAGTCCCTTTCTGGGATTTTTAAATATCATCATGGATGCAATGTAGCCTATGGGAAACTTCTTTGTAGCTAGCTCTGACAACAGAAGAGCAACAAAGCATCTCAGCTACACTGTAAGCGTGTAACTATATTCTTATTTTAGAATAATAAAAATTTCTCTTCTCTTTTTCTCTCAACACTCAACCCTGTTGAGTGTTTTGGTACGGGATGCACTCCAAATAGGTTTCTTTTTGGCAATTATTTTATCCTTTAAAGTGAATAATTATTTTATAGTGTATCAGATATACCACATTAATAATTTCTTGGCATTATTCATCTAATTGACGTGTGTGTGTGTGTGTGTATACATAGGCATGTGCTCTTCCGTTGTTTCTGAAATTTTAAGGAGGTGAGAAGCACACAAACTAAAGAGTTTTATATTCTCTAATGGTTTGCTTGCTGTAGAAAACAGATTTATTTTTATAAAAATAAACACAGTTTTCTGACCTAGTGTGAAAGATGCTGTATTTATACAAACACTAATGTCGGAAACGCAGCTGTTACGTTACTTTGTGCTTTTATTGGTGTGGGTTCCATCAGCTCCTAAACCCCTTGGATCACTCCTGAGTGAAAGCCAAAGTTGCAGACACAGTCTTGATGCCCTTGGGTGTCCAGGACTACAGTGGATTTTTTGGCGGTTGCAGTCATGATCAATAGGGGGATTTTTGGGTTTGATTTGGTTTGGTTTGGTTTTGTGGAATTGGTTTTGAATAGTGGAGGGAAAATACCCAAATTGCATATTGAGATTTCAGTGCCACAGAAAAGGAGCAAGCGGACCACTGACATATCGCAGTAATTTTGGATGATGACAAATACTTTAAATTAGGTATGTGCAGTGTGAGAGACCCCATGGATAATGTTTCTGAGAGCTTGCTGTTTTCCAGAGAGAAAAAAAAATAAATCAGCCTTGGAGAATTGCATTATTTTCAGGTGAGAAAAGGACATGGGCTTTTCTTACCTGTTGCTTTAGTTTTCCTCTACGTGTTCTCTTCTTTTTTTCCCCAGCACTGATTCTATTCTTGCAAATCTCTCCCCTTCTGCTTTTCAGCTCCTGCTAGCTCTGCCTCAGGACTGATGGCTGTGTTCAGACCTCAGCAATAAACTCTGAAGAGGTAGGATACATGGGATATTTCAGTATTAGAACAAATGGCCCTTTTCCTCGTTCTGTCATTGTGCAATTTGTAGACATACAGAAAAGCCAGGGAACATGACAAGTATTCACATGCCCTGATACTGCCAACAGCCCACTGTGTTTCACCTTCCCCAGGGAGCTTGTCCTCCCTCCCCATCCATGTCCCCAGAGCTATGACAGCCTGTCAGTGTCCGCCTCTTGAGATACGGCCGTGGCAGCTCGCTCACATGGATGTTGGCTGATCCCAGGATCGCTTTTTTATGCTGTCTTCTTTGCTTTGCCTTCCCAACTGAAGTCCCAAACCAAACAGGGTGACCAGGAACTAGAGTTTGCAAAGGCTGGTAGCTGCCTGGAGTGTTCTGTGTGGAGGGTAGAGAAGGGAATGAGAGACTTTAGATGTCAGTTCTTGAACAGAAGAATTGTCGAGAAGCCTCATCTCCGTTCATGTTTTGCTCCGACTGAGGCACAGTGGGAAACTGAAAGGCCCGATTCAGTTGACAAACAGAACTTGGATCCCTGCAAAGGACCCATATTTTCCTCCTGTCAAATCTTTGAAAGATCAGAAAAAAAGTCTTGCTCTTTGATGCATCCCCTTCCATCCTCTACTTCAGGACACATATAAGTAATCTTCTTCACTCATACTGACAAAATTGTGTTGGAAAAACCAAGAACATGCCTGATCCTAATGAAGAATCCCCTTATGATGGTGACCATTTTTCATTATGTAAAGTTCTGGTTATACTTTCTGTCCTGTGGGCCTCAGCACAAAGATGTACTTTACCTCTAAGTGTAGCTTTAATCCTCATCTTACCCCATGCTGTTATTTTATCTCAGTATTTTTTCATTGATCCATTAAAATAGGAAGTACTTCTGAACAGTTACTCTCATTGAATTCATATTCTCAGAAAAGTAGATGCTGATTTTAGTTTTTGCAATTAAAGTTTTTAAGAACATAACCAATTAAGTTAAAAATGCTCTTTGGAAAGCATTTAGCAATCTAAAACCTAAACTTCTGTAGAACTTTGCATAGTATTTCACTGCTTGGTGCACATCCATGTGGCCCAATTGCACAACAAAATGTAGCCTCTAAGCAGATGGGTTACTTTATACAACACTACTTGAAATTAATTTAATTATATTAAAGAGGAAATCATGGCACTGCTTGATAATCCTTTTTCATTTCTGTCACACGTAGGAGTTTAAGGATATTTCTAATGTGGACACAAGTAGTTCTTTGAGCAAGTGTTCTTTGAGGAATTGGGGTGGAGGACAGTTTCCTTTTGATTGCTCCGTTTGTTTATCCCTTCACTGAAGTTCAAGTCAAAGGCACATACAGAACAGTTGCACCTGATAAAGGACATTTTGAATTCCTTGGCCCTGCCAGAGGTAGTGGAAAGGAGCACAAGAGCCCCAGACCTGTCCCATATAAGAAATATCTCCCTTGCCAATGTTACTGCTGTGCTGTATTTCACACCAGTTGCACCCTGTAAGAAGGGGATGTTTTGTACACTTAACAATACCAAACCTAAACAGAAGTTAGTTTAATTGGGACCATGGTTCTCCTGTCCCAGTGCACTATTGTGTGGCACTCAGGGCTGGATTGTGTGCAGGAGCTGAAAGCCACTGGGATGGAAGCTGGAAGGATCTGATGGCATATGGGGGCCTGGAGATGAATCCAGGGTAGGAAACTGGTGAGACATAGGAGGAGAATTGTTTCTTTCCTTGTATCAAGGTCTAGATCAGCCTGACCCCTCTATGTCCTTCCTGCCATCACCACATTAGCACCAGCTTTGATATTTAAAGCTGACCTGTGAGACGGTGCAACCATGGACTGAGAATGAGTAAATAAAAGTGTGGCATAGAAATAGGTGGGAAAAGCCGTGAGGGGATTGCCAGCCATATAACTTTCATATAAATCTCCCTAAAAGGGAGATTTGCATTTGTTGCGTTTAGTAGACTTGTATTTGCCCGATGTGCAACTGAGTTCGGTGCTGTATAGATGTTGTATATGGATTTTTTTTGACACAACTAAAGGATTTTTACTTTGCAGGGAATGTTAGCCTGGAATGTGGCCAGGTCTGACCGCTCTGTGTAAGTTTTGGATGTCTGAAGGGGGAGATGCCATGCTTGGTTGGGGCTCCTTCTGGCATGTCTCAAGGGGAGTGTTCTCTTCCCTTGGTGAGGTCAGAGTGCTGCTGCTGGAGGAAAAGCTCTAGCTAGGCACTTCTTACAGTGTGGAGGGGTCACTTAAAGAATAATTGCTGTGAAAGATTACCACTGCATTTTAATTACTTTTAATGGTGGTGACTCTGGTTCTGCAGCCACTCTTTCTTTGTATGCATCCAGTGCTAGAAAATTTAGGTTGCGCAAGAAGTACAGGCGAATAATTTGCTCTCAAATCCATTTTACAATGCTTCACCTAAAAATAGGTACTTCTAAACAATGCGAAAATGAACCAAAACCAAGAACAAAATGTAGTTGGCTTTTTTCTGATGAACATGCTTGCTTTATATAAGCTTCCAGGTGTACATACTGGTGCTGTGTAAATGCTGTGGATTTATTTTTGCTATCTTGTTTAGCAGTATGGTGATAGCGGCTAGAGAAACTGCTTTCTATGCATTTTTTGCATTAATCTAGCTCTTTCATGACTTTCTCTAACTTGCAAAATTTTCTGTTTCCTCAGAAGGGCCAGAATCTAACAGAAAAGTAATTTTCTACCACAAATATGGTTTTTATCTAAATAAAGAATTACAGTAGTTGCAGTATTCAGTCCGTAATCAGTGGCACAGTTTGAGGATCAGGTAATTTGGTGGAATAGCAACAGAGAGTTTTATTCTTCAAGTGGCACTCACTTGAGTGCAGATTACAGCTTCAAGTCTATAAAAGTGTTGAGATACCAGACTTTGGAAAATTTTAGCATTCCATTGCATAAGAAACATGTGAAATATTTTTAGGGAGTTTAACAGTTATTAGCACTCTGATCTCTGCCCAGCAAAACCTTTGGTAACCAAAGTAACTGGTGTTAAAATGTTGAGACTAAAGTAGGTTGGATCAGCATTTCTGTCAGCATTGCGTAACTCAAGGGGACTCATAAATCTGATTATGCCACCAGTGTCTTGTAGTTAAATGTACCATGGCTTTAAGTATCTGGAAGATCATTTCACAGGTATAATTCCCACTGGCAGTGAGTGAGGGCCACCTGCACACCTGGAGTTCTGGTGTTGGTGGGGGAAAGCTGTGGAGACTGTGATCCCACTCCTGCAGGGAAGTTCTCCACCTGCCTCTACAGCACAGTGTGTCCATCCAAGTAGTTCCCAGCTGCAGGGAGATGCTATGTAACTGTACGACGTGGGCTGGTGAGAGATGCTGTCACGCTTCACTCGAGTATGTCAGGTATCCAAACAGCGGTCTGAGTAAGAGTGTCAAAGGTTCTATTGTTGTTGTAGTTTATTAGTTCTTGAAAGAATTTTAAAACAGAAAAATGAATTCACTTGGTAACTGCTAACACTAACACATTTTCTGAGCACTTTTGAATAGCTGCTGGCTACTGTCTTTGGATATAATAGTGGAGTTCAGGCAAAATCACCAACAAGTGTATTGGAAATCTTTATGGATGTATAAAGAACATGTGCTGTCCTCTGCTGATGGTGTGTACTGGCCTTTGCCTTCTAAAGGCCTAAGCCTTCTAAAAGAAGATGCTTTAGTAATGTCATTTTATAGATAATACACACAATAAACATCCTCTGGCACTTCAAAGTTGCTAAATCTGCACCCCAAATGCAAAGTTACAAATATACACTGTGCTTTTAGCCTCCTGATGTGCCTTAAAACTTCTATATCTAGGCTAATTTCTGCCTTCCAACGAGTAGTTGGCAGGGAAGACTGGGAGCTGCTCTTCAGAAGCAATGCTTGATGGATCTGTCACTAGCAGGCTGCTCTGCAAAAATCCCGTGTGAATTAGGCATGCAGGCCGCCACCCTTCAGTATGTCTGAGTTCTGCTTAGCAGAGGGCAAGTGGAAATGGCTCGGCTATAGAGTTTGAAATGGCTCAGCTATAGAGGTGTCACCCTTGGTTCAGCCTCGAAAGAAGATAAAGAAGCCAGAGGCTTGGGGAACTGTTCTGTGGAGTTTATGGCATCTCAGCAGGGACTCTTCTGATGTAAAATTATGCAAATAAACACTCTAAGTAAGTTGCAACCTCAGAAAGACATAACACATGATAAGGTCATGGGTGGCAGGACATAGAATGACCTGCATAAAAATTGACTTTAGTTCTATAGCTTTGGGTGCATCAGAGAGCAAAGAGAGTGAGCCTAAGCTGACCAAAAAGTGAGGTGGGAGAAAGCTTAGTTAGTAGCCAGGTGGTTTAGGGGGAAATCAGACCTTTCCAGAGCATTGTATCACATTATAATCAGTGTAGGGCATTCTACACTGACAGTCTAATCCTTCTGGCTGAGGATACTCTGGCCAAGGCCTCAAGGGTTTTTATGGGCCCGAGTAGGTGGGGAAAGCTCCAGGACCGACCTTCTACATAGCATGTTTATAGGCAGACAACAGAGGTCTTTGCAGGTTCAACATGGTAACTTCCTTGTATGAAATAATGCTATTTATTTACAATCTTGCATTTTGGGGAGGGGATGTTTGAGGCGTAATGTGTTTTTTTCAGATACATTCTGTCACTTGGAAAATACTGCAGTACCTTTCAAAAGCCATTTTTGTCCATTTACAAATTGTTACTTTCAGCCCTTGCAGATAAGAAAATCATCCGATATATGAAGAAAAACACCGTACTGCATTTTCCTTTCTAAATAATAGATGAACATTTATAGATGAAAGCCCCTCCCATTAGTTAAATAATAAATAAAGACTTGCATGAGTTTTCTTTCAAATGAAACATTTTAATTGTTCCTGATCATCCCAAGCAAATGCAACTGTTGTTGCAAATATCAGCCTCACACAATCAACAGAAATGGTGTTATTTTCCCAGCTGTGCTGAAAGTACCAGACATCATGGTTCCATGGTTAGTTTTGACTTACATTTTAAAAAGAAAATCCTGGTATTTTCCAGGAGCGCTCTGATTAGCTGCATGGTTGTTACAGCTCTGTTCTCCTTCCTTCCCCCTTTTTATTTATATTTACCAGTATTTGGATGCCTTAAGGTTGAAATAACAACAGGTTACACTAAATCACACACACACCTCTTGAATTAAAGGGACCTCTGAAGTCAGAGATACTACTTCAGTTCCACATTGAGTTACTAAGCTTACTTTAAAGGCAGCATTTAAATTTGTTTATTTCTTAGCTTCTCCTTCTTCTGCAAAGATGCAACACATCCCCCAAACCACTGCTCTTGCTCCTGGCCTTGCCTGTATTGTATTTCTCCTCATTAATATCCACATTAACGCTGTACATTTTCCAAAATGCACAGTGCCACAGCAGCGCCCTAAAATTAAGAAGAGATCTCAAGTACTCCTGTAACACTAATGAATATCAGTAGTAAATTCTGGAGAGCAGGTAACAATGGAACTAAAGACAACTAAACCTATTTTTTAAAAAAGTGACTTGAAGTTGAAAAAAATGTACTGTACTTTGCAGTCTTTCATACCTTGACCACTGCCTTGGCCAGGTTTTTGTTTATAAGCAGTGACAGTTTGAAGATGTTTACCCCACAATTGATACACACAGCCATTTTTCCATTAAAAAGTTCCTTTCTTTTGCACAATGTCTGTATAAGTGTTCAGATATTCACCACAGAGCTTGAAACTAGGTATTGGCCAATGATGACTTAGAAACAAGTATGAGCTTGCAGTCCTGAACCACATCCTTTGCTTTTCTGTACCAGATGGTTAAACTGAATGACAGCTCAAGCCCAGACACTGTCTTCCCTCCAGCGAGGTAACCAGACTGTATCAGACCTGTCCTTAGAGTGGTATATCCTTCCAACCTTGTCCCTGCACACCCCAAGTCCCAGGCTGATGTGAAACAGCCTGATCCTTGTTGAGTTACCAGTGTTTAAACCAGCCCAGCAAAGGACCTCCTCTGAAGCCTGGAAAGAGAAGGGTGGGGAAGCTTCTCCTGTAGTTTGCTTCATACAGATTGTGCTTTGTCATTTTAATAGCCTTTCCCTCTGCAGTTGAACAAGGGTTTCATTGTGTGAGAAACTCTGTCATGGTTTAACCCCAGGTGGAAACTCAGCCCCACACAGCTGCTCACTTCCTCATGCCCATGGGACACGGGAGAGAATCGGAAAAGAAAGTGAGAAAAAGTGCAAGAACTCATGGGATAAGATAAACACAGTTGAATAGCGAAAGCGAAAGCGTGTGAACAAGCAAAGTAAAACAAGGGATTCATTCCCCACTTCCGTGGGATAGGAGGTGCTCAGCCATGCCAGGAAAGCTGGGCTCCATCACAAGTCACAGTGACTTGGGAAGACAAACACCATCACCCCAAATATCCCCCCCTTCCTTCTCCTCCTCCTTGTATACTGGAATGATGCTGTATGGTCTGGGATGTCCCAATGGCCAGTTTGGGTCAGCTGTCCTGGCTGTGTATCCTCCCAACTCCTTGTCGCCCCCGGTCCCTCGCTGGTGGGGTGGGAGAGGAGCAGAAAAGGCCTTGGCTCTGTGCACGCCCTGCTCAGCAATAACTAAAACATCCCTGTGTTATCAGCACTGTTCCAGCACAAATCCAAAACACAGCCCCTGCCAGCTACTGGGAAGAAATTTAACTCTACCCCAGGCAAAACCAGCACAAATCCTGAGTCCTTTCAAGTCCTGAGGAGTAAGGTCAGTGACTGGGGAGAAGATTGGACCTGTGGCCCCATGACATTCACATACTGACACATGTTTTCCCTCTATCCTGTTGGCAGCCCTGGGAATCCTGCTGAGCCTCAGAAAGCAGGTGGTTGGTGCGGTGTCCTCAGAGTGTATGGGCTGCTCTGGCGGGGGGCTTCTGGGCAGAGCTGGGGCCAGCCCCTCTCTCACCTCCTGCTCCTGGCACTGGGGTAGTTGGTGGAGGGCACTGGGGTAGTTGGTGGAGGGGACAGAGCTGTTCTTCAGGTGCTGCTTGAGCCGCTGAGGTCACTTCAGGTGAAAGAAAACATCCTAAACAGCACACAGCCTATGGAGTGCTGCAAGAGCTCAGCAAGGGGAAGGGAGAGGGAGAGGGAAAGGGGAGAGAGAGGAAGAGGAAGAGGAAGAGGAAGAGGAAGGGAAAGCGACCTGAAACTCCTAAGGGACTCCCACACTCCTCATGACATCAGGTTCTCTCATGCCCTTTACTAGGGAGGGTGCTGGAGGGGTGCAAAATGTTTTAGAGACTTTTTTATTTTACATTTATTTATGCTTGTTTTCCCCCCATGTATAACTTTAGGCCTTTTTGTACCAAAGCTCCCATGAAATGCAGATGAAGAGGTGACTCCACCCAGTTGTAAAGTTCAAAATACGCTTATTCAGCTAAACATACTTTGAAATACTGGCAAAGCAGCCTGCACAGTTCAGGCTGGAAGCAGTTCAGGTAGTGTCTGAGGCTGTTTCCTCTACAGTTCAATAAATCAACAACTCATAGTGCAACTAATATTCTTTCGCCACTAAAATACACCTCAAAAACAGAAGCTGTTATTTCAAAGGAATGTGGACTTGCTTACCATGTACTCTCAAGTAACTGAATTACTGACCAATAATTGGAGTTCTTTTATTAAACAAACCTCACACGCATGGATTTTTTTAATCTTAAACTTTTCTGTTTACAGAATGCTGGTCTCAATATGGTGAGCATGAGAAGATGACTTTTTAACATTATCTGGAATTAGCCATGTAAGAAAACGTATATTTTAAGAATTTTATCTTTTAAACATTTTCATTGCAGAAAAGGCATACTGAGATTTTCCATTAGAAATAATCATGCACTAACTCAGAATTTTGGGGAAAATTTCAGATTAAACTATTATATGTATTTTTTTTAAGGAAGATGTTTATTTTAGTCAATAAGGTGATGAAGTTAGTGTGGGTTTTTCTAATTAATACTTGTTAAGTACTCTGCAGAGGAATACCCTTTAAATGCTATTTCTTCAACTAAAATTTGAGATTATATATTAAAAATATGTAAGATTTTTACTTATTTTGTAAAAAGGGCTGTAGCCCAAAAGGCGTTAGAACCAAAGTCCTTGTCTTTGCTAAGCACTCAACACAGGCCCAAAGTCAGAGTCCCTGTCCACTGCTGCCACCTGGAAGTTCAGGAATTCAGGTAACTTCAAACCACACAGTATGCTCCAGGTTCCTTAAATGACCAAGGAAATAATTTTTAGGAGTTTTTAAATGGGGAGTGGGGTTTTATCTGAAGTGAACAGAAAGTATGGGGGAGATAAGATCGTCAATGTACTTTTTTCAGTAATTGCCCTGGTCTTTCCCAAATAATGGTAATTTCAGTTTATTTTCTGCTAATTGCTTGTGCAGACAGATTTTGAGCTATCTGTGGTGGCTCCAAATCAGAGAATTTCCTGCAAAGCAGTCAAGTTCCAGAGGAACAGGTCTGTGGTTCAAACATGTCCTGGTTTGAGCTCCCCTCCACCCTGAGATCTGGGTCCCTGTCAGCATCTCTACAGAAGCGACATGTCCTGTGTTCCGCACATGGTACAAATAACATTTCGTAATGAATGTATGAAAACTGTGAGGCTTTCTGCTGTGAAGAACAAGCTGAACACAAATCAGTGTGTCTTCCATTGGTTTTTTTCAGTTAAGAAAAAATCCCTCCCATTTTATAGCTTCACATCTTGATATTATAAAATGTAAAGGTGGGCAAGGCATTCTTGGGTTATGCCAAGCTGTGGTTGGTGTATTCCCTCAGACTGCACTATGAAAGAGCCATAATTCTCACTAATCTTCATTCAATGAGATTTAATCATAGAAAATTCTAAATAGGTTTAGGTAGGATGGCAGGTTTTGGATTAAAGATAATACATCCTAAAATAGCAAGGCAGAAATAGAAAAGCAAATCTAGAAAAGCCAATAAGGCATGAATCATTCAATATAAAAAGATCTAATGGTAGGAGTATATTATGGTAGAGTTAAAGTAATCTTTGATGTATTTTTTTTCCATCACCTGTTAGATTTTGTATATAAATTCAATAAGTTACAGCTCCTGGAAACATATTTTGACTTGCTAGATCTCTATCTGCATGTGAGAGCTTTAGTCACAAGTCTATTTAGATTGGGAGCAGACCAATACAGATTTATTTTACAACACACACGATCCTGGGAGTCCCATACAAGCTTGCGCATGAATTCCTGACAGATGTATCTGTATCAAAACAAGCAGGCAGAATGTGCTTGGCCACTTTTTCAAATGTCAGGATACCCTTAAAAATGTGATTTAATTAACCCTGATTTCACTACTCCAGCTCATTTTCCACTCTTTATTTTAAAATCATTCAAAATTTAATCGATTGAGACTAAAAAAACCCATGGAAGGTATCTTTGAGTGACAGCCTGCATGGTTTATGGGGAGGAAACTAATGACATACTACAAAATGCAAAAACATTGCTTGTCACACAGTCCTGTGCTACAAGTAAATTCATCAACCAGAACCCACGTTTCAGTAACATGTTGTGACAAAAAGAAACCAAAGCTAGGAAATAACACCTGGCTACATTGGTTTAAATTTAGGGGTGGTTGATTTTAATCAATGCTTTTTTAATCCATTGAACAGAGGAATGTCTGGGGGTTTATCCCACTTCTTCCATTATTTTTCTACTTGGGTATCAGCCTTACTTTCTAAGAGTGTATGTCTTGTTCTGGAAGATGTGAATACTGCTCTTACAAGGTTTAAATAAGAAGAATATGACTTTTATACAGGGGATTACCTGCAGTTGAGTATTGGGAACGACATTAAGAAGGAAGCTCCAGTACTTTATCATCTCCGAAGCTCCTTTTTTTTTCACTTGCCTTTTCACCTTTCGAAATTGACAGTGTCCATTGTGAACATAGGGAAGTTTAACTTTTAATTTCCCTACTTCTTCATCATTAAATCACTTACCAGGTTCATTTTTCCCTAATTATGAGAGTACAGGGGCGTGAGTTGTACTTTCTCCAAAGAAACAGATTTTTATAAATTACAAGTTTTATCAGCAGTAATCCCGCATTCTGTAGGAAAATGAAAGAGCTGCTTTCACAGTCAGGATCTTCTGTTTGGTTTTGGTTTGGTTTTGTTGTTTGTTTTTTTTTTCTTTGAAAATGCTCACACATTAGCCAACAGTTCCAGTGGATTTAGGACATTTCTTCCCCATAAGCCATTTAGGATTCCAGAGTGTGATTTTGGCAGTTATTTCTGGTGAAATAGAAGTCCTGAACTGAGGCAAGAATGAAAAAAATACTTTGTAGGGAGGAACTTGAATTTTCCTTTCTGCAGATCAGAAGAATGCCTTCAAAATAATACTTGAGTCCTTTACAAATTTTGTTTGGACTATTTTAACTGTTGTTCTCCTGGAATCATTTCTTCAGCCTTAGTCAAGCTTGCCCTGAGTAAGGCTGGTTTCAGGTTATAACAGTATGCCAAGAACATTTCACCCCCGTTGTGCTGGAAATGATAGCAACATTTTGCCCATATCATCAGGGTTTCAGTAATCTGTATCGAGCACATATTCAGGCAACTATTTGCTCTTCACTAAAACATACCCTATGTCCTTCTGGAAGGTGCCATCTGACTACTCTTAGTGCAAGGTCGTTGCTGTTGGCATCATTACACTGCAGTGTAGAAGCTTATTCTGCCAAAGACTCAGCTGCCCTTTGGGGCTTAAGGTCTCCTGTGCTGTGCAAAGGAATATGGTTCAGTCTCTTTGCAATGAGTTCTTGCTACACTCATTCACCTTGGAAAACGATTTTCTTTCTAAATACTCTCACATTTAGCTGTGCAAGGCATGTTGCCTGTGATTTCTGGATTTATCCCACTCTGAGATTTGCTTCCAGGGGTGTCTGAAAGGTGCCTGTAAAAGTTAGCGTAACCATTCGTGTTATTACAGGTTTCTTTGTGTTACGACTTTCAGCTCTAGGCACATTCAAAACACTGAAAATATTCAAGAGGGATGAAAATTCAGAAGAAGCTGAGCACAGTGTTACTGGAACAATAATCCAAAATAACCACAAACTCAGACAGCCAGTAAATGCACTGTGGCCTTCCCTGCTGCCCTGACCTGGATCCTCCTGCCTTGGGCAGTGTCAAAGGAATCTGCATTCCCTGCAGCCTCCCAGGCTTCCTTTTGTACCAAAGGAAAAGGAAACCTGACTTTGGCCTGGCAGGTCGTTTCAATGGTCACTTGCTAGTCCTTCCCTCAGTTCAGCACACACAAGTGAGCCCATGTGGACCCTGAGCTGTCACCAGTTACAGGAGCTGGGGATCTCGGGCTTGGACACAAACCAGCAATGCTGAGCAGCCCATTACACCCCCCAAGGCATTACTGGATTTGCCAACTGTGCAAAATTTATGAGTCAAACCTTCCCCAGTCTTAATATTTGCTTCAAACAAAGATATTAAAGGATAGAAGATAGTTTTTAAAACTGATTTTATTTTATATTGTGTTCCAGCACTACTAACACTGAGAAAACCAGTTTTATTAACCTGGGATAATGGGAAATGCTCCCTAACCTCCTAGTGCCTGGTGGAGATTGCTTTAGAACTGTGCCTTGTATAGAACAAAGGGTGTGTATTTGGCAGAAATCCACGAGGGCAGGTATTTTAATTTTTATTTTTAACATACTCAAAATATAAGTCAGTTAATGTTGGTTCCTCACATGCTCCTTGGTTGTGAACTCTGGCAAGGGTTTGCCACTGCCAGTGGGGTCCGGGGAAAAGGTGCCTCCAGCACACAGTGCCAGTATCTGCAGGGCTTTACCGGGAGTTTGGGCTCCCAGGATGGAGGGGATGCTTGTGCCAAAATCTTACCCTCAAAATGTGGGTAGTGTCTCTCCTTCAGCTCATGGGATTTTCATGAATATGAATTAGAGGATCTCTGAGAAGCGCCCAAGGACCACAATGATAAATACTGGCACAGGAAAACCTTGTAATTTAGGCTCAGGTGGGTAGTTTGAGAAGCATCCAGCAAATAAGACATGGAACTGCACCTTGTTAGGGGGGAGAATACAAAATAGGGTAGCCACCAATATTAGCTTTGTTTTGTTTCATCCAGTTCCTGAAACTGGGCCCCAGCAGAAAAGATGGAAGGCCCATGAGTGAGAATCGTACCGTAAAAACAAGGGCTTTATACAAGAAATGCTGCTTACCGCACAGCACATTTTATTCCTGTTTTTCTCTACTTGATTCTATACACTTTAATCCTATTTGAACAAGATTAACCCTTGTTTCAATATAGTTTTGACATGTGTATGCAAGTGTCTGTGTGACAGTGCACATGCTTGAGCAAGTAGTTTTTTGCAAGTTAGGGAAGGGGGTTAATAGCAAATTGTATGAGCAAAGATTTTATCCTGTAGCAGTCTACTAAAATCCAAATGATGAGTCATCAGGAGGAGTGGAGCATTCTGAACCATCCCACAGTGCTACTTGAGCCATCTGATGGCAATAAGAAGATAATTCTCTATTTCAAGCATCTCCATAAACAACACAGTTATTGGTGATTCCCTCCTTTCCCTTGACAATGCCCCAGCTTATCAGCACTGTCTATTTTCTACGTGCTCCCATTTGCTTCCCCAGCCAAGAAGCCCAGTTTCTTTTTGCAAATAGTTTTAGCTTCCCTGTTCAGGCAGAGTCTATTCCCACCTTCTGCACCCAGCCTGCCTCCCTTGCTCCACCAGTCTCCATCACTTTACTGATTACCTTCTCCCTTCTTTTCCTTGTATTCTGGTTTAATAGTTTTAGTTCTTCCATACTGAAATCAAGCAACTTGCAGTAGGCATCTGGATGCCACAAGAGAGACATTAAGAGCTGAGGATGGTGGTTTTGTGGCGCCCAGGCAGACAGTTTTGCCATCCCAGGCAGAATGACAGAGCTCTGGTGTCAGGCAGGGAGGTTTGTCTCTATCTCACCAGCAGCATGGTTTGTGAAAGTGAGAGCTTTGGGATTTTCTCTGTCAAACCTCAGCGAGCCCCTGGCCAACGTACACAAGCTGAGGCTTTCCCACGTTGGCAGCCTGGCCAGAGTGAAGCAGCAAACTCCACCTCCTTACCAGGCCACTCCTGTCCTAACCCCTGCAAGGGGTCCAAAACATGGACAAGCAGGAGCTTCTCAAAGAAGAGGTTTCTGTAATTTGGCAGCATGACCAAACAATCTTTGGAAGGCTCCTTCTCAGAAAGGCCTAAGATGTTTGGCTGAAGATTTTCAAACAAGTCATCTCCAAGGCACACATCTGGTGAGGGAGATTTTCAGCCGAACAGTTAAAGTTTGGCAAACTCTTTATGGCAACTGAAAATTTAGTCTTTTAATAGGAGATATCTGCCAGTCATTCCACCCAGCAATTATGCCAGCCCCACCTCTAGTTTTTTGGATCATTTAATAAAGCAGTGAAGAATTTTAAGGGAGTATTTTTTTCCATTAGAATTTAATAATATACAACCATCCAGCTTCCTCATACCCCTTTGAGCTACAAACCACAGAGAGAGACTTTCAAACCAGCATATGGAGTTTGGAATCACTAACCAGTTCCCATAAGCTTCATAATACTGGGAAGTTTGTAATTGAACATGTAGATTAAAAATGAGAAAAAATATACTAAAATTGTTACTTACTTTTCCATCTTGAATACCCTCAGTATACCTTTAATTATTTTAAAAGCATGTTTTTACATGTTCTAAAAATTATTTTATAAATGAGAAATTAAAGTCTTACTGCTATGTTTCATCCCTGAGTTTGACTATTTATTGTATTAGCTCTGACAATGCCTTGCTGCTTTAAACCAGAGAAAAGCAGTAAAGGACACTGAAAATTAGGAACATTTTGGTATATGCAATTTTACCTTGTACAAATTATTTGGTATTTGCTCTTGTGACAACACTGAACAAACTTCGTAAGAGAGAATAAGGTTTTTTACTCATTTTCACTTGAGTATTTATTAGTATTTTTATAGCTAAAGGATTATATCCTCCAAAGAATTCTCTAACCTCTGAAGACAAACACGTATCTAAAGAACTGGGGCCTGCCTTTCTAAGCCTTTATGGGCTGTGGGTTTGCTCGCTCTGCACTTTGCTTGTTTGTTGGATGTCAGCTCAAATGCAAAACCTTCAGGTGTAACAAGTTGCTCTTCATACTGCACGGCGGAGTATGCTTTATTCTGATCTCTGAAGGGATGAAAATGTTCCTGACAGTGGTAGTCACAGCGTGACTTTGTTGCGTTGCCCAGTGTGGCTTCACCTATTGCAAGGATAAACACATCATAGCCAGTAAAAACTTTTATAGAATTTCAGCAGTAGGAAGAAAAACACAAAACTTTGTCATGCCTCATCAGCCCACTGTTGTTTCAGCTCTCTCCAAGTCGCCAAATACTTTAGAGGAAACGGGAGGACTCTGACAAACACGCATCTGTTAATATGCAGATGGGGAAAATTGCTAATACAAATTATTTTTATCTAGTAGGTCATAAAAGTGGGGCTCTATAAAGGAATTTGTGTCAGTTTGTAGCCTGTCCTTTCTGTCGTTGGGCAGAATGTCGATGGATGTGCTGAATAGTACCAATGGGATTACAGCTGCTCAGGATGAATTTGGTACCAAGCTGCAGACTGAGCATGCTGAGGAGATCGAGCATACCTGGCCTGATTCATGCCTGGATAAATTCTGCTTGCTGGTGACAAGGAATTCTGGCAGGTGACAGCCAGAATTCATACTCTGCAAAAAAAGAGGGGTTAGTAAGTCTAATGAATGTGTGCTTGGCTTAACAAAAGAAGGTGCTTTAGTTTAGTGCACAGTCCATCTATTCCACACATCCCCCGGCCAAATAAAGGGCCTGTCTGCAGAAAAAAACTGTAAGTGATGCTAAGTAATAACCAAGGGAATTAAAGATTAAATGGGAGTAAATGGCCAAAGAGTCACAGGTGAAATTCTGGAGTAGCTGGATGTAGAACAAGGGAAGGAATGCAAAAGGAACAGGGTTAAGAAGGCGAGTTGGGGCAGGGAACGGTGGGGAAGGGAGGGGACGGAGGGGGTTGCCGGGAAGCAGGGGCGGGCGCAGCGCCGCAGGAGCGCGGGTCCGGCCCGCGCGTGCGTGTCTTTGTNTTCGTGGCTTCACTTCCCAGCGAGCGCCTCCGGGAGCGCTCAGACATCCCGGCTCTGCCCGAGACAAACCCGGCCCTGTGACAGGGGGAGCCGAGTGACCGAGTCTTCAGGGGAGACACAACCGTGTGAAGTTGGAGCGCTCTGAAAAATGGTTGTTAGATGTTTTGATTGCTGTATAGAGCATATTTATTACTCCCATTTCTGTCTGAGGATCTGCAAGTCCGCGTGCGAGTTAATCACAGCATTGCAGTGGGAAATATTTTCATGATTGGGAGCACTCGGATGAGTTTAAATTACACATTTCGCAGGTTTTAATTGTAATATCTCTTTATATAAATTACCTTGTAAATACTCGTTTAACCTCACTGCATGAGAATAATTTACAATCACAGTAAGATTTACAAATTGGTTTTTGTGGGTTTTTGTTTGTTTTGTTTTGTTTTTTTTTTTTCCCCCAAAGGAAAAGCTGATGATGAGCGGCTTGCAGGAAATTCTGTTCCTTAGTCGGCGGCTTTGGAGAGCCTGTGCCAGAGGCCTCACGTGGTCGCCTAACGACACGCAAACAGCAGAATTAATTAATATTCCCCACGAGTTCCCGGGCGGCGGGCGCGAAAGGGTTAACGCGGCCAGGCCCGCGCGGGCCTCCCTCACTCTCCCCTTTCTTTTTTCCCTCCTTAATTAATCATGCGCTGTTCCGCAATTTCAATATGGAGATGGAGAGCAATTATTAATGAGTCCGCGGGCTGTCCCGCGGCGCCTCTGGACGAGCCGCGGCCGCTGCGCCACGGTGGGTGTGAAACCTGTACACACAAAGGCTCCTCCTCACCGGGAACACGCCCCAAAGCCATAAATAAATAACGAGGGAAGGGCTTTTGTTCGTCGGGCCGATGGCACATGACCTTGTAGTTGAGTCGCGCTGCGTTGTGCCCCTGCGCTGTGCCCGGAGAGGGGAAAGCGGGGGGTGAGGGCGAAGCCCCCGAGCCAGCGTTCTCTGGCAGGAGAGGGGATGGATTTAACGGGAAATAATACAAATAACCCCCAG
>WEIT01032611.1:343607-365046 GCA_013389985.1 Dryoscopus gambensis | reverse complement strand
GGCAGAGATGGGGATTTCAGCAATGGCGAAGGGGGGGCGGCGGGGGAGGGGGATAAAAAGAAAGGGGGATCAGTATATGATAAACACCACTGAAAAATGGCAGGAGGATAATGTTTACTTTTGAATCCCTGGCCCGCTGCCAGGCTGGCGCTGGTTTTTAGGTTAGCAGAGGTTGGAGGAAGGGCCAGACTGAGGCGGAGCTTGCTGCTGTCAAGGAAAAAAAAAAGGGGGCTGCAAATTGCTGTTCTCAGCTTTTTTCTCTCCTCTCTTCCACCCCCGCCCTCCCCCGAAAAAAGGCAGTGCTTTCTCTTAGGCTCTTAAAAATGATGCAGAATTTTAACCATCTGTTGTACCCGGAGCTCTTCGCTGGTGCTGCACAGCTGAATTTTTGCAAAGGGAAGAAATTGCAAAGCTTTCCAAAATAGGAAACTGTTTGTAAGCATGTAAAACATTTTAGGGAATCCTGTCTTTAGAGAAAGATTTAATTACGGGCTGAGAAGTGAGTATTAACAGACCTGAAACGGTTTTAGCCTATTGTGGATTTTTTGCTAAAAGAGACACAGGTGTACTGCTACATCACAGCTTTGCAAGCGTAGCGTGAGCAATCAGAGGCTCGGGAAGTGTACAGTGATGGGAGCTGATCAGTTTTTTAACGCTGTGATTTTTTATTTCGAGGCTCGCTCTGGAAGTGTAGATGTAGCTGAATGCAGCAAAGTCATCCCTCTACCAGCTGCATGTGTATGTACGGGAGTAAAATTATTTAATGAGCAATATGAGGACTGGCAAAGGAACCATGTAACTGCCACGGCCTCTTGAACTACCATAGTATGTCCGGTGCACAAAGGGAGACTATTTATAAATAATAAGGGATGGGGGAAAGGCTTTTGAAGTAGTGAAGCTTAAAGGAGAAAGTAGAAGGAGTCTTTAATGTGGAATCCTTACTTCCCATAAATTAGATTAACTGTTTAAATGCCATGAACAGCAAATTAAATATTTCAGATGTTCATAAATCAGAGTATAATGTTTGTCTGGAGTAAGAGCTGAGAAAATTGGAGGTTATTGGCTCATAATTCATCTATGTATTTAAGATCAATTAGCAAGTTATAGGAAAAAGAGATTGCAGTGAAATATTTGAGGCATGCCGTTCCTTTGAAAATGTAGTTTGAATTTTCTATTTTAAGATCTGTCAGTACCAGATCGTTACCTCAAGTCACTAGTTATTGTTTGTAACTGTAAGGACTGTATTTTCTTTAAATGAAACCTCTACAAATAAATACTAAGAAAGGCATTTACTTTCTGAAGCCAATGTAGAGGCCCGGCTAAGTGTCTTCATTCAATTTTAATGTATTAAAAAAGGCTATTTTACAGTGCAGATGTCTCTTAATCTGCATACATTTTCTTATTTTTAAAGCTGAAGATTGTGGCTGTATTTTGTCACCTGTTGCCTACACAGGACAAAAAGTGCGCGGGGGGGGGAGAGAAGATTTACTGATCATGCAAGCTTTTGCAGGGAACTTATTCATCATTTGACTACCAGTTGGTAAAAACCAGCCGCTTTTTTCCCTCTGCTTTTAGGTGCCCCAGAAAATTGTACAATATGTGTGCTTCAGACAGTGCCAGAGAAGCATAATGAGGTGTTTAGTCACAGTTTGGATGTGGTATTGGTAGAAAACAGTACAGGAACTGTGGGCTGGATTTTCAAGGGAATAGTCCTTGCAATCCAAGGCTGCCTAAATCCCAAACTGGTATCCAGGCAATAGTGGCACTAAATTCTCCGTTTGCTTTTTGTTAGGCTGTTGTCTGCTGAACATTCTCCTTTTCTTGCAAGGACTGCAGCATGGCTGGGCATTTTGGTGGTGGAGTTTGTTGGTTTGGTTTAGGGTTTGGTTTGGTTTTGTTTCTTCTGTTAACCCTTGGATTTCTGTTTGCTCCCTTTATTGCAGAGCATCTCCATAAATTGGAATGCAGAGAGTCTGGAGTAAGTGTGCTTTTCTGATATGGAATACATGGATGGGAGGGCTTGGAAGGGTGAATCTTTGTTTTGTGGACCAGTAAAATATTAATGTGCTAGCATTTTCCCTTATTGTGTATTTGGATTTAAAAGTCAGTGGTGTAGTAGAGCACTCCGGTATAAATGGCAGTCTTACCTAATATTCTGCAGTTTAGAGAACAAAGATTTCTGTGGGAATAACCATGTCTAAAAGACTTCAGTATTGAAATACTGTGCAAGTCAATTATACTTATTTACTGTATGTGCAAATACAGCATTATGCAGGCTTTGAGAATTCAGAATTGTATATTGGAAACCTGTTAGGATGTAGGACTGCATGGAACTGCAAACACCTCGACTAGTAGTGAAGTGTATCACTTGCTTATAACAGTGTTTTTCTGTGGGTATACCCTTGTACATGAATAAATATGTAGATGATGCTGGTCTTACAAAATCATTTTGGATTTGGCATTATTTAATACACTACCTGTAATGTATGTTGTCATCCCCTAACGCACATCTCAACATAACCTCTGTTCTTATTTTAATACTAATTTGTTCTTTCAGCAAGCATAATAGCATGAATCTGTGGATTCAGGTTATAAATTTAGTTCTAAATTTAAATAAACAAGCAGCTTATTTTAATATTAATTTCACAGTCCTAATGGTAGCTAAACAAAAAAATCTTTGTGCAGGTATTTGCAAAAAAATTGAGCTTAAGTTACTGAACCCTAAATATTTTATTTCTGCTTTGTTACTGAATGCTGGAGCTTTTATTTGAAAATAAGTAGGTGTTTTTCAAGATATGGGGGGAAGTTTGCTTTCTCACTTTGTATTCATATTGAGTATTTTCTGGTTAAATAGAATATGAAATGTAGTATAATTACAGTGTAATTTAAATAATGAATTAAAGCCAGCAGATGACACAATATGCAAAACAATTTATAGCAACAATAAATTTCCAGATAGTTCTGCCGAGTTATGGATAAAATAAATTGTATGAAATATAATAAGAGTAAGGACATGTTGTGTGATACTTGCTGTGCAGCATCATTATTACCTGGGGGAGTTTGAGTGATACATGAGGCAGGAAAGTCTTACTTTTTTTAAAATAAAGTCAGAGATTTGCCTGAGTGTCAAATCTGTAGAATCCCTGAAGAGACAAGTTCTGGGATGTCTCTCTCAGCTTGTCTTGTGCTGGCATCTATTACTGCTACAAAGCATATAGGTTCATCTGAAGATTCTCTGAAAAGCCCCTGTTCCGTGAATTTTTCCAGTACCAATGGACAACATGTCAAATAAAATTTTAAAAAGAGACAGCCAGAGGGCTTAGTTCTGCTGTCAGCATAGAACACGTTTTCATTATTTTTTCCTGTGGTTTGAATAGAGATTCAAATCAGGCCTACCAAATTTGTTTGAAATGAAACAGAAAATACAAATATGGGTGTGTGTGCAAATATACTTGTTTCTAATCTGCCTAATTAAATCAGCAGTATGGTATCTGATGTCCATTAAAAATGTGGGGTTTGTTGTGGGTTGGTTTTTTTCAGGGCCTGGCTTGGAAAGTATTTAATGGTCAGTGGAAAAAAATGAGGAAGAGGAGGGTGTGGCTGCTGCTGGGAGGCTCTGGCCCTGCAAAGGGTCCCTGGCTTGTGGAGATGTGGTCCTGCATCGGAACAAAACGAAGACTTCTTTTAGGTAAAACTGAATTATTCTTTTGTTGTTGTTGTTAATCAAAAAACAAGTGAGCATTTAATCCTGCTATTTCTAATGCCTATTTCTGAAGGCTGGTCGGTGGTCCTCACTTGAGTTTTGCTAGCTTTATTCACATCTTGTTTTGCTCCAGACTTTTCAACTCTTTCCCTAATCAGTCATGACAAGGACAATAAAAACTAGTTTCAGCTCTGCAGAATAATAAGAAAAGTGATTTGATGTTTCGTTTATTCTGAATAGCCAGTGAGGGACTGATCCTGTACGTGCTGGACTGGATCTGTGCCCACATCTGAATTTTCATTTCCACGCTGTGCATTGTGCCTTTAGCCCCTGAGCTAGCACATACGCACACGGATACTTCTGTCTGTAGTTCTTTATATTATGGCCACAATTACAGCATCATAAGGTCTTGAAATGAGACTGAGAATATTTTCAGGTTACAATTCTTGTGGGATGAAATTTTTGACAGTATTTTTAGTAAAACTACATGTTGGTTTGCCTTTTTTTTTCAAGACATAGGCCCCACTTGTTACAAGGGCAGTGTGTTAATAATGCTGATTTACAATTTCAGTTCTGACCGGTTGATGTTTAAACTATATTTATGCAGTGGCATAGCTGTAGCATTCTTTTTTCCCTCTGCTACTGCAAATATAGTTTGAAAACGTGTGAGTTCTACTGATACCATGAGTGAAGACAGAGCTGAAGAAACTTCAGTAGTAAAACCACTCACCGGTGTGGTTACAGAATCTGCTTCCCACATCTCATGTCTTGTATTTGAGCTCATCATCTCTTAATTATGTACCCTTGTCTTCCTTTGAAGAGCAGCAGTGTGTGGGTTCTGGTGAGGTATTCTCACAGCTTGGGTGAATTGTTAGCCACAAGACCAAAGGCTGAGTGTAGCAAACCACCGTATGAGTGGCAGTATCCCAGGGTCTGACACAACTTGGACTCTCTTGTAATTATTAAATGGGTTTTGCAAATAATTATGCATGGATGGGGAAAAAGATAGTAAGATTAAAGAAAAGAAACTGTATTTTTATAGTAAAAGAAAATCTTATCATTTAGGTTCTCGCTAATTATTTGTGGTAGCAGGGGGGAGAGCAGGTAGCAAAGTAAACACTCTTGTTTTTACATGTTTTTGTGACATTTGAATGATGCATTGACAGCGTTGTGTCAGGCGCCATAGCTAGCTTACCAGATGAGGCATTTCACATTAGATAAAGTGAACTCGTCTATTTTTTTGCCATTTCTTTCATTCATAGAAAACAAAAGTAGAAATTACTGCACTGGAATAGGCCCACAGTGTAATTAATTCCAAGTCTACCCTGACATTTTTTACAAAGGGTTGATTGGTAAGAGGTGGAGGGTGAAGATGACCAACATCAGATCCTTTTGGAATACCCTGTCCGTGTCAGAAAGTGGGGCAGGTGGGTCCCTTGGCTTCATGAAAAAGGTCCTTGTGGTCTTTCCAGCAAACAATCCCATCCAACACTCTATTTTTGTAGGCTATGGATAGAATCATTCTTTCTGATTCCCACTGATGTCCCTTAACAAGGCATTCATTTTCACGTGCTCAGGCTGCACATTGAAAAATAATATATTCCTATAGTTCAAATTTATTGCTTGTTTCATTTAGCTGAATCATTTCCCTTTCAAGACTGGAAGCAGATGAGAAAGTTGGACTACAGATCCTGACTTTCAAACTGTGTGTCTCTGATGTGTTCTCTGTTGCTCGTGTGCTCGCTAACATAAATAGTTAGATCACTGTATGTCTTCATCTATGGCAGT
This sequence comes from Dryoscopus gambensis, assembly GCA_013389985.1. NCBI lineage: Eukaryota > Metazoa > Chordata > Aves > Passeriformes > Malaconotidae > Dryoscopus > Dryoscopus gambensis. The sequence continues at coordinate 359,555 of WEIT01032611.1, read as the reverse complement.
CTCTTATAAGTGACATTGTTGTAGACACCTGCCCTTGCACTCCTGTTACTTCTGTAGCTTTAATGAGAAAAGGCTCATTAGCATACTCCGGGAAGCTGTTTCCCTGGCAGGCGGATATTAGGATAATGTTTTCGATATAGGATTCTCTTTTCCTGTTTGACTTACCTGACATTATTGCATATCCCTGAAAGTTTCTGTTGACTTGTTATGGTGGCACCCAGGTCTCTTCCCTTGGAGAATGTTGCAATATGATCTCTCTAACAATTATTAAAAAAAAAATATTTATCATGTTTCACATTCACTCAGCTTGCATAAACTCTTCAGTAACCCCAGTACTCTCCCCTTGCTTGTCATTTTGCCACTCTTTATTTTACAGATGATCTTTCTAGACATGGACTAAAGTTAAAAGCTGATACCAGCATGGCCTCTGCATGCAACAGCTCTTAACATTTCTCAATGTGTCAAAGTGTCTTTTCATTCGTACATTTTACTTTTGGCTGCTTAGCTTGTTGTTAATCATGATTCCAACTTCTAGTCGTGACTATCGTGTTTTCTTTATGGTCTTCATGAATCACATTGTCAAAGCCCTTTTGAAAGGCCAAATAAATAATAATGAATTCTGTGGATGCACTCAAAGTTTAAAAATATGTATTTTTCATTATGTTATCAGTGTTGTTTTTCTCCCCATTATGTAATCCCTGCTCAGGCATTAAAGTTATAATCTTTTAAAGTAGCCTTCCAGACGGTTTCCTAAATCACAGAATTTGTTGGCATGTAATCCGTATCATCATTTGTGGCTATTTTTGAGGACTGCTACCCTTACATTCTTGATAGAAGAGTGCAGATTTTCGTTGGAAGCCCTGCCTCCAACCTTGGGCTGCTTCCGAAAGGCTGCGTGTGTCCTCAGAATGGCTTGCCTTTAATTTATCCCTTTATTTCAGCACTTTCTGTTTTGCTGTCTGCTGTTCTTGCACCCTTTACTTGCAAAAGAATTGATTAATGGGACTTGCTGTTTGAAAGGACCGGAGGGGACAATTTCGTGACTTGAATATCATAGATTTTTTTTCATCTGTATTAAGCCTGATAACTTCTTTTTAACCTAAAAGGTACCTCTTGGTCTATCTGGATTTCTGGGCATCAGGAGATAGAGAGGTCTATTTTAGAATATGAGGTAGGATCAAGTTTGCTCCAACCCCCCAAAAAATGGACAACGCAAGAATTTTGTGTCACAGAATCATGTTTCCTCTGTTTTCCTATTCAAGAGAAGGGACATCTCATTCCCTAACTTTCCTGAGTGTTGTTTTTGCTTCCCGTCTTGGAGGGAGAGTGCTCTTGGCTGGTGTGAAGGTGAAAGAGAACCAAAATAGGAAAGACTAGGCATTTCTGTGGAAAGAAGTAGTGGGTATTTTTTATTTTTTATGAATATCTCAGATTAGGAGCCCAGCTAACAAGAAATATTAGTATGGTCATACAGGGTGAGAAAAGGCAAGGTTCCTCTTTTGCATGACTAAATAGTTCAAGGTCATAATCAGCCATTATCTTTTCTGTGGTGTTTTTCGTCCTCTTTCTTTCACTCCCCTTTGTTTCCCAGTACTATTTCAGACTTGCCAGACAATTGTTGTGCAGTCGTCCTGCTTCTAATGTATATCAATAAATTGTCCTTATGTCACTGATTCAGTCCTTATGCTCCCAATCTCCATTTTTAAATCTTGAAGTCTAAGTATATTCTTTGTTCTGGTTGTTTCAGTCCAGTGCTTTTTGGAAAAGGTTCCCCCTTCACCTCAGCCTAATACAAAGCTTTGCTTAGTACTCACATTGCTCTTGCCCACCTGCTCCTTCTGTGTCTAGAGATTTTGTTACCCTTTTTTCCTGATGGATATACTATGCCTGCATAATCTTTTGTGCCAAAAGGCAGTGTTTCCATTGCAATCGATGGGAGGATCTGATGAACATACAAGGTGGCAATATTGCACTGTATTCCAGGTCATTTATTTTAAATACCTGCTGTACATTTTTGCTTTTGCCTGGACACAGCCTTTTCTAAACCTGTTGTCAAGGCTTTCTGACTCCACTTTCTTTCCTTGACTCCTGGTATATAATAAAAAACGCAATGTTGTCATATCAGATTCCAGGGAACAGCAGTCACAGGAAAGTGTGTTACTAGATTTGATTTTTCCAGGCACAGAACTGGATAGGTGAGAGTTACCCCGAGTGCCAGTCCTTCACCCACCTGCAGTGGGAATGCTGCGCAGCACAGTGCAGACACATGGTTTAGAAGTTTCTTTTTTACTCTTGGCCATGTTGGAATCTGCTGTGAGCCATTTGGGCTGAATGCCGTGCTCCCATGGGGCATGTGCTAGGAAGCCTTTCTCCTTTGGGTTTTCCTGATCCAAGTAAGTTTCTGACTCCTGCTGCTGGGCTGATAAAACATCAGAAAGCACAGGAGCAGGAACTGCAGTGGTGGGTGAAGAAGGGCCAGTGCAGGCTAGGTGTAACGAGATCCCAGCTTGCCACACCTCTTGCATTAATTCATGTTGCTAGAAACTAGAAAGGTGAACATACTGTTATGGATCCAAAAATAGCTATTTTGCACAAAGTGTGTGAGAATGGAAGGACACCCTCTCAGCCCTCCTCCTGAATGGTTCATACTGTTTTGTGGGACTCTAGGACCTTGATTTTTGGGGTTTTGGCCACTCCTGGTCTTCTCAAAGTTGCTGGTGATCTCATGCTGATTCCAACTGCTTTACCCTATGTGGAGTTTGTCTGTGGTGCTGAGCTCCCTGCACCAAAGACTTTGATCAAAAGCTTGCCCCTTTGCCTGGCCTGATTCCTATTATTTTCTTCTGGAAGCTCTAACATAATGTTCAGCTTACTTAGAGGTGCTTCTGCCTGAGGATAAAGAAGGGAAAATATCTTAGTCTGGATCACACCCTTCTATGTGCTCTTTTCCTCCTATCATGGCCATCTAACTGATGGTAACATCTGCATCCCAGTGAGCCACATCACCACAGATGAGGAGACCAAGGTATAAAGCAAATTTGGGGTCATTAAGCAGGTCGGTGGGTTAGATGTGAAAATGGAAAGGAGACACTCCAACAAGCTGTCTAACTGTATGTTACCAATGCAGCATTAATTTAGCTGTTTCAAGAGCTGCTTCTTTTAATATTCGTATTAATAGTGATGTTCTAAGATATTATGAGAAGTTGGTAAGAGGAATCTTAACAGCCAAAATAACTGCTTATTTAGCCTGCTAAAGTTTAGCAGTCAGCATATGTGAAATTTCATAGGCAGCATATTTTCAGTTTATTTTCCTTGTTCTCCTTTTCGCAAGTAAGCCATCATGGAATTAGCAATTGTCTACAGCCACAGGCAACTTCTTTGCCCATGCACAGACTACATGGTATTTTAAGAATTCCATTTATAATAGTTACTTGCACTTTTTAATAACCACTTTAAGACCCAAACAATTTTATAAATCAACTAAGAATTTTTCAAAAGGCGATATAAAATTAAAAAATTGTATTGAGGTGGTAAGTTTTCACTTAAAATATTTTGATAACTTTAAAACCGAGCAGCTGGCTAGCTGTGCAGAAATTAACTTGGTTTTGAAACATGAATTTGTACAGACTTTTGCTCTGAAAATAACGTTCCACTGAGCCGTGACAGCTTAAGGTGTCTCTTTTTTGAAGGGGGGGTAGGTGGGGAAGTCCAGTGATTTAGTGACTGAAGAGAGTTGCCACTTGCGTGAGCTCCATCCCTAGGGATATGACCTTTTTAATCCTCTTTAGTTAATGTATTGGTGATCTTTACTTAGGCAGAGTAAACAGTGCTGTTCTGAACAAAGGGGAGGTCATGCTTCCTGCATTACACTCTGACCCCGGGGTCACGGCCTTTGTTCACTTCTCAATGGGAATTGCTCTCCGAGGGCCACCACAAAATGGAGAACTAATTTCGGCACGTGCTGGCGGAGAATGGCAGAGTATCAGGTTTGCCTCACCCGAACCTCTGAGTGCACCGCGCTCGCAGCCAGAGGAAAAGTCAAACTATTTCAAAGAGCATGTATTAGCTCTTTAATTACCAGTGGCCGTGGCACTTAATCCCTCATTGAACTAAATATATTGCTTGGGTCTTCCCCCTGTAGTTCAATTGCTCACTTTTCAGCCTTTAATTTTTTTTCTTTACCTCTGACTGGATTCTTCCAAAGGAAGAGGCACAGACTAGTGAACAATAGTGATTTCTTCCCTAAAAAGAAAGTGAGAAATTGCAATTGCAGCATCAAACTTGGGCCTCTGAGGTCTCAGAATGAGCCTTGTTTCTCAGCCTGTAAGGAAACATGGTGCTGTGTCCCAGGGAATTGTATTCAGCACCTTTTCTGTAACTTTTTCTGTGTGTTGCAGCAACACACACACATGCAGGGCCTTGTGAGGCCGAGCATGGCAAGCACGGGGTACTGAGCCAGAGAGAACTAGAACTTCCTTGTATTTAGCATGGATTTTATGCAAAAAGGCTGGGATTTTTTTTTTCTTTTTTTTCCCTTGGCTTCGAAAGTAACTGGTGGCAGAATGTGATGCATCTCATTTTTAGTTGCTGTGACTAGGGAACGTATATAAACACAGAAGCTGAGATAAATTATCTGGAAGACTTTGCATACAGAAAACCACCACCTTTTACCGAAAGATGTTGGTTATTTTTCATCTATATGCTCTTCTTTGCTCAGCAGTAAAATCTGTGAAAGACAATTTTTGATCATAAAATAATTAAGCTATAAAGACGTATCTTCAGTTAGCATACGACTTTTCCACATTTCTTCCTTCTATCAAAAAAAACTCCCAAACCAAAAACCCTAATTGCTGATGACAGCCGAGCTGTGTAAAACACAGCAGGGTTAGAACTGAGAACAAGGGATCTGATTGTATTGGGGGGAGCTTATAATGTTGCCATCACAAAAATAAATAATACTACAATAGTAAACTTTTAGACTTCTGTGGCTGTCAACATGAATAGGATTAAGGTAAAAATGTATCTTTGCATTCTAGTCATTTCAAGTAAAATGTTACATCTCTCTTTAAATTTTCTTGCAGTTGAATTGTTTAAACAAACACTTCTAATAATCTGCTCTTAGACTTAAAAGTACATTCTGTAATACAGCAGAATGAGCTCTTTTAACAAAAGAAGTGGCCGAGCAACTGAGTCATCACGCCCTTTGAGTGAAAACTTGCATCCAAGAGCTGAACCAAATGTGAGCAGCAAGTGATGCTGACTGCAGCAATACAGAAACCAGCCCTTCTGTGTCCCTTATTTGTTACAGAAAATTCCCAAAGTCCACTACCTTTAGATTTTTATTGGAAGACAGAGTGGAAATGTATATTTACCTGTTTTCCACTAAAAATAATATTGTCAGGTTGACATAAGTCTATTATTCCCTTGTGTTACTTTGTTATAATGAATGTATTTACTAACAAAAATACGAAGTCCATCCCCTTTCACCAAGTATTTTTCAGTGCTAGTACTGTTTTTCTGTTATCTGCAGGATTTTAGAGACTAAAGAGAGTCTCAAGGCAATGCTATTTGCATTATTTTGGAGGGTTTTCTTCTTGCCTTAAAGCATTGATATGGTTGTGCTTTCTTTGGAGTTAATGAGCTGTAGGAGAATTTTAAAATGTGGAGAGCAGATTGGCGTTTAAAAGAAAAAAGTTAAGAAAATACTCAGCCAATATACAAATTTTAAAATACTTCTTTTTCTTTAGAAAGACATTGGAACCTTACAATAACTATAGGAAGTGCCTGATGAAAGGAAAGACTAATTTTTTCAGAGTGTGTTAAACATTTCAGCATGCAATATGGTAATTTAGGATGCTATTGTAGAAGTGCCTCTTCTGAAAGATCGTTAGTGAAGGGAACCTTTTGGAATGTTTTTGCTTTGCATGCTCCTGACTCAAACTTCTCATGATTTTTTTGTCGCTGTTGTTTAGTTTTGTTTTACTGTTTAAAAAAGAGCTTTATCCCTGCAAGGTTTAGATTAATAGAATGAGCAGAAAATAGTCTATTTTACTGTGTGAACTTGATTCCTCAGCATTACTATTTCTGACACTGATTTTCCCAGCTAGTGTACCTAGTAAAGCTTAATCGTGGGTAAAATTTCTCGCATTTCCTAGACAAAGATGTTACTGAAATTAAAATACGAGCTTCTAATTTTGGTATCAAAATTGTTTCCAAATGTGACCCCTGCAGTGAAAACCAAGTAGGAACCGTTCATATTTAACAGCCTTTAGCAACTGTTGTATGCTTGTCTGTACTGCTTTTAATATGAAACCATTTCTGTTTCCCTGTTGATTTCCTGGATTTTCTGGACCATTGCAATATATCAGTTTAAGGAGAGAAAACATGAAAAATTTAAAAAATAGTCCTGTAGAACGGGGGGTTTAGTCAGGCTTTAGGTGTGCTATGGGAATTTTGAAGCCTGTTCTTTATATTTGGAAGATAAACATTTTTCTAAACACTAGGATATATATTCAGGCCTAGTGTAATTCAGCAAAATTCATTTCAAGTGAACGCTTATTTTCCTGATTTGTCTTATGTCAAAATCTGTTCTTCTGCCTCTTTCCATTAAATGCTTGAGTAAAAAGAAGTATATAAAAGTGTAAAAAAGCTACCTGGGTGCAGATAGCTGCGTATCATACATTCATGTGTGTGTGGTTTTTAAATTAATACTTGGGTGAGCAGAAAATACAAGACAGACGTCAGTTGCACCTGTAAAAATAAAAAGGCAGCTTCTCTGGGAAACTGCAGTGCTCAGTTTTTCTGTGGTAAGAGGATCCTTGCATTTTCCACTGGCGTTAACCCCTTTAGAAGAAAAAATGCATGACAGCCTCAAAATAGTGTTCTCTATTAGGGAAAGGCAAAGATGAGCTGGAATTGTGCAATAGTTCAATCACAAAAGGGCCTTTTCTAATAGATTTACAATAATTTTCTTAGACTGCTTAGTCTTTTGGCCAGTAAAACCTGAATAGTAATACAGGAAACCTGATACTCTGATAGAAATGTTTCCCTGTGAGCATGGGATCCCCATTTGCTACACAAACAGTCGTGTAAGTGCAGTTTTAAAGCAAAATTGTTTTTTCAAGTCCCCACAATAAGTCTGAAGTACCTGTTTTGCTTTCCCGTCTCAGCTGAACACTCAGGGCACTGCCAGCTGAAGGCTGGAACATTTTGGTCTACACATGCAGTGCTTTATTCAATGAGTCCCTGATGTTTATGTCACTCTCCCTCCTGCTTCCAGGTGTGGGAGCAAGGTCCTGCATCCAGGCAGTCCCAGAGCAGGCAGCTGTGTTCTCTGAACGTAGGGATGAGTTGTTACGGTAACACCGAGGGATAAAATTCCTGCTCGTGTAGAGCTGTTACGATCAACTTAGTTCATGTAGTTCTTACTCTGTATTTAAGTTGTGTTAAGGTTTTATAAATGTTGCATCTATGTACATAACTAGAAAAACAATGGTCCTGAACTGTGCCTTCCATTGATTTTCCTGTTGTAATTCAAATATAACCCTTTGTTCATAATCTTTAGGCTCCATTATAAAAATACTATGATTTCTATTGAGCAGAATTACAAAAACAATATTAATTTAGGGTCTTATTCTAGTAGTGTTCACACTTACTGGGCTGTGGTAGCATGAGACTATAACTGCATACGTACACATACATACCTGTATCCAGGAGTCCCATACTGCGCACATGTACAGAGGGGACAGAGTATGTGATTTTGTTGAAAGGATTTCTGGGGGAAGGTGGAATTGTTTAATACTATTACAGATAAATGACAGCAGTAATATGAGCTTCAGACATCAACTTTAATTGTGGTATTTGGCTTCAAATTTTTTTGAAAAGCAGCTGTATTTCCAGTTGTGTCAGGGAGACTTCTCCATGTCAAACCCAGTGACACTCTCCTGTTGCCAAGAGGCAAAAGGTCTGGGGTTTTTTTCCCTCTACAGTTTTCTTACTAAGTTACTTGTTTGCATTAGAAAAAAAACTGTACCGTTTTCTTGAAATTTTTGGTGGACCAAAAAAAGTCATTGCATTGTATTTCTGTTGGTAACTTTTTCTGGGAATATACATTTAAGAGTTGACCTTTTAATATTTTAGTGCTTTGATCAGCCATCTAAAATATTCAGTAAAAAGCTTTTAGGCCCTAAGAAAAAAACGGCTAATTTTGAAACTTGAAGTTTCCATGGATTAGTCACAGACATCCCCTGGGATGAACTGAAAAACATAGTTCACTGAATAAGCCTGGAAGCAGCTTTTTACAGTTTTGCCCCCTTCCCCCCCCCTTTTTTTTCTTTTTGCAATGCCAGTTGTAGTATTCATGCTGCCCTTTATTAGTGTAGACAACATAGCAAAAACTTCATTTGGTCTTTTCCTTTTAAGGGCTTTCGTGTTGGTAATAAACTTAAGTAAAATCACCTTTATTAAATTATGGCACACTTTTAATCCGCGTAGATGCTGATTCATCTTTGAAACAGCAAAGCAGGAAATTAGGGGGGAAAAAAATAAAGATTTCTTTTTTGCACTGAATTTCTGATTTGCTGGCAACACCAAAATGACCCTCCTTTCTAAAACCCATTTTACATGCCAGTGTGGAGTGGCAGCCCAGGAGAAGCATGGCCTCATCCCAAGCCCCACACTTGAAATTGGCCCCTTCTGTCCACAGGGAGAGAGGAGTCCTTTAGTTATATCACCTTTGCACCTCTGCAGGACATTTTGTTCACTAAAACTGAAACGTAGCAGAATCCTGTTAAAGATGAGTTTATAACTTTAGGCATCCCTTCAAAATTCATGAAACTTGATAATGCACGTGTGACAACTCCAATAAGTGTGACATGACAGACAGGAAGACAAAAGACTCAAATGACACCATTCATGGAACACAAATTCTATGAAGTACTGTCCTTTTTTCACAACTATATATTTTACCTGCAGCTGATACCAGGAGTGTAGAAGCCTGTATTTATCTGGCTGGATAAATATGTGAATACTTCCAGTAGGTTCATTATTCTTTTGGCATTATATTTGATTATAACAATAATGTGTCAATATCATTCATGTTAGGAGGCGGTTTTTTCAAGGAGAGGGATTTAAATTTACCAGTGCCAAAATAATGTTATTGTATGAGGTTCCAGTCATCCTTTACATAGTCAATCTAAGGTGCACCTTATGTACCATACATTTTTTCTTTAATGGGCTCAAAAGAAATGGTAACTTGAACTGCAGAGCTGAAGTTGACCACATAAATAGATCTGATACTAACACTCAGCTCACCAACAGAATTCATTATCTACAACCATTTTGGATTGCCTCTGTGTGTACTAAGTAATTGCAGCTATGCTATGAAAGTGATACTGTAATGAAAGTCCCTTTTTATTTTCTTACAGTTCATGCAAATTTTTCATCTTTGCTAACATTTCACTACCAAAAAACCACAAAGGAATTTGTGCTATATGTAAATTTTGTGTGCATGGAAATTCACTTTGTTCAGGATTGTTGCAGTCCGGTGTAATTAAAAAATAGATACTTAATATCAGAAAACTTGGTCCCTGGACAGCTCTTGGCTTGTTTAAAAATCTTTAAATAATTTACGATACAGAGGAATTTTAAGCTCTTTTTAGACCTGAGAAATTTTAAGGTTTTGATACAGATTTCATCATGTATATTTGCTTACTTTTTGCAGCTTATCATTCTCTAAAAACCAACATTTTCTCCTTTTTTCCAATGTGTTATTTTTCCTTTCTTTTTCTTCCCTCCTTTTTTCCTAGGGTGTTCGTTCTTGTTTGTTGGGGGGGGGGTGTTTGTTTGGTTGGTTGGTTGTTGTTGTTGTTTTAATATCTCCAGCAGCTCTTTCTGCGAGGCATCCGATTCTAAGCAGAGGTGCCCTTTAGCTAGAGGGAGGGCTGGATTTGAAGGCCCCCTTGAACTTGTTTGAACGCGGTGCTCCGAGGCAGAGCAGGGGTGCCCGGACACAGCATTCCGAGCGGGACGGCCAGGCTGTCGGGAATGCCGGCTGGGAACAGGCTCTGCATGCCGGGCTGGGAAAGAGCTCGCAAGGGGCCGCCGCTCACCTGCGGCGGGGGAGCGGGAAGGAGGGAGCGGGACCGGCAGTCCCGAGGCGAGAGTACAGTAAAAAACGGGAGAAAAAAAGATGCAAGATAAACAAAATTGTGTCTGTAGCACGCTTTAAAACCTGCTAATGCAACCACCCCCTTTAATGCCTCCTTTCTTGAAGAAAAATAATTAAATTAAAAAATAAACCACTTGTCCTAGTGCCACGGTTTCACTTACGTTGATACCAGTTTAATGCCAAGTTTTCTGTACAACACTATTGTTAAAGTACAGTGTACTGGAGGAAATGTTTTCGCAAAATGGTTCATTATGTTTTGAAGGAAAGAGTGTAGAAATACATCTTCATTCAGCTTGCTTTTACAGTTTAGATCATTTCAGAATTGTCTCTTTGGTATTTCAGTGTTTTTCCCCCATAATTTAATAGGCCACTGATCCATTGGAATTAATGCAAGTTATCCAGCAGTAAACAGGACTTTCCCAAGTGACCTGCACAATGGCACAATGTGTAATTGCTGTCTTTTCTCTGAAGTGTGCACCCCTGTAATCCCCAGATTGGTCCTTTCAGGGATTGGTGCACAAGACTGTTTTGCTTTTCTAGATAGATTTTAATTATTTTTATTTTTAATTCCTAGAGAGTGCCGTTAAAAAGAAAAGCTGCCTAAATGTTAAATAAAGTTATTCTTCGTTATGTGTTTTATAACCTGCACTGAAATTATTTTAATGATACAATAAAATAAAAAAGGGGGAATTTACACTTTTCTGGATAACTTAATCCTAAATATAGATATATAAAAAAATATGTTTAATTGGATTATTAAAAAAAAACCCCTATACATGTACCTGATCATCTTTTATTAAATATTTCTGAAGGCTGCTAGATTACAAACCACCCCATATTGCAAATGAGCTGTATTATCTGGAGAGCAAAAAATCATGATCTGTTTAGAGATTATCTCAGTGTGGATGTCTCTATCATACCAAACTGAGAGGAAAGAACGAGAGATGCTGTTCTGAGTTAAAATACAAGCAAATGAATTAGTGTTCAGCAGGAGTATTTATAATGAGTTTCCAATAGACAGAACTTGTGATAAAGGAAAAGAAAGGAGTTTAAAAATTCTGTAAGAGTATAAATTGTGGTGTGAAAATACTGGCTTACTACTATTTGCATAATTTGAATTTATTCAGGCATGATGAATCTTAAAATAATTCTTCCACCTCCCTTTTTGGAATTCCATTTCTGTGAAGTGAAGCTTACAAGTTGGACTTGAGGTAATTGTTTTCCTCTTTCCTGAACCTCCAATTTTTTAGTATGGCAGTAACCTAAAGTTAGACAACTTTCAATCTTATTTCACAACTGTGATGACAGACAGAATGCATTTATGTATCTCCTTGAGGAAGGGCAGCTTTGAGTGATGAATACGAGCCATGATTGTGTAGAGGAGAGGCACTTTTAACCCTCCAAATACACCAGAATTATCCCCATTAGGAGCAGGCAAAAGAAGGCATGAACTTCAGCTGCTTTCACATTAACAAAAAATGGGAAAGGAAGGGGCAGGTATGGAGAGTAAAAGAACAAGACATATTTTATATAGAAAGTATAAGAATAAATAAGCAGCTAAAAATCATTTCTGAGAAATAAGGAGGAAAGTCATTCAGAAAGCTGATTAAATACAAGTAAAACACTCTGAAGTAAGCAATTCATCTACTTAAGTCTGACCCTTCCCTAAAAAATAGGTCTGTCTTATATTTCTAATATTATATCTAATATATATTTCTAATATTATCTTATATGTCTAATATTGGCATTAAAAGTTGTTGACTGCACTATCACATGTAATCTCTTTTTTTCTGTGCAGGGTTAACATTCTCATCTGTGCACATTCTGTTAAAATAAATACTATCAGGAATGTCGTACCATTATTTTAAAACAAAAATGATAAGAGTTTTAGCTGGATGTGATGGGTATCTGCTGCTAAGGCTGTTATCCAGAAATTTTGCTTGCTTTTACTTTTTAACCACCCAGAATTTATGCACATCCTCTGCATCCACAGTCTATATGCAATAGAGACCAGTTATTAGAAGAGATCAGAATTACTGGGTGTCATTATACTGAAATAAATATTTGTGGGAAAGTTACTGTTTAAATATCTCGTCAACTGTGTCCTGATAATCTCTAGTATGCTTTTACTCTAATTCCCTGAAAATAAATATTAGAAACATTTTGTGGTTTCACACCATTAGGAAAAAAAATAAAGTTGGTAAGGGAAAACTATAAAACATAAATTTTGCTTACAGAAGAAATGTGTATTCTCCTCAGAATGCTGGCGGTTGAGCATTTTCTGGAGATCTGAGGCTGGATCAAAATGGATAACAGAGGTTCCCTAAATTCGCCACTGCAGGAGTCATTGGAGCTGTGGCAGGCCCAGGCAGCTCCAAGAAACCCACAGGTGCCACCCCGTGCCTTCTCGACTTGGCTGCTACAGTGCATTTGGAGAGCAGAACTCGCTCGGTGTCAGGCCTGAGGCCGGAGCTGGGCTCCATGTCCGTGCTGCTGTTCCAGCCCGGACAGGGCTGGCTGTGCCAGGCACAGGGCGTGCAGCTTCACGGCTGCCTCACAAGCCGGGATACCTGGGGCATAGAACAGAGCCTTTGTCACCATCTTTACCACAGCTGGTCACTGAAATGCTGCACTTGTGAGGTTATGGAAGAGGGAGATGCATCTTTGAAAGAACCTCCGACTGAAAACCTCCACTCCCTTTTGCAGGATAGTGTGTTGGAGAGCAGCCGCTTTGGATGGGATAGAAACGAATATCTAAGGGTTTTCTTTTTACATTGCAATTTTTTATATCACCTCATGATCAATATTTAGTGGAATAAAATATCAATTAATATATTCTTTTTCCTGAAGGATATTTTACAGACTTAGGCACACATGGTATTGACTTTTCAAATCGGTTGAAGCTGTCTAGCTGCTTTAAAAGTACATCAGGAAAGCAATGATAGCATAAGCAAAATCAATAGTAAGTGAGAGGGGCAACTGACTTTCTTTAAGTAACTATGTAATCCCTTTTAATCTTACGGTAACATATTTTCCACAAAGAAGACTCTTCAAGGTTGAATCTTGTACAGTCTCCTCCCCCTTTCCACCCTCTCCCCCCCCACCCAGTGCAGGGCAAATCAAATGCTTGACAACGTTTTTTGTTAGGAAAGCATATGAAAAAAATTTTGAATATACCAATAACAGAAAAAGTCTATATATTTTTATTGCAAGAAGGAGATTTCATTGGCTGAATGAAATGGCGAGATGTGACGCAAAAGGACACTTGGACGGTGGAAATGCTGATGTATGCCAAAGCAGGCGCACCAAGAAATGCTGTTGCTATGAGAGAAACAGAGGGAGAGGGAGGGAGGGAGGGAGAGACCGTGAGAGAGCAACTTGTGGAGGCCTTAGTTTTCCTTTTTGGCTTATAGCAGAGAGACTGCAACGTCTCCTGTTTCTAGCAGGGAGGGTTTTGGAGCTTCCAGTGGGTATTTTCATGAGGCTGAGCATTTAGAGGAGAGGAGGGAGAGAGATGCAGGTCACCTTAGAGCACAAAAGCAATTGGAAAGTAGGAGACTGTATATACTGAGCCAATGATCTGTGCTATGATAGATACACAAATTAGTACGGCAGATGAAGCAGCTTAGCTCATTATCCACCTGATCGTACTGAGACTTGAAATTCAAAATGACAGAATTAAAATGCAGATGCACACAGACACACACAGACATATATTTATAATGACCCCACCTTTTCAGCTTATGAATTATCCAGCTGGGATACCGACGTCTCTTGTGTAACATTCTTAAAGAGCTGCAGTAAATTCACCTTGTGAGTCCGTTAGCCAGAAAAGGGGGAAAATAATTTGCAGTAATTTTTTTTGTCTCTCTTCTTCGGCAAGGGGGAAAAAAGTTTGTGCTATGAACTTAGCCTAGCAGCTTCTGGAACGTGAGCCAAAAGGGGCAGGAAGTTGTTTTACAATAGCGTTACAGTGATCTGCCACAAATGGAAAAAGCCAAATGTTGGACTCGGCAAAGAGAAAAAACATCCTTCTCCCCCTCGCTTCCCTCCTCTTGCCCCTTAAGAGAGAAAAAGGGAAAGGAATGCTGAGCTAGAAGTTCTTTTTTAATTACTTCTTGTAAGTAATGGAAAGATTATCGTACTTGCATATTCCATGGCAAGCAGGAGGGAAAGAAGTATCAAAGGGACGTTTAAAAAAATGCATTTGGTAACTAGCGACGGGACTTTTGGCACAATTCCTTGAGTTTGCTTGAGGTTATGGAAGGGGGATGGGAAGAAGAAAAGCAAGTCGACACAGCACGTTTTCTTTAAAAAAGGGGAGGGTGTATGGAGGCGAAACTATAATTTTTTTTCTTTTTTTTAAGGAAATGTATGTTGATCTTCTGAAGCTGAATCCTCAGGCATTTGCGGCCCGTCCTTGCAGCCTGGTATGTTTTTTGTGAGTGTGTGCGAGCGCTCTCAATCAAACAGCAATCATGGCAGCTGTTTTTCTTCCAGCACAGCAGTTGAGCTGTCTCGCCCAAATGCTTATCAGCTTTTGACTCGGTGCCAAGAGAGTTATAAGGGCCAAGCAGCCTGAGCTTGGCTGTGCAGCTGGTTTGGAAGTAAGGGCATGAGAAAACAAAACCACAAAGTTTTTCTGTCACATACAGTATTTACTTTTTCCAATAGCCATTTTCAGCTCGGTAGGTTGGGGTTGGTTTTGTGTGTTTGTGCTGGTTTGTGTTCGTGGTCCTTAGGGACTGCTGTGTTAGGCAGAGCGGTGTAGGTGTGTGAATGCAGAGAGAAGCCTCTTCTCTCCGTTTTAATCCCGGGAGATATTTCCGTAGAAACCACCCCCCCACACACACATCCCCACCTCCCCCAATTAAAAGCTTCATTAGCCGCACTGCCCTGTCAAGCATATTGCCATAGCGTGGGTGCATTTACATTCCAGCGCAGCGCCTTTCCTCCCATCGCTGCGTCTCTGCCGGGTCCCCTCCCGGCGGCTCCGTCCCCATCGCAGCCCCCGGCCCGCGGGAGTACCCGGCGGGGGTCGCAGCGGGGCCGGGCTCAGTGCGTGTCCGTGTGCCCGTGGCGGCGGGGGATGGAAAGGAGCCTGTCCGCGCAGGGCCGTGCCGCTTTCATCATCAGCTCCAGCCCGCTGCGTTTCGCTGGCTCACGTCCTCCTCCTCTTCCTTCTCCTCCTCCTCCTCCTCCTCCTCCGCCAGACTGCTCCAGTCGCTCACAAGGAGGAGGCTGGACTCTGGAAAGGCGGCTGCTGCTCGCATTCCTGCTGCAAGGGCCTCCCCTTCAGACGGCCTTTGCCAGAGCAGAACTTTTAAAAATGCTGTAAATAGGATCTTCTTTCTCCTCTGCTTGCCGGAGCCCTCCTCTCCTCTCCCAGCGTTCCCAAGCGGGATTGGTTCTCACCTCTCCTGCGCTGTACATCCCAATGCAGAGGGCAAAGCGCCGAGGGCTCGCCCCTCCACTCATCCCTTTCCCTCACTCCCTTTTCCCTCCGTTAAGGAAATGGATTCTTTTGCCTGAGCAATGACTCGGGTTTTGCAGGTTTGTGTGCTCTGAGGATGAGGGCTTTTGCTGGTGATTTTCCTTCCTGGAGTCCCAGTGCACAGTGCTGCTCAGGGAACGAGCCTATCGCTTTCTCTGCCTTTCTCTTTCTCTTTCATAGAAATATATTTTTAATGGCTGTAGGTATCTGCGCCATGTGAAATAGGGCGTGATATCCCTCCAAACCTCTTGTAATTGGACCATGGCTGAAAAGGAAATATGGGGGG
>WEIT01032611.1:302084-342742 GCA_013389985.1 Dryoscopus gambensis | reverse complement strand
ATCAGACATGCTGTTTGTCTGTTTGCTAACATTCTTCATTCAAGACTTGTTAACTACCAGACAAGCTTAACACGCTTCTCTTTTTTCCCCTCCCCTCCTCTTTCCCTCCGTCTCTCCCCCCTCGCTCCCTCCCTCGCTCCCTCCCCTCGCTTCTCCCTTCCCTTCTGCCTGCTCTGCTCCCTTCGCCGCCGTCCCTGCCACCCCTCGCAGCCGCCCATTGTTGCCGGCGGGGCCGGTGCGAGGCGCGGGGCGAGGCCGCCTNGTCTGCCTGATAATTTATGATTAACCAGGAGTGCGTTCTCAACCCGGCGATGTCCAGGCTCATTCGGGAGGATCGCTTTGCTGCCTATTAAGGATGTGATAGACTAATATTTGCTGTTGTTGATGTTTTTTAGGTTCTCTTCTCCCTCTCTATCGAGTCTGCCCCTCCCTTCGCTAGCCTGTTTAAAACCAGCAAGCTTCATTTTCTTAGCAGACAAAGGTCGATCACAGCTTTTATTTCTGAATGCAAATGTTCTAGGACTTGTGCCAGTCCTGCCTTCATTGAGCACAATATAGCTGCTTTCCTGAATGGCGCTTCCCCCTTCCCTTCTAAAAAATAAAAATAGAAGGGAGCTTAAGAGAAGAAACAAAGTTGGGCGGTGGAAGTTTTTTACATTTATTTAATATTTCAGTCTGTGTGAAGCATTATCAAGCATCCCTGTGCAGAGCAGCTGTAACTAGCCACCAGCCAGTGCATGGGGTTTATTTGTAAGGACACATACGAGAGAAGGGACCTGGTGGCGTTGCTCAACTCCTGGCTTTGCAGGTAACTATCTGATGCTCTTCAGTCATTGTATCTCATCACAATTACATTTCCTGATTTTCTTAGCAACGTGAATTTGAACGTAAATATTTTCAGCATTCATGTTTAAGTTTTTTAATACCTGGAGTTGTTCAGGGTTAGTTTCTAATTACCAATTTTGCCATATATTTAAAAAATACTATTTTTCAAGGCCTTTAAAAGTCCATAAGTGCCAAAGTGTATTTTCTTTTTATCTTTTATGTGTGCACCCTGGCACATGCTCACGCACACTCCCACTCTCTCTCTCTCTTCGGCTGTTAATGAAGGAATTTATTTTAAGTAGAATACTTAAATATTAGAGTAATGCCATTTATAGACCAAAGTAGCATGTGGATAGAGACGTACTGAGTTAGGCGCAATTTGACAGATGGTTAAACACTTCAGATTTATTACTACTGTGAAATTGCCAGACTTATGATAACAGATCTTTTCAATTCTTTATATAGACTAGTCTATGTGGAAATTAAAGTATCTGGAAATAAATATATTTTTAAGACACTTTATGAGGAAACTAGTTCTTTCACATATATTTCTAAACCAAAATGTTTTTTCTGTGCACTGGAAAAAATGGGAGGCTTGTGTAAAATATTTTAATCTCTTCCTGTTAATTTTATTTATATCTAGGATTTAAAGTAAATAAGAGGCCAAATACAAATAAGTTTGGGGGTTTTCTCCACCAAAAAAATAAAAAAAAACCCAACAACAACAAAAAAACCAACCCAACCAAACCAACAAAAAAAAAATCCTCCCCCCCTCCAAAAAAACCAAAATAATTTGAAAATACCTAGTGACTTATACAAAAATACTTTTAAATTCAGGCCATTGACAGCATTGTATCAAAACCATCTCCCTACTGGCATTGAATTAGAAGTCTTTTATGGCAACGTAAACTAAAATACAACTCATAACTGTAAGTAGTAAACCAGTATTTATTGGCTGATCATGCTTAAAGTAACTAGAGAATGTTTTAGTGAATTGCACAGATTAAGAAAGGAATTTAGGAGCATATGGCTTAGTGATAGCTAAAATTAATTTCTTCAAAGTAGTTTTTAGAGGCCTGTAGCAGCTACACAGTACTATGCAAATAAAATACTAGTTGAGAGTTTTAACTTGTAGTTGTTGTTATAAAATCACAAACTGCTGAACACTCCTTACTGAGAAATTTCAGAGTACTTGATGATATTGCTCCTAATGATGCTATTTATCTAAAGAAGATTTTTTTATCCTTAGGTTGTAATACTTGGGGGCTGTTTTGTTTATGAGGACTAGCTTAAAGGTATTTAAAATTGTTTCTTGCATATTAGTTCATTATTTTGTGGTGGCTGCTAGAAATGACCTCTGAAAGTAAAAAAAGCAGAATTGCCTGATTTATTTCTCTGTGAGGGTTTCTGTAAGTATGCTGAAAATTAATATAGCAGTGTATAAAGACCAAGTGCGTGTTAATTGAAGAGGGATTAAAATCTGTTCATTAGATTGGCAATTTCCAGGGTTTAAATTTAAAATTATTTTTAGTCTGTAACTTGAAATATAACTGCTGCTAGAAGTATTCAGCCCCTCAGATAAATGTCTTCAGAAATTATGTATGTGAGCTGGAGCATTTACATTTTGAAAGTGTTTTGTGTTGGAGTGCCAGGATTCTCGTACAAAATGTTTGGTGCATGGAATGAAAAATGAAAAGTGTAGACAATACTTTGCTTAATTAAAAGATTTTTTTAATAGCAGTCTAGATGAAGTTTGGCATATTTTCAGGTAATAATTGAGTGAAACATAGTGAGAATAATCTAAGATAGATTGAGTTGGGGGCAAAATGAGTGTTTCTCCCTCATCTCAATCCTCCAAATGGAATTTTGTCCTCCAAAAGGAAATTTAGGGAGCTGCTAATAAATGAACTCTCTCTTCTTAATCTCCCACCTATCTTGGCTGAAAATCTGGCTTTTACCTACTAGTGTGGAGAACGTGGGGAGCACAAGGGCAAGGTCCATGTGTTCTAGGCCTGGGAGGGGTGCGGAGTTCTGGGCAGAGCCGTGCTCCGTACATGGCACAGCAGTGATCCCACAGGAGCAGGGTCTGCAGGCAGGCGGGCTACCATGGGAACTGCCAGAGATAGAAAGTGGGCTGTCTGGCTAAACTTTTTAAAATTAATTGGAATTTCGTCTTGATAAATGTTGCCAGGTTTGGATCAAGGTAAGAGAGATTTTATTGTGGGTAAAGGAGAGGGAAAAGGGAGGAGGAGGTGGAGAGGAGAATGGGAAAGAGAATGGAGCAGAAGTTAGCTCTTTGAGATATGGGTGCAGTCTGGGGTTCTCGTCTTTGTTGAATAAAGAAGATGGGGAGGACTGTGAGGCTGGACTGTGTTCCGTGTGGCTCTGTAGGTACAGCGCTGTCTTCTCATAGTACATGCCAAGTATTCATAAACCTTTTGTAGCAGCTAAGGAGAAATAAAAGGAGTGGAAGGAATGCCTTGTTTCGTCCAGTTTTCTTGGGGAAAAAAAAAGAGAATTTTTTTTTGGGGGGGGGGGATGGGGCATGGAATGTAATTCACATCCACTCAGCGCTTCATCAGCTCCCCTGCAAGCAGAATGGGTTCTGTGCTGCACTCGGCCTCCGTCCGTGTGCCACATGTTCCATAAACCTTGGCAGGGCCTTGGCGCTCAGAGTCTGCCGTGCACATGGGTGCTCAGGGCAGGGACAGGCCTATGATCGTGACACCTTCCCTCAGGAAAATGAAAATGCACTCTAATTAGGCATTTTTCCTGCTAACTGCATCAGTCCCTCACAGCTTGAAGCAGGTGCCGGTAATCAGCCCTCCCTCCTCCCCCCGCAGTGGTGGTAGTTGTGCAGGTCTGAGATGCACAACAAAGCCACACTGCCACAGTTCTAATGCTGATTTATGGTGCCTGTACCTGTCCGAGAAGGGGGTAAATATAATTTAAAAATACGATTCCATGTCTTTTGTTTCTCAAATAAGACACAGTGTGGAGTGTGTTTCTTCATAGCCGCATGCGTGTTCGTGCAGCGTGTGCTTGCCCAGCGCGTTTGATTGTCGCAGAGATAAGTGTTCATTTATTCAGTATGCGTGCAGCTAGCTAGACTCATGTTTGCAGCCAGAAGACAAAAAGTTGGAATCCCTGTAGCCAGCACAATAGACATTCCCCAGCAGAGTGATCCCAGCAGACAGAAAATGGATGGGTAGATGTTTTGAAGTGCACACTCACTTTTGCAAGTCCTGAGTTTATCTGCTGTAAACTGTACTGGGCTGTGCAGATCTGTACTTGTTTATGCATCTGACTCCATACCTGAGCCACAATACATTGAATTCTGTTGAGCTGATTTGATGGGCTTTGGAGCAATCCCCCTCCACCAGATATTCACTAACATAGTCTGTGTGCACATTTGTGGAATCACTAATAAATCTGGCCTGTAACTTCTCACTGAAGAGCAAACCAGCCTGTGATTCTCTTAGGAATGGTGCAGAAATCTGTCTGCAAGTATTCCTCTGCACTCACAGAGGATATTTTAAATCTGCAGTTCTAGAAGGGTTTCATTTAAATTTTACTTGCCATCGCCAAAATAGAACATAATTCTGTTCAAGATGCCTTCATTTGTGGAGGGATATGTAGGAATAAAATGCCCAGGATCAGGCCCTTTGCAGCCTGTCTTTTAAAAAAATATACCATCAAATGTGAGATCTCATCAATTTGAGTTGCCCTTTATAAAAACTGTCTTTTTTCACAGATTAGTGTTACCATTTATTTAGTAGTTGTATACTCCTTGTTCTTGCATACGTTTGAAATTTGCTATTCTTTGCCTCTAGAAACAAAGGATCTGATCCAAAGGCCTCTGAAGGCAACGGGGGTTTTCCACCGACTTCAAATGGGATTTGGATTAAGACTATATACATAATAGTTTCAAATAAAGATCTGACTGCTAGAGTGGTTTTCAGGGTCTTCCACAAAACTTTTCAAAACTCTCATATTGTCTAGGCATGATGCTCCAAAATACACATCTAAGCATGAATCATGTTTTGTTGTTTTGCTTTTAAAAAAAAGGGGGGGGGGGCGGTTTGCTCCAAAAAGCTTTATCTCACTGGTGCTCCAAATGAGTGTTCTATGAATAAAAAGGAGGGAATGTTGGGTCAGTATTTGGTATGTAGCTGATGCATTACTTTATGCATTCTTTATTTAAATTAGGGCAGCCTTTTTGGAAGAAGTCTATAGATTTGAGATGGCAATGTACTGCCTATTTAGTTCTACACACGTAAATTTAAATTAACCTCAACCGTCGTATCCTGTTATCTGCCAAGGAAAACATTTAGCTCCTGTCCCATCTCTGTGGAGTTTCAAAGTGATTTGCTCTTTTCAAACTTGTTAAAGCACAAATAGAAAAGTAAATTGCTTTGCATACTGATCGAACATTTTTCAAAGGGGAAAGAAGAGGAGCTACGGAAAAACAAATTTATTATTATAATAACCAATATACCTTTATCAAATATTAATTAAGTCATCATTTTCTACAGCCCATGATTGATTGTATTTGAATTGCTGACTGATATTTTGCCACACTCTGAATCTGAGGGACACTTAACATTTTGCCCATTTATTCAGATACCTTCACACAGATATGTTTGCTGTGGCATTCATTCAGCTCCTGAAGTTCTTTTGTCAACGTAAGCAGACATTTCCAGAGGAGAAGGCAGCTACAATTTCAATAATAAAAGAGTTCACATGGTTTTATAACTACAGAAGCAAATATTTTTGAAGTGCCAAATTAGAAAAAAATAGCACTATTTAGACTGGTTTTGTTTTCTTTATTTTTCTCTAATTTTTTTTCTCATCTTAGGTAGCTTCAAAAGTAGGAAAGTATGCTGCAAGCAGTTGATCTCAGGAGCTAGAAAACAAGGAGCAGCACCATCAAGTCTATTTATTTTAGTGCTGGGGGGACAGGCTGCGGAGCAGAGTAGCTTAGAGAAATATGTAAGAGAAGAGGGTTTTTGTTTTTCACAGCCCTGCTAGGCCAAGGTGCTTCACACTGGAGTTAATTCCTCAGAGAGAGGAGTCAGTTCGAGTGACCTGTAAAAATGATCACCAAATACTGGTTTTTTGACACAAGTTATGTTGTTGTTTCTAAAGCATTGCTCACAGTAACTGGTCTCATGGAATTGCAGTAGCATAGGTGATCGAGGAGGGATTATTCTGTGGGAGAGTTCATTTGCATTTTCATCTGCAGGATGTAATAACCATAAAGCAGCTACAAATATTGACAGTGTCTCAGATGGACAGTTGTTTCAGTTCAGGCAGTTCTGTGTTGGTGAACACAAAGCTTTGACGTGGACATTTATTGCGCTGGCAATCTTTTCAGAGCTGCTCTTGCTTTTTATTGGAATGCAGTCTGCAAAAGGCTAGGCCGGCTGTTTCGTTGCATCCAAGAGATTTTGATCGCTGTATTTGTTTTGCTACCCAAACACAAAGAGCTCTGGTATATTTTCTTCTACATTTGTATATACAGCAAGTATTATTTTCAAAAGATTTTCCTCTTTGATAAATTGTTTCTTATTTTCTTCTTTTTTATGTATATATTTATTTTTCTCTCTGGTTGCAGATTTTTTTTTTTTTTTTTTTTTTTACGAAGGGAGGTTTCTCATGATAGTTTTGTTACCTTTGGCAGATAAGATGTATTGTCTAATTTGTCTATAGGAAACAAAATAGTATATCCAGTCCTGAGTCAGTGGAAAGTCTCCCACAGATATCAGAGGGTTTTGGATTGTACTCTCAAACCCAAGTAACACTAATTTAAAAACCTGATGCAGGAAGCCTGAACTCAACTGACTCTTAAAGTGCATTTAAAGAATGCTACATTCTGCACAACCTTTGGATTTGGGCAATGAGCTTTTGTACCTTCTTGCTTTATCCAGTTTAACCCAAGGAGTGTCAGGGTCCTGCTATATGGTTTTAAGGGACACGGCATCAGTATCCTTCCTACTCCAGCACGCATTTATGAATTGCAGGGTGCACGGAAGGAATTGATCACATTATCCTAGAATGGATGGAAGCTCTGTTACAGGCCCAAAGGACATATATAATTTTGCTGCAGGGGTTCATCATGATGTTTAGTTTTGGTTTTAATGCAGTGTGACATATAGGGGTTTTTTTGATTGCTTAGTTATTATGTGAATAAATAAATAACATTTTAAATTTTTTTTATTAGTAACCATTTTATAAAAACAGTTTTTCAACTTGATCTGTTATGAAGATAGCTAGTTAGCAGTTTTTAATTGAAGGTTATATGTTTCTCATTCTATAATTATTATAGAAGGAGGAATTAACATGATCATGTGGAAATTTTGTTTCTTAAATAGAGATTTACATTGACGGATTGAAGGTTTAAGGTGCAGATTTACATTCAAATTACATATTGTGTGACATTTACATTTTAAATTATACTAAAATAATTATTTCTACTGTCTTATTGGTACCTTCTGAATGTCTCTATAAAATTATTTCACCCAAAGTATAACCTACTCTACTATATATATGTCTCACATATGAGATCCGAGTATTTTTTGTATGAGTGCGCTCCTGTTCGGTGTAAATAACAGTGAAGTTGTATGTATAATAGTCACATGTATACATTTAAGATGCTATTTAGCACTTTTACTTAAGAGTAGTGATTACTTCTCTATAACACAAAGTGGTTTTGGGGGTGGTTTTTAACAGCATAAAAATTATATCTATCTGATACTAGCATTTTGTTTTCCCCAAAATGCTTTCAGGAATCAAAACTCAACAATGTCTCTTAAGAGAAGATTAAGGATTTCTATTTAATTATTTAATTAAAATCTATTTAGGAATAGCACATGGCTGCAGGTGCAGCCAGCTGTGATCAAGATGGCTTAGAGTCTCAAGGAGAGGGCTGATTTGGGACAGGAAAGCCAACTGGAATGTGGTTGTCCCTGTTGTAAGGAGCAGGCCAGAGTGGAAGTCAGGAGTGAACACAGAATAATTGTAATTTTCTAAGGAGACTTTCGTGTTTGTGGAAGGTACCATACATGTGTGTGTCTCCTTGCTGGTGCAGGTCCCTTTGGTCGGCGGTGCTGCGGGCCACATCTTGCAATCGGTTTTATCAAGTTGGAAGGAACTTAAAGTATGAGCATGATTCTCTTCCCAAAATAGATTTCTTTACACTGTCAGTTGGATATAGCTGATTTGCACCCATATAAGGTTCTAGGCTGGACACAGAAGCACTGAAATTCCATTATTGTTGAAATAATTGCTGCAAGCCTTTAAACTTTTAATGCCTGCTGAGCTGAATACACCAAAGATTCCAGGTAGGCCTAGTGGTGGGTTGGATTTCACCTGGAAAAGGGGGGTGGTTGTGCCTGTATCCAGTCCCTGAATTTTGTAACTATTCTTGTCATCAGTATGTTCTTCCTGAGATACAATCTAATCTGAAGCTAAGTTGAAAAGCAATTGAAGGATCAGCAGGAAATGCCAACAAGTTCTTCTGAATGTTACTCTGTAAAAAACTAGGCCTAGGCCTTAACTGTGTATATTAGTTTTAAGATTGCAAGTAGTGGAAGAACAAATAGAAAAGTCTCACAATTCAATTAACACCAAGAGATCAAGCTGAAAAATCACTTTGCCAGTGCACTTGCAGCCTCTGTTCTGCCTCTGTATGAGCATTTCTGTAAAGCACTCAGGACAAAAAGGTTTTCACAGGTGACCAGTGGCTGTCGGGTGGGTATTGCTTTTAATAGCATTTAAAAAAATAGAGCCATTCTTCACAGAGTGAATTTCATCTTGTTGCTGATGACTAGTTCAAGGCCTACACAGAGTTTAAGTCTTACTCAAACCACTTCAGACAGCCCTCAGCCTTTTTCTGTCTGTCATGTTCCATGAGCTACTACTGTTGGAGCCACTGGAAGAAATAATGGGTACAAAGAATAATTTGTATTGTGCCATCAATGTATTATGGCACAATGTATCAATTAATAATTTGTATTGTGCCATCAACACGTCTGGGACTGCAGATTATTTTGATCACAGAGTTTACATAGTCATTCTTCTATATTTTCTTATAATATCCTTTAATTTGTAAAATATATGTCTAGGCATACTCTTGTCCAGAAATTAGGTCTTGATGAAGTGAGACGTGGGAACTGTGGTGCCCTTGTCTGGAAAAGTGAGTGAGAAGTTGAGAGATTATTTTTCACTCAGCCCTGGGTGTAAGAGTAAGAGCCTCTTCAAGTTTCCTCCTCCTTCCATGCCTTAGCACCTCCCCTTGTAAGCTGGAGATAAATCTGGTGTTGCCCCTGAGATTTCTGCTGTGAGAAACAGCTGATGTCTGAATAAACCATGTACAGCAAATGCACAGCACAGAACACCAGTCTGGGAAGAGAGAGTTGCTTGGAATGCAGAGCCTGAAGAATTTGAGGGGTCCAGCACTGCATCTCGTAGTCTAGATCTGGGATGTAGCTGCTGTTCTAGGCCTTGACTGCCTTTGAATGGAGACTTTCTCTCATAGCTTTGGGAGGCTGTGCCTCCTAAAATTTTGCAGTATTCCTTACCAAAGTTATGTATTGCTTGCCGTGAAGTTTCTTTCATCACCACCATCTTGTAAATTAATCACTCTGTTTTATACTTTGATAAATAATAGGAGAGACTAACCTATTCAGCATCTGCATCAGTATACCCCAAGTCAAAGTCCAAGTTTTGTCAGAACAGCTTGGGAGAAAGATGCTGTGAAATTGCCTGGTCTCTTGTTCTTTCAGTTTAGGATTCTGCTGTGCAAATAATTAAAATCCAGTATGTTGATAGCATCTTAAAATTATATGGGGAAATTAGTTAGATCATTGTATAAAAAAAGATCCAAAAAACAAAACAACCCCCCAAACCTTTACAGAATACTAAACAATGACCACGAAAACTAAAACTTAAAAATCATAACGTTTTATGTGCTCCCTGCAGAACAGAAAGCTGGGAGGCAACTTTTAAAAATAAAGACACAAGCATATTTTACATGTTTTGTTTGCTGGCTCTTTTGTTTGTTTGGGGTTTTTTTCTCTCTGACAATTCTATTCTTTTTATACTACTGCTTGCCTAAATGTAATTGAGTTTAGGATTTCTTTCTTTTTGCAGCAGCCTTTCCTCTGTTTGCACTAGGAACTTGATTTCTGGGAGCCAGGAGGCAGGTTTGTCCACACTGGCACTGTGGAACTGCAGTGGCTGGAGCAGCAGATGTTCGGGTCACTCTGTGTCCAGTGTCCATTCCCCAAGGACACGGCCACCCTGGAGTATGCCAGACATACATGGGATGCTCAACAAGGAGCAACTGAGTGCACGGAGCCACGCTGGTTCCACCATGTGGATGGCTCCAGCAGGCCAGGGTGTTCCAGGAACACTGGAAAAGCTGTTTGGGTTTAGTTTTCCCTCCATTTTTAATAAGCGTGCTTGAGAAAAACAAATCCTGCAGGTGCTTATGCATAGGCCTGACCTGTGCACCCACATGTAGTCCCAGACTGGGACTCTACATGTCCTCTCTCCATGTCCTCTCCACCACATCTCCTCTCTCCTCATCCGCAGCTGCTTGGTGCTGAGTGGCAAACCAGTGCTTTGAACCAAAAGTAGGAATACAGGAGTCCTACAGGCAGACTTCTCTGAAATGTTTCCTAGTATTCCTCTGTCCAGTTTGGCAGCTTTATAGTCTGATTATTAATGGCTCTGAAAATCTTCGGGTGAGTGCTGCCGGGCCCGTAAATTGCGGTGCTGGTGTTTACTTCGGCGTCTCCAGCTGGCTCAGCAGTGCTTCTGGTAATTGGTGGTCCTGGACTCTAATTCCCACTTCCAGGCCCAGCTGCGTATGGATGTCCTGAGCACCAGGGAAGTGTAAGCTGACCAGAACAGGCAGCTTCCCTCCCTTGTTTGCAGTATCAGTTGAGATCAAATAGGAGAAATTAATATGATCAACAGAAAAAGAGAAGGTGCAGATGTTCCAGTCTGGACTGTGGAGTTGGGCAGGGTTTGTAAGTCATCTACATGAAGTGAGTGCTCTGGGGTTTTTTCATGCTCTTTGCATGAGACTTCCAAACTTCTGTGATTTTTTGGGTTTTCCCCACTCTTTCTTTCTTTACCCTTTAGGTCAATTGACATCCAGTGTTTCCAACATTCCTGGTAGGCAAAGTTGCAGGCATTGTTTTGCTTGTGCACCTCCTGTGTGGTCGGTGCCTGCCTTTGACTGATACGCAGGTCGGAGGAAGGCAAAGGAAGCTCCCTGTTCTCCTCGGTGAAAGGTGTGCTCAAAGGGATGAGCAGGTTTCAGCAGCCTGAAGCGAAGGCCTGGGAGCTCCTGCTGCCACAGCCAGACTGACGTGTTTTCAGTGCACTTTTAGAGAAACAGATGTGTCAATTGCTCCAGGAGTTCATTGTCAGAGATAATGAGAGTTGCAAATACATGAGAGATCTTAGGAAGAAAATCAATGGTAAAACAATGTTTCAATCTATAGCCTCAGTAAGTCATTTACTTTTGAAATCTAGTTCGGCTCGGAGATGAAACCTTTCCCATTCATGTTTTGTTGAATCACATTATTAGAGTAGTAAGTCAGTGTTGGGAAGGTTTTATTTTGTTTGTGGAAGAAACCTTTCCAGTAACTCCTCAAACTCCTCACAGCTGTTTTCTTTCTGTCTGATTTTAAAAAGTGGAATTTTTTACAAGGTACATTTGAATTTTACTTTGCAATCGGTAAAAGGCTCCTCTTTAGCATGGAATATACACATTGCAGATTATTTAACTGGAAGCCAATTTTTGTTTTGAGCATATATTTTATGAATACGTTACTAGTATCACTAATTCTTATTGTAGATGTACTGCTGCAAATAATGTGATGACTTTTATGACTTGTACCTCTGTAGGAGTTTTGCAAAGACTAACACCATGAGACATTAAACCTCTCCATAAAATATATGAAAAAAGAAATGACATAAAAATTTTTCTTTGAGAAACAAAGACAGAGAAAAAAAATAAAGACAGCTGGGTGAAACATGTTTCTATTGATTGGAAAATTCATATTTTATTTTGTCTAGCAATCAAGATGCATTTTTTTCTTTTTAGAAAATAAAAATACATCATTTGATTTCCAGTTTGAAAAACCAGAAGACCTGCATTTCCATATTCCACACGATTTCTTTTTGCACTCCGATTTTAATTTTGCGTTTGTGTGTCCTGTTTTCAATAGGGACTTTGGTGTTGAAATCCACTGCTTTTGTAAATTTTTCTTTTAAAAGGAGAAAGATGCTGATTTCAGTTCAGATATGTAAAGCAACAGACGTGACTCCGTGGCTGCTCCTGGTGAAGGAAGAAGCATGGTAGCTTCTGAAATGGCAGCGTCAGACCCCGAGTAGTTGTCTCTGCAGTAACCCTGTGCTGGTGCTGGACTGCTGCGCAGGCTCATCTTCAACAGCACATGGTGCTCTCCTGTTTGCTGTACCTCTATTTAATTTGTCTCATCTGTGGCACAGTCTCCTCTAAAGAGCTGGAGCTTCAGATGAAAATGTAGTTCTCAGGCAGAAAAGAACTGCAGTAAAAGTAGTTGTACTACTAGTTCATCCTATGATTAATAGTAAGACTTGCTTAGAAGTTAGTCTTTGATTTCCTCTGTTTAATTGTAGCCCTGAGTGAAATGGGGTTTTGATTTATAGAAAATGCAAAATTGGGTACAGAAAGTTTTAAATTACAGTAACAGTAAAAAATTTCCCACAATAATCATCCCATATTGTTTCAATTCAAAAGAGCTAGGGCTTGATTTGTATGGGAAAGAACCCATAGCAGCCAAGTTCCACATTTGAAACTGGGGAGAGGGGAGGATCAATTTAATCTCTTTTTAGAGTATAAAAATATGCCTGAACTTCACTATGTAATACTTTTATTATATATTCCCTCTCTGGAAGGGTGTGTGTTGATTAATTTATTTAGAATAGCTCTTCTCTTACATGGATAGCATGTAAAAGCAGGTAGAAAAATTGTGTTTGAACATACAAGAACATTGGTTAAAAAAGCAGAAGCTTTAAGAACGGCAATGGCTTGTAATCATGATGGAAAACT
The DNA here is from genome assembly GCA_013389985.1 of Dryoscopus gambensis. Taxonomy (NCBI): domain Eukaryota; kingdom Metazoa; phylum Chordata; class Aves; order Passeriformes; family Malaconotidae; genus Dryoscopus; species Dryoscopus gambensis. The sequence goes on along the minus strand of WEIT01032611.1, from coordinate 329,805 downwards.
GATCTGTTTTGTTTTATGATATTTGCATTATGCACAATGGTTCAATAAACTGTGAAAGTTCTAACAGCTGTAGTTCAATAATAGTAGCTTTAATAAAGTAGTTTAATTCCTAAGATACTTTTTGGAAGTCCTGCGTGGCTGATCTCACTTTTGTTGCACCATGTTTATGTTGACTTTTTCTTTCATTAGACCGCAATGCCAATGTGTGTTTACAGCACTAATCCTAGATGTTGAAATTCTGGTTAGTTAAAATATATTAAGTGAGTATCATTGAAGCTATTCTGGAGTAAATGACTTCACTTCAACAGATGAGACCAAATTCTGCTCTATTTACAGGGGTAAATGCTGAAAAACACTGATCTGACCTATGAAAGTTTCCATGCATGTTCCTGAGAATAGGAATTTTGGCCCTTTATATTTGCTTTTTTGGCTACCACAATACAGTTAAAAATAATTTTGAAATTATTAATGCAGTTGTTATTCTGTTGGCCAGCTTGGTGTTTTTTAAAATCCTGCTTCACAGTCTCTCCTCACATACAGTTTTATTTGGAACACACTGAGTTTACAGTTTGAATATAAAATGCTGCTTCTATTCCATTTGATTTGGCATGACCAAGATGTAAAATCTAAACATAAAGCATAGTATTGATCCATTTATAAGCATTTTCAAATTGTATTGCACTTCTTGGATAATTTATTGTTGTAGGATTTTAAAGTCAGGTGAGCTCTGCATTTGTGCTATAGCCTGACAGTTTAATCAAGGTACAAATTTAGAAACAAATCAGCACTGTCTTTTATACAGTGCCTCTAAATCCATGGTAATTTGTAGCAGACATCAGTAACAGGAAAGGATCGCCATTTCATGCTACCAATACCAGTGGGTGTTGCTCCCCAGCTGCATCTTATAAGAGAAGATGCAAGAGAAATTAAAGGATCCCTGCATGCATTTTTCTGTGATGTACCTTCTGCAGAGTATGAGGTTGATGGAAAATTCCCTTAAATTCAGTGTGCAAGCCGGCTGTAAATAGTGCCATATGTTCTGCACACTTTAACTCCTACCTTTTGAGGGCACTGGGCAGTTTTTAAGTCAGCTATCTTTACTTTGTAGTTTTGAAATGTTTAAAAAACCTAAAAGCTTATACTCTGCAAACTCAGAACAGGGAGAGGAGAATTCAAGTGCTGCTGGTGCCTACCCTGGCTGCCTCGGGACTCTCCCAGAGGCCTGTTCTGGGGAGCTCTGCCGTGCCAGGACGTCCCTTGCAGCACGAGCTCATCCCTGCGCGCTCAGCTCCAGCGTATCCAAGCTATAGGCTGAGGCTGTGTGCGCTGGCAGCACAGATGGAGTGTGCTCTCATTAGGACTGTTTGTTGCCTGTTGGAACACACAGCATATTTCTACCGTGGCATCAACAGTTTCTAAGAACTGAGGTCAAAATAAACAGGTTGCAGTTGGATTCAGGAACACTCTGGGAAACAACTTAAAATTCCCTACTTAGGCATAACCATGTTCCTAGATAGGTGGGTAAAAAGGCATTCTCATAGCAAGGGCTCATCTGAATTGATGCTTAATGTATGCAGACCAGCATGGAGTTGCAGGGGCATGGCTAGTAAATTTTCTACAGATATCAGCACATGTATGCAAAATTGACCTTATTTTAAATAAATTAGCAAATTTAAGTGCAACACTCCTGCGCTGTTTCTCCTGGTCTTTGTAGTGCTTGAGCAAAGTGAAAGCAATGTCCTCATGCCCATTTGGAAAGTGCCTGTTTTAACCAGACCTCAGCCCCCTGTGCAGACGCGGATGTCGCTGGAGGCCCCAGCATGCACGGGCTCTGTGTGGGAGCAAAGCTGGGGCGCTGGCAGACAACCTCTGGCAAGCCTCCTGGAAGCTGCTTTGAGTTGCTACTGCCCCAAACTCCCCACCCCACCCTTTCCCTGTGGATTAGTACTTCCTCAGCAGAACCCACACATGAGCTGCCTCATTGCAAACCCACAGGTCCAGCTCCGGCCCTTGGAAGGGCGTTGCTCTCTGCAGAGCTGCTGCATCATGCCCGAGGTCTGAGCCCATGGATTCAGCGTGGAGAGCCCTCACCTCCAGCAGCCAGGTGGAGCAGACAGCTGGGGAAAGGGACTTCAGTGTGTGACAGCGAGATTCGCCAGTGCCCCTTCCACCACTGGTAAGTATTTACAGGGTCAGCCCATACACACACTCACGTTCCAGGTGACAACCTGGCCCCACAGGCATGAGCTGAGTTTTAGCCGGGGATATCAGTGAATGCAGGGCTTAATTTGTAGCTTTTAAAAAGCCAGCAAAATTTTATGTAACAGGACAAATACTTGTGATGATTTTGGCTTGAGTGGAGATGTAAATAGATTTTTTTCCTAACAGAATCACCAACAGTCACTTGTAAAGGTTTACTCATATTTACCTGGTCATAGTTTATTTACAGCCAAAAGAACTATCCTCTTTGTTGAGCTGCATATAGACAAAGGCAGAGCAATCTGCTAGATGTTAGAAAATGTTCTCATGGGATTTGGGGGTTTTGGGGTGGGGAGGGTTAAATGTAACTCTAGTTTCAGTGGTTAAAATTAAAAACAAAGTGTTTTTTTCCTTTTCAGAAATGAAACATTTTTGAGCTGTATGGTATGCGTAACAGTAAATGGCTAATACAGATATGTGTAGTGGAGTAGTGAAAAGAAGTGTCAGCAAAACTATGAAAATTTTGAAGACTAATATGGAAAGATGTGTATAATTCTCCTAAAAGAAAGGGTAAAAAAGAAAGCCTTCCCGTATTTCCTGCTACCAGTTTACTGTTGCCATTCTTACTTCTCAGTGTCATGAGGCCTTCAGTGGTCTGTACTACAACCACAGGAATAATATTATCACCCCTTACTTTTTTGCAGTGACAGTGAAACAGCACTCCTAGAATACCTTGTTTATGGGATGATCTTACTGTCTCCACCAGGTTTTCTTGGTTCTTGCTGCTGTTCTCCATAGAACATACACACAGTTTGTGTATAACAATGTGCCTTTCCATCCTTGACCCTGGCAGGTCTTGTGCAGCCTCATTCATCCTGACCCACCACCTCTCCCCTGCTAACAGACAGCTGCTGAGTCTCAAGCTCTTCACTGACTGTGAATGCAGTTGGGAACACTCTTCTCCCCCCTACTTTCAAGTTGGCTCTCAGAGCCCATCGCAGATGGTCTGTACCTCATACATAATAAAGATTTTTTTCTTCTGAGGCGGGTTTCTGTGAATGTGAGAGGCAGACAGTCTGGCAAGCTTAGACCTGTGTTTTTATGTTTTTTTCTAAGTGAGCCTTGAGGGATTTGTTTGCCATACTTTGGAACCCCTTAGTAGCTTATGGAGCTCAGTGATATCTTGGTTCTAGAGGCTGGAACCTGATTTGTCCATTTGATATTTTCTAAGGGGAAATTATACACATTGACAAAATGGGGTTAGGGCCCAGCTGAACAAGACAAAGAAATTAAGCAGAAGCATTCCAGGAACTAAAGCAGTTGCTTTAGGAAGGTGGTCTTCTAATATGAAGACCTACCATAGTAGGTTTGTGCTGTGTGAGAGAGTTGCTTTGGGGTCAGCTGTTACAGCTGTTTATTTTGTACTACTTGTAAGACTTTTTTCAGTGAGTTCGCTCTGTCCTATTTTTAGACTTGACCAGTAAAGCCTGTGTACCAAAATGTCCCCAGGACCTCATGTAAGAGCCTAAGGAGCATTTTCAAATGTCGTATAGTTTGGGTTCTAGGTAGCTCAACACTGCTGCTTCCTAGTTCCCTTGTGTATGGTTGTATTGGTGGTGTTATGCTCAGCATTCCAGGTCCATGTGTGGAAATCTGCTTCATGGGCCAGGCTGCCAGTGGGCTCTGAGTTTCTGTTCTGCATGGAAGCTGCCATAGGGCTGTTTCTGATCTCTGCAGTATGCTCTGGGAGCTGAAAATGTAGAACATATGTGGAAGGAAAGTAATGGAAATACATTTATACCAACAGTTTCAGCAGCTGTTATGACCCCAGTGAGAAAGGATATGTCAAGGTGAGATATGGGGTTGTATGTTTTAAAAGATAAGGGAAAAATGTCCTAAACTAAATTGGATTTTGTTCATGATGAGGTATTTCACTCCTCTGTTGCGCATGTTGAATGCTGTGTGTGTGTGTGTTGTTACTCATTGTATAGGAACAATTAAGTCCAAAACCAACCCGTAAACTGTAGAGTATTTGCTAAAATACTTTGGGATTCAATTGTCTGAAGCTGTTGGCTCTTAGAGGGAAAAAAATCCCACTGGTGTCAGATAAGACTTTTTTCCAGGGCCTGAAGGGCGTCAAGAGTAAGGGTCTCTAAGAAGTGAACAGAGCAAATAAAATCTTTTGAGAAGAGATGAGAACATTCCAGTTAGGCAGCAATGGTCAGCAGCACAGGGCAGTCATAGGCTTATCCTTCAGAGTGGAAGGACCTTGGGAGGCATCTAGTCCAGCCTCTTGCTCAAAGCTCAGCCAGCTCTAAGACCAGGTGGCTCAAGGTTTCATTCAGTGGGGTCATGAAAGCCTCCAAGCATGGAGACTGCACAGCCTCTCTGTTGCAGCCCCTTCCACTGCTTGACTGACTTCACAGCAGAAAGGTTTTTCATTACTTCTAACCTGAACCTTTTATATTTCAAATTCTGTCTGTTGTCCCTTGTTCTCCCACCATATCCCACAGTGAATAACCTGCCTCTGGCTTCTCCTGGCCTCCCCTTGGATGTGGAGAGGCTGTCACCAAAGCCTCCTCAGGCCCCTTAGCCCCTCCTCACAGGGCTGATGGCCATTGTGGAGGTCCTTCTCATTCTGCCTACACTACAGTAATGCTCAGCAGGCTGAGGAGTGGTGCAGGAGCCTCTCGGGACAGTGTTGGGGTTGACCCATGCTGTCCCATGGGATGGTGGCACCAGGACAGGCTGGGTGGGTGCCCGTGAGTTGTATTGCTCTTGCCCAGCCCCCTTACGGGGTGTGAGTATTTTTGCTGACCATCAGCTGGAAGCAGTGCCAGGAGCTGATGCTGTTGGCTGGCCTTGGACTTCACAGCAGATTCCTGGGTTAATAGTGTGGCATTACTAATTTCAGGTATTAATTTAGAAAAATATTAGCTTGGATTCAAAAATCATGTCATAGTTTAAATGCTAGAAGATGTTAAAGCACTGCAGAGTTTCTTTGCAGAGTGGTTTTTGAGCTGCTGTGATACAGGTTTTAAGCATAAAACACGAGGGTTAGAGATATACTTAGTCTTAAAAATTGTTACGTGTCATGTAATTGCATAACTCAACCCAAGGCTTTAAGAACAATACTGAGTATCATGAAATTGTGGTTTGATTTTAAAATTAGGCAACATCGATAAGATCAAGAGTCTACTGCTTTTGTAAAGCAAATGTTCACCTAAGAGGGGTTTTTTCAAATAGCGAACCACGTCTGTAAAGTTCTTAAATGATAACTGCTATTATGTGCTCATCTGCTTGGCACAGTAATTAAAGTATACATTAGTGCTCTGAGACACGTGTTTAGCAGTATGGATTGAAATTAATCACCCTGCCCCTACAGAAATTGCTTACCAAGTTTAACAGCATGTGTTGCTATAGAAAGTTGTGAGTTTGTGTATTGTACGTGGGTACAGTTACAGTTAGTATTTCATATGTTTTATTAAATATAAATACAAAAATTCATCTAATTTTATTAAAGATATGGAGCAGGGTTATTTACATATTTATCCAGTCTGGGACAAGGATTTTTACAGGTAAAACTTGCACTGTAATAACCACTAAAGATGGAATTGTCAAGCTGCTCAAATACTGCTCAAGGAGTCTTTGAGGTGTCTGCAAGCATTGTGTGAGCAAGGCAGAAGGAATTCTTGCCTCTGTGAGGTGTGGCTCTCCCAGGGCCAGGCTGGCACATCCACAACGGGTCCCTTGTGGAGCACCGGGTGCAGGATGGGCTTGTGCCGACCTGAGCTGTGTGGAGGAGGCCCTTGGCTGCTGAGAGAGAGTGATAATTCTGCAGCCACTGATGAATTTTTTCTTAGATTTAAGCTTGCAATGTCGATTCCATCTCTGGCTTCCTGGGCACAGGACGCAGTTGTCCTTAGGAAGTCTCCAGTGTGAGTTTACAGCCCATGCAATTACCAAGTGAGGTGCCACATCTGCCTGGTACCATGGTTACTCTGCCTGCCAGAAAAGCTTGGTGATAAATATTCCACAAGATGCTTGAGAGGCCGCGATGTCACCCCTACACCGGACAATTCACGGGGTCAGGTTGCTGTTACTTTACAGGCTACATGACATGTAAATCAAAGAGCAGATACGGGTCCTTCCCGCAGCACTGAAATGCACGCGGTGTGCAGCTCAAAGCACTGCTTCTGTCTCGTTTCCCAGTGCAGGCAACTGCTCTACTTCCACAGCCTGTATAGGGAGCAGCTGGAGAGCTGCTGCTTTTCCTGGTGGCACAGTGTAGTGTCCTGACAAGGAGCGCAGCTCTGTGCAGTGCCATCGTGAAGCTCATGGATTGAGAGAGAAGCATCAAGCAGCGCGTTGAGAAGGACACAAAAAGAGCAAAAACGTTGTTTGGGGGATTGTTTGAGAGTCGCTGCCCTTGCAGACTAAAAATGTGTGCACAAAAAACGTCTTGTTCTTCCCTGCCTACAACTCCGACATAGGACCCAGCTGAAAAAAAAATGAATGTTTTTGCAAAACTCTGACTTCCATACTCTCACTGGTCCGCGTACCTCTTTGTGTGTTCAAGATCTAAATGCAGTGTGCAGGCAGCCTTTCTCTTACAGCTAATATTGATATCCTGCCCCAGAGTTACAAAAGCAGAGAAAAGAAAACCCTTACAGGCATTTACTGCGTCAGTTGATACATATTTGCCTGCTTCTGGGTGGTGAAAGTTGTTATTTTTATTATTTTGCAGCGTATCGGCCTGGATGTAGTCAGCCTGTCAGGAGTGTGAAATTTACAGCAGAAATTATTTTAACACTGGAAAAGCTCTTACTCATCTGAACCGTCATTCAAAATGCATGATGAAAGTCGCCAAGCAGAAGTTTTTCATCCCACTGTCTGCAGGACTCCTGCAGGTCTTCTGAAACTTAAGGTAAGATTAAAAGAAAAAAGAACAAACAACTTAATTGCAAAGTAGAAGCTGGTGCAAAGTGTGAAGGTACAAGTCTAGGGAAGAGAGGATCCCGTTTGTGCATTGACACCTGTCTATAGGAGCAATGGCATTGTTAGAAAATTTCAATGCAATATTTGTTTAAGTAATCAAAGCAAAAAGAACAATAAGCTCAAGTTTACTACCAGAATTAAATATATATAAATGCATATATGTATATAAAAAGAAATTGCTTAGTATTAAAAAATGAAAGGATGTATTATGTTTTCTTTATTCTTTTGAAAATATGTGTCAGGGTACAGAAATGTTTAACTATGAAAAATAAGTGTTAGTAATCAGGGAAAGTAGGAATCACTGAGTAGGACAGTGTATTTTGTCTTTCTTAGCTCCTGAGAAATAGCTGCAATATTTGCACTGTGTACAGTTTATGCATTGCTTGTCCTTAGTGCTTTTGGTTTGTGTTCTGTAGCTTACATTCGGTGAATTAAACTCTTCCAGTGCATTCCCTTATTTCTCTGTCAGTGTAGTACAGGCAGCTGGGGTGTCATCAGGACCCCTTCTCCATGACTGTATTCATAGGATTTTATAGAAAGAATATTTTTCAGAGGCTATCAGTATGTTCTCTTACACATTACTTTTTTCCTCTGGCTTGTTTCAGGTTGTATATATAACTAAAACACATTCCAGAAACCTTGTTTTCTAAATGCGTGTTGGGCACAGTTGTTAATGTTGCAGGTGTTCACATTCAGAGCCATATAAAATGCTGCTTACGACAAATGACAAATAATGGAATGCTCACTTTATACCCTTAGGAGTTTGGCCTGAGACTACAAACAATTATTTTTCATTTGTTTATAGACAGACAAGTTTATAATTAAGACAGTAATGGGCATAAGCATTCTTGCAGCCTTTGTAGCTCATCTTTCTTGTGAGCATCAAAGAGAATATTTGTGGTAGAATGCACAGTAATAAGTGTGGGGGAATCAACAGCATGCAGATTCATTTGTTTATTTATTTATTTAATCTGGTTATCCCCTATCCTCCCATCATCTGTGTCTCTGCAATAAAGGCAAAGCATGCCTATTTTCTCTCCTTGCTATCACTCCAAATAGTGATATCTACTAAGAACGATAACTGGACACAAGTAGCACACTGTGCGCCCCAGAACACCAGAGGTATTAATGAACACAGGCAAAGACTTGTGTAACCATTACATCAGCGTCCTATATCTGGAAATGACTACTGTAAATTACCATTTGGCTGAGGAATCCATCATGCTGATCTGGAGCCTGCATGGCCCAACTGTGGATTACATCAAGCACATGAAAAAGCTGCCCAGGAATCCTGGCACAGAATGATACTATTTTGTTTTGCATAGGAAACCTGTGTGTTCATGCATACATGTGTATAAATATGTAAAGTGGTTTGGACTGCCTGTGTCTGAGGGCAGAGCCCTGTATGTGGCAGACCTTTTAACTTCAGGGGTTGTACATCTTTTATATTAGCTCTGAGGCAGTTGATATGAGCTGAAATGTCAGTCTTGGGAGGTTACTGGTGTGTGAGAGTTGCCACAACACAGTTTCTCTAAGGGCGCTTGAAATCTATGGTTTGATTCCTCTCACAGCTTGGTCCAAAGCAGCTTGTGTTTATTGGCTGTGAAGCCCATTTATCTCTGCAACACCTGGGGACACCAGTTTGGGGCTGTGTATCTGACGAAAAGGTACTTGGGGGTCAGGAGTTCTGAGGCCTTAAATAATTATCTAGAGGGATGACTTCTATTGCGGAAATGTTGCCAGTTTGCTGATTTTTGTCTTGGTTTATGTCTTTAGTTAGTGCCAGCGATGTTAAAAAGCTGAAATTTGTGTGTCCATGTATTTTACACTGAGTTTAAAACACAAATAGCTCATCATAAGAATCTTCTTTTTAAAAATTGAGAGAAAGAAAAAATATCAGTCTGGTTAAGAGGTGGTTGTTCTTATGAAGAAAACGGTGAGTTATTACTGTTATCTCTGACATATTGACGTCTAGTAATACATGTATCTCTTTAGGACTAGACCTCAGAATAAATTGCAAGTTTAGAAACTAAATTAGAATCTTCTAAAACTTGATCCTCATGTATTTTTAAGGAAGTGGTTTATTCCAGGAACTCTAATGTATGAAGTCTTGTTAAGGTTAAAGTCTTTGGAGGCTGAAGTTAATTTGTTGAGGAATAAACCCAATTAACAATAAAATCAGGTAATGCCCGATAATATTGTCACAAATAGTTAATTAAAATAAATTTGTTGTCAGAACATCATCAGTGTGTACAATAAATAATAGCTGAGGAGAAAGGCTGACCCTATGCTTGTTAAATTGCTTGAAAGTTAATTTGGGTGTGTTCAGGTGAAGAAAGAGGTTTGGTTGTGTGGGATTTTTTTTTCCTCTCAGCTGCAGTTTTCTTTGTAATTCTGCAAGAAATGGAATCATTTGGGCTTGTCGGACCCACCTGTGAAAAGCAGATGCCCTTGTACACAAGCGATCTTCACTCAGCTGGTGAGCAATGAATACAGAGAATGGACAGTGCAGTTGCTCCAATATTAAATTGCTCTTGCAAGCCTTTCAAGCTGGATTTCTTTCCAGCCCACAGGAAATGACTGATAATCCTTTTTTCTTTTCTTTTTTTTTCCCCAGAGAAGGAATGTGCTGGGGTAGAAATACAGTATGTAACATAAAGATTAATACCTATCCTAAAGTTAGATAATTGTAAAGGTATTGACTTTCTGCAACTGAAATTAGAGTAGTAAAACCAGGGAAGTTAATTGTGGGAGAGCCTGGTTGCCTCTTACTGTCATTGTTATCTGTTCCTTAGAATATTGCCAAACTTAAAATATTTGGGGTGAACTTTCAGTGCTGAGTATATCATTCAGACTTGCTGTCATAGGCAAGTTCAGTCATAACAGTTCACTTTTCCTGAGCAGAGGGCAGCCTTTCCTTTGGCATCTTCTAAATTCTGAGAACCTTGTGCTTTAACTATAACCTTTTTTCTTCTCTAAAGAAAATCTTCATTTGCACAGTCAGCTGGCTGATTCAGTCTCCAGCTGAAAAATGGTCATGAGATGAATGTATGTTCCTTAGAATCCAGTCCTGTTTCTGATGGGTTTTAAAAAGCACCGACAGCTTTAGTTAAACACAGCAGTGGTTTTCAGTATGTGGCTCTTTGTCTCTGTACAGGATTCCTGTGCAGGAGGTCCTGTGAGAAAAAGCTCTATCAAACATTGGAAAAAAAGGCATTTTATTTTAAGATTTTAAGGAACAAAAAGATCTTGCAAGAAATAGCATGAGAGGATGCTTAAACTCTCTGGGTAACTAGGAGGAAGGTAGAGCAGCAGTAATGCTAATTTAGAGTATTGAGGGTAAGTCATGATCTTTCTTGAAGATTTTGGTATAAGTCATGTTCTTTATTTTTCTAAATATCACATTTTTTTAAAATTACCAAACAGGTTACCAAGTACTTTTGTAGTCTCAAAATATTATTTTGCTATTTCCAGTAACTTGCTTATATTAGTAATCAGTTAAATCAAATTTTTACATTAAAAAAATGATTAGCATATGTGAATTCTTATCCCTGGAAGCTCCATACCCAGCTAAAGCAAAACCTGAGAAAAATAGTCATCAAATAAGTTGATATTCCTGTATTTAAAGACCCAGAAGCATCATTTCTCTGTAGGTGATGAAATGAGATGGGTGTGTTTTCCTGCCTACTTTACAAACCTGCTCTGGATGGAAGGGAGGTTTATGCAAGTGCCTGTATCCTCATCAGGTGTGGTGAGGGCCACTCCTGGGCATCCCATGGCCAGCAGGTTGAAGTCCCAGGAGATGACCCACACAGCCACATTGCTTGGGACTGAAACCAGTGCCTGTTAAACTGGCTGGGAAGACATGTGCTGCTTTTAACAGGACAATTCAGGACACCTCTGGCCAGTCTTTAATTCTTCCTGTACATTGAACCACAGAATCACAGAACCATGGAATTGGTTGGGTTGGAAGGGACCTTAAAGCCAATCCAGTTCAACCCCCTGCCAAGGGCAAGGACACCTTCCACTTTCCCAGCCTGCTCCAAGCCCCATTCAGCCTGGCCTTGGACACTTCCAGGGATGGGGCAGCCACAGCTTCTCTGGGAAACCTGTGCCAGGACCTCACCACCCTCACAGGGAAAAATTTCTTCCCAAAATCCCATCTAACCTTGCCCTCTGTCAGTGTGAAGCCATTCCCCCTTTTCCTGTCACTTCTCTGTCTTCAGGTGGCCTGAGATGAGGGACATTGGCTTTTAAGAAACCCAGTTCAGATGCTGAGTAAAACCCCACCAGTTCTGAGGTCATTGTCTTCCTCGTCTCACATTTTCAAAGACTTCAGGCACTTCCAGCCCACTGTGTCTGTCAGCAGATTGTAGCAATTCTTGAGATGGGTAGCAGAATAGGATAAGGTGGAATGTTAAAGGAAGGTGGTGGAGCCCTTTTGCAGGTATATCTGGTATTTGATTAAACCTAGGCATGTGATACTCAGGATATGATTCTTACATTTTGTTGAAGGTTTTTGAATTTTTTTTTTATGGGAGGGAACTGCTTCTGCTCCATAAAAACTCCGGAGTGCACACTGTTGTTGAAAATAAAGTTTTAAGGACATGTTGTTTTCAGTGTAAATGTGGAGCTGCTGCTCACAGGCACACAGACTGCCCTAAATTCTTGGGTTCATGCAGCACTACTACAAATCCTGCTTATAGGATAGTAGTTTAAAGAAAGTGCAGTGTATCTTTCTCCCATTTCTAGATATGGTTTAGCAGCCTGACATGATTAATCAATACCATGTGACCACTCATCTCTCTTTGGAAGAGCTTCACAAATCACAGGCGAGTTTTGGGCTCCTGAGCTGGTTGATGTAATCAGGTCATGCATCTATAGAACTGGTTTTGTACAACCTGGGTTCAAGCAATTACCTGACCTCTCTGGTCTCTCTTTTTTTTTAATTTCAGTATTATTGGACAATGAAACAGTGTGTCCACAAAATTCAGATGTAGTAAACTGGCTACAGTAAACAAATCATTAACAAAAGGCGTGAAAGACTAAATAATTTTAAGTGTATATAGATTTAATTGTAATGGCTGTGCCATGTATTATTCTCAGACTGGAATGAGGCACAGGGACTGACATAACTTGCTCTGAGTGCTCCCTGGATTAAAAATTCTTGCTGTTTGGATTCTGTCATGAAATGGTTGGCATCCCAACAGTCATGACAAGTGTATATGTTGGCAAGGAATTAAAAATGGTGGTGCCTCTGAAGTTTAGCAGGAGGTTTCCTGCCTGGGGATGGCAGACAGTTGGAGCTGTTACAAATGCCAATCCCTTGTCTGTGTTGCAGCTCATTTCTGAAACAAAGCAAGCTCGGGCACATGTTCCACTTTGTAATAGGAACTGCTACATTTGGTTTTCTTTGAGTCTTTTCTGACACTGGAGTCTTTATGTGCCCACTTCTCTTTTTTTTCTTGTTTTGTTAATAAATCAAATCTGACTACAAGATCTCTCTGCCTCTAAACCACAGTAAGGGCAGCTTGAAAAAGCATGAGCCTCCCAAATTTTTTACCCTCAAGAGGAAATAACTGATCTTTTTGTTTGTCTTTGATCCAGTCTCATCAATGCAATTTTCCTTCTTCAAACAATTGAGCCTGCAGTTCATTATAGTGCAAGACCGGAACCCTTCTATTACCTTATTTTTAGCAACAATTAAATCGAGCCTTAAAATCGCGTTTGCAAAAAAGAAAGGCCTGCACTGATCCCAAATCTTAGAACTCAGCTCTTGAAATTTGCTCTCACTGAGGCTTCCAGGAGAGGCAGCAGCAGACTGAATCCCAGCACTTTGCTCTCCTGGACGTGAGCGTCATTTGGTGGTGTGACTTGGTGGTATTTGTGGCCAAATGAAGCATACAGTGACCCCACAGAACGATTTCAATTCTGACATCCTCATTTGCGGGACTTCCACTTGCTCTGATAAAGCACTTTAAATGAGTTTTTACTCCTTTGAAGTGTAGCCCTGTTGTGCTCGTGTCCGAGACCTGAGGGTGCTGTGCCTCTTTGGGTGTGGCAGCCCCCTGGACCCGCCTGGACGTGCTGCCTGTCCTGGGAATCCTTTCTGGCCTCCTCCAGCCCCAAGTTGAGGGTGCAGGCTCAGGGAGCACCAAGATGCCTCAGGCACATGCATCTGTGCTAGAGACTCAGAGGAGCTTCTCAGCCTGGGATGGTGAAGAGCTCCCACCTGCCAAGCCCCCTCCCAGCAGGAGGGACACGGGGTGCTCTGCTCCTGTGGGGTTGAGCATCTTCCCAGAGCACAGCCTCTGACTATTTATCAGAGCTTATGTACTTGATTAAAACGTAGCTTCCCTTCAGTTTATGGAGCTTAGAAACTCTTAGAGGCATGAATTAATGGAGAGACTGGTTGTGTCTGCTGCAGAGTCAGGGAGCTGTGCTGCAGAAGAGAGAAGTCATTCTGCCAGGTGATTTGTTAGGTTCAAGCATTGCCTCCAGAATTTTTCAAGGAAGAACGTTTATGTGCAGTTGGGACTGACTGACACCATCACTTCTTCTTAGGAAACTTGCCATTAGGGAATGTTGTGGTTTTCCTAAACATGGCTGTTAGAAGTCTAGGAAAAGAAATTCACTACTTAGGCAGGACAGAGGTGAGGAGATTTGGAAGTGCCTACCAAACTGACGAGAACAACCTCCTGTCACAGTGACTGTGGCAACCCAACTGGAACTTAGAAAGAGAAGCATAGTTTGAAACACTGGGTATTTCACAGTCGTTGTACCCGACTGAGATACCCACATATTATAGGTAGTAAAGCTCTTTGAATACCCATATTAAAGTTTGCTGCAAAAATACAGAACCCTCATGTTATTTATCTAGCATGGTGTGCATGGAAACACGGTTAGCATCAGGCAGGCTGAGAGACCCACAGAGAGAAAAAAATCTGATTAACGGCACCTAGAAATAGGCAGAGTAAGCCCCTGCAAGGAACCAGACCCCTCAGAATGTGAAACTGCCAGACCAAGAATACAGGCGCATGTGGAAGAGCTATATCTGTGCATGAGCCTGACAAAGGGGATAAAAATGACAAGATGAAGGTTGAGCTTTCTTATGCTTTCACCAGGCAAAGTGAAAGAGTGAAATAAAATTGCCAGGAATGAATACACAAACGCTGTAACAGCTGGGAAAAATATTTGAGGAAAATGTACAGGAGGTAGCAGAGGGATACTTTTCTCTAAATCCCAAAAGCAAGAAGCAGAGAAGAGGATAGATGCTTGCATCGTGTGGCGGAAAATTCTGGCATGCACATGTACGTTAGAGACATAAAAGATCTCCTAATTAGAGACAGGATCATTCGTGGGACATGTGATTCCAGTTTACAGGAGGAATTGCTGAGAAAAAACATCTAACCCTAAAGGAACGAACCAAAGAACAAGAGCAGCTGAACTGTCCAGGGAAAGGAGCGAAACAACGGCCATTTTTGCAGGACACAGCAGAGTCCAGGAGAGAGGGAAGAGAGGGATGAACCTGTGAGCAATGCACAAAAGTGAAGTAAGATTTGGGGCTAGTGGGAAGGGAGCCACAAGGGTTTAGTTCAGCAGTGGGCAGTGGGGCTGTGTCTGGCTGAGCAGGCTCTCCCCTCCTCAGCAGGGATGCAGGAGACAGAAGGAAACCACAGGGCAGTGACAGGGCATCAGCAGGGTGGGTGAAGCAACAGGCTGTTCTGGAGCTCAGCATGTCTGAAGGAAAATGGAATCAAAGAGCCAGCCTTTAAGTGTCTCTGGGTTAGCAATCTCTAGTTAGTCACCAAATGTTTGCATGGAAAACACAACTGTCAAAAGGAAAGTTGGGGTGATCCATTTGCATTTCCGACAGAGGAGAAGGAGGAAGATAAGGTTTGAAAGAGGCATCAGGAAGTCAATCTGTCTGAGCATGACCTGAATGTTACCCTGGTTTTTTGGGTTTCTCTGCGCCGTTCTCTGAAGAAAAGCCAATTATATTTCAGAAGAATAGGGGCCTCTCATGTTGTTATTCATCATGTGGCACATGAAACACCAACACTAACTCCAAAACTGTGAGTTAACCTTGTCCTTTCATCACGTATGGTCATCTCATCACTAGGCTGGTGACTGCTTAAAGCTGCCTGAAAGTGGTTGAGTCCCAGACAACTAAACTTTTATACATCAGTACAAAAGCAGCAAAGAAGATGAGAAGGAAAACTGATTGTCCCTGGGGACACAGCATAGTGGTTTGGGTAGTCCTGCTCGGAAAGTCACTTGTGGCTTTTATAATGAGGAACTTAAGGTTTGAATTTTCAGACTTATTAGCTGTACATTTGTTTGTTTTTTATTAACTTAATATACTACGTGCCACATTTTCCTTGGGGTATTGAGTCAAGTGATGGATTCATCCAGTTTAGCTCTAAATTCATGGGCTCTCTTTTTCATAAAACTTTGAAGAGATTTGTGTCTCAAATTTCCTGAAGGATTTTATTTTATGCCTGTATATTTTGCTACAGCAGCTAATGCTTTCTGTCCTGTTTCCTTTCTGACAATATGTGCTTCTGGCTAATGTAGAGAGGGAATGTAGTTTTTGTTTGTTCTCTTTCTTGACCCGTGAGAATTAGAGTTGTCTTCTTATATGAGCAGACAGAGTTAAACCACTTTAGTCTACAAAAGAATCACTAGAAGTTTCCAATCCCCTTGCTCTCTGCTTCAATGGAAAGAAAAACAGGTTTTAAAAAGTCTGAGAAAGATATGGCTATTAAGCTAATCCAGTATACTTCATCTAGCTGCTAAAAATCTTGACTCTTAACAGTGATTAAATTTAATTGCATCAGTACAGGTAGAGTAAAAAAACCGCTGGCTTTCATTATAAGCTATCTTTAGGAAACCATGATTCCTTGACTTAAAAAAAGTTACGTGTAACACCACTGTTTTATTCTGGGAGTGCATTGAAGGTTTCCTAAACACAGGGTTATGTAGAAAGAATAAATAAACCCCAGCAGAACAAATACACAATTCTGAAGTATTCTTCTAGATTTCAGTATATATCTGCAATGCATGCTATTTATTCAAAAAGAAAATCGGGCATAAAACTGAAAAGTTAGTGGATAAATATTCAACCATCTTAAAGATCTGGTCAAATAATAAAGATATTTGGAAGAAAAAAACAAATTAACAAACCACCACCTGTGTGCCAGCTAAAATTGTCATAGGATGGAATGGAAGGACTCCCAGTAACTTAAATTAAAGCTGTTGAATTAATTTTTTTTTTTTTGTAACTCTTCAGTTTGGAAGGGAATCTATTCATTATTTTAAGAGCTGGCTGAAAACTAATGTTGCTAAACTTTTTCTCTTATTTCCGTAAATGTAAAATCTGAGCTATGTCAGATCCCTAACACTGCACAATCTTTGTAGAGAATTTAAAATTCTCCACGTTCTGTGATCTGAAAAAGCTCTTCCTAGACAGTCAGATGTTAAAAATTCAGCAGTTTTGGTATAATGCAGAACACCACATGCTGCTCTGTATCCTTGGGCTGAACTGGATATTTGCACTTTTGGGTTTGTTTTGTAGATTATGAAAAATTGCCTAAACTGAAAGAGGACTGTAAAACCTCCTATACTGAAATACTGAAAAATACAAAATAATCTAGGTCTTACATAGCTTTGTCACTGCCAGTGTTAAATGTTACTGCAAGTATTTATTGCAAGAGCCTGAGTTACTGCGAAGACAAAAGTACAACAATGAGCCTTGTTTGCTTAGAGAAATCACATACTCCCAGTGTGTTCCAGGGGAATAATCATCCATTTTTTGTGGGTATTCAGGTGAAGTGATAATTCTGAAGCAGAGAATGCTATTGATAATATTTCCACTGGGATACTCAGTAAAAATGTATTCAGCTGTTTCCATAAGCAGAGTTTAAGCAAAGTTTAAGTCCAGATCATGACTGGCCCGTGGTGAGATGCTGAACTAAATGTTGATGTGTCTTCTCCACATACTTTCTGCCTTTAAGTTATTAGTGACATTAAAACCATAAAAATATGTTGATATTTAGGGCATTTAACGAAATATTCAAAATGCAGGCATATATAGGTAGATATGCATTATACAAAAGAAGATAGTGTGGATGATGAAAAATGAGTCCCTTGTGGATTCATTATTTCTATTCTGTTTAACTATTTGCCTCTTATTTTGAGACTCCCAGTGTGGAAAAATATTTTTATAGTTTGTGTATGGCATTTTGGCCCTCATGCAGTTTTAATTCACAAGTTGAAATCCTGTTTCCATGGAAATCAGCTGAATTGTTGATAAGCTTTGAATTTCTCCCACAAATTAAGGCAGCTGGGGAACATCATCTGGGCTGGTTCTGTCCATAATGTCAGCCATAGTATTTTCCCTTTTATTCCATATGAATGGGAGCTGTATTTTGATTATGATTTAAGTCAAGATTCCCAAATGTTACTGCAACAAGTTCTCTTGCATCAAGGGAAATGAGGGTATTTCATAGCATCGAGTTACTTTTTGTGTGACAGCTGTCCACGACTTCCTCAGCAGGAGCACCAGGTCTGCCCCTGCCCCACACCATAAACACCAGTGATGGGTGGAGTTTTTCTCTGATTACTTTCAGAACAGCTGAAATAAGAATAAACACTACTTTTTAGGAAGTCAAAAAAAAAAAAAGCCTATAATATAAGCTTGATATACAGCTTGAGAGGAGGGATTTGGGCTAAACTTATTTTATTAGAATAGTCAGGAGAAGTGAAACTCCAAGCGCCAGCTCTGTGGTTGCTTAGCTCTAACTCGTAACTGGAAGAGGTGGATGGGGTAGGAATTGGCTGCTATGGGCAGGGTGGGACAAGAATGCCATTGTTTGCTGTTCGGCAAGTGTCTGTCCCAGGCCCTCGGATGGGAGGGTGGCAGTGAAAGCAGACCCTTCCCTGCACTGGAAATGCCAGGTGATGGACTTGAGCAATATTCACATTCTGAGTGTATTTCTAGCTTTCCTAATCTTTGATCCTGCCACTGAATCTGCGGGGGTGCAAAAATCCACCCACACAGATCCGATGTCAAAATCCTGACCTTAATTATTTATGGTTTGGTTTGGACAAATTACTGTTGTCTGTGCAATAACCACAGTTGTTACCAGAAATACAGAACAATCTAAATCATACATATATACACATTATGTAGTATGAACATTTATTCTTTTTATAAAGATCATGCCTTTATTAATGTGTTTTGAGTCTTAACTGAAATTCTTATTTCTCAGTCTTGCCCTGTGCTGCTTTTCATCTGACGAGACTGGCCTGGATCTATGGCAATTAATTCTCAGAAAAAATGAGTTCATGATGTTTATAACCTGAAAGCCAGCCTAGAATGAAAAGAACATCCAGCTTTACACACCTTGTACTAAGTCCTACTAGTTTGTTAAATTGCTGATGAACTGTACTCATTTTTTGCACTAAAGAGGCACCCCCTTTTTTAAATGTCTCTGGGCTCTATTCATGAGTCTAATCATCTCAAGTTAGATCATTGTCATCTGCATATAAATAGAAGATGAATCTCTTAGAAAAAAAAAACCCTTTTAAACAGGAACAGTAAATTTCATGAAACAAAAATAAAATCAGAATTATGCAGCAAAATCAGATGTGCCAGAGCCACTGCAAGGCTTTTCAATGCCAGCCAGCACCATTCTTTAATTAAGTAAAGAAAACTTTGTGAGTTTTATGTTTTTCCCAAAGTCTTTCTTTCCTTCTTTTCAACTTACTTTTCTTTGAATTTTTAATCATAAATTAATGCTGATATAGTTGCTGACATAATGCTTACAAATAGGTTCCCAGCAGTTGAGTATTGCTTTAAATTTGGATTTTTGTCTTTTGTTTTTTCCTTACTAGAGCTGTGTATAAAAATATACTCTCTTCAAAAGTTCATAAGTAGGACATGGTCATTTCACTCCTTGCATGTTCTCAGTTGCAAGTAAACTGAAGATCAGCAGAAGCTCCCAGGTAATTCCTGTGCCTGCATAGAATTGTTTAAAACAATTTTGTTTGAAGTTAAAAATCTGTACCCCATTTTTCAATGAGATGCCAGCCAGGTGCTCTAAAACATGTTCCAAATTATTTGCTTTTGATCTGAGGAGAGAGTACCACTAGTTTTGATTTTCAAGTTTGTGTATGCTTTTGGATCCAAGATTTCAGTGGAGTGTGTTACAGATACGGATTGTAGTCCCAGCCTCAGTGTCTGAAGCAGTTCTTAGAGTCACAGGAAATACTTGTTTTGCACATGTTATTATTGAGGAAAACCAAATGGCAATAAAAGTATTCCAGAATGGAAAAAACTTTCTAGTAAAAATCATGTTTGTGTGAGTGGCCTATCTGAAAATGCTAGAACCTTACAAAGCACAGCATATCTGTCTCACTAGAAGTAGCATACTTGCTTTTCACTAAAAAGTATTTGCAGTTTTCAAAAATGAAATACAGCATTAGCATTTTTCCAGGTTATTAAATAATGCAGAAGACCTTTTCTAGTTTGGTGCAGTTCGTATTTCCAAGTCGTAAGTTGTGTCTGGTGCTTCTTAAAAAAAAATGTTCCCAAGCTTTCAGAATTGCACGTTCCAGAGCTTTGGTTCTCTGCAGTTGGTGTTGGAATGAATTGTTTTCTAAGCCTGAATTAAACCTCTTGAGGGGTTCCTCTGTCTCCTCCGGATGGAGAGGAATTGTAAGCTAAGGCTGAGGGTCCACTTGAGGCTTTTAGTGATGAGAAGCCAGTTTCACAACAGGGAAGAATTTTACTTTTAATATATTTGTACAATTTTTTTCCCCTGAAGAATTACCAAATTCTGTCATGGATATTACATTTTTTTTTTAAAGATTGTAAGCCAAAGTTTAAAAATCACCGGTCATTCTGGAAATGACAGTGTTGGAGAGCCAGTCTAGAAAACTTGCTGATAGCCCTGTCAGAGGTTTCAAAGCATTCAGTCAGCTCTGTGCAGGAGATCCACGTATTAAACTGTCTCAGATTGGGGTACAAAAGCTCAAACTTACCACTTTTCAATCTTTGACCTACTTCAATATTTATAAGAAATTTCTATAAATATGTACTTCCCAATTAATACAAAGTGATATCTGGTAGTTTCCCACAGTAAAAAATTTTCTGCGCTTATATATCCATATGAGAAGCATGGGGGATGTGATACAAACAAGAAGTGTGTTTCATCTTTCAAGCTACAAGTCAATTGTGGCTTTTAAAAATCTGCAGATTTTCTCTCTAAATTAATCTTCCAGTGTCTTTTGTTGGTGTCTTTCAAGTTCTATCGGCTTCCAGCTAGAATGCTAATGATAAAGCATCAGAATTGCACCCTTTTAAAAGAAGAAAAGCAGGATAGGCATCTGTAATAGTAGTGTAATGACACCAAATCTGCATGTACGGGTTTAGAATTATTTGCCTAAATGCTCATTCATTGGCACACAGACGTTTTCTTCAGTGCTTTATCTACATAGGATGTTTTGCAGCACCAGTCTGGCATCATTAGACATCTACTCGCCAGCATTTTAAAGATTTTTCCACAGAGCCATAAAATTGCACCTTCCTCGTTGACTCTAAAATCCAGCCCACTTGTAATAACAGAGCAGTGGAACAGTATGGATCTCTCCTGGATGTCTGCAGTGCAGTGAGCTGGCGTGGCTTGCCTTCACACTGAAATAAAGGTCGTGTCCTAATGTTATGCCTTCCTGTTTAAAATGAATGGCTTGTAAATGTTTATCTCATCTAGAAGTGAGAACGTGGTCTCTGTCTGTGCTCTCCAGTTCCCCTTTGGAGAAGCCGTGCAGTGAAACAGCTGCATATCCCTTCACGTCCTTCTCTTGCTGTTAAACATTTACATCTCTCGCTTCAGCTCTTCGCCAGGTTTCCCCCTGCTCATGTTTGGATTCCTGGTTGAATCTTGCAGTAGTGTTGTCTGGATTTATAGTGGGTTACGTTGTTTTCTTCAGGAAAGAGCGAGTGAAAGGGATCAGCCCAGCACAGAAGGACTGACAGTCCATGCACAGCGTCATGCAGTGTAGAGTTTCTTTGTGTTCTGCCAGTAAGTATTGCAGTGTGAAATGTCTGGAGGCTAGCTGGGGCTACTTCTCTAGAGAGAGGACCAAAGTATACAGTATACTGGCTTTCATTTTGCTGATTTTGGACAGTCAGGGCTGCTTTCCATTTCCTACAATGTTCCAATATAACTAAGTCACGTGTGCTCGGTAATGGAAGCTTCTGAGACCTGGGGCTTCTGTAAAAAGGGAAAAAAGCAAAGTAGTATTTATACAGTATAATATTTTGATTCACTAATGAGCTGTGAGGTGGGTGTTATCATGAACTACTGTGCAGCAAAAAAGGTTCCTAAAACACATATCAGCTTATTCCATCTCCAAATCATTGCAGATAAAACAGTGTTTAGTTTCTAATTAGACTTGTGTTGTGCTAATTCTTAGGATCATTGCAAGTGATTGATGTGCTGCATTTTAGTGGCAAGTAGCAGAGCAGCTGAAGAAAGCACGCCACTCCCAGAGACTGATTTGCAGGATGAACACATGCTGATTGGTGTGGCCTTGCTCTGAGGGGAAGGAGGAAATAAAGGCACATAGTCTTCACTTAGACTAATGATATTCTAGTTGTGAAAGGATTAGGAAAGAAATGTCTAAATGAAAATAAAAGCCCAATGTGTAATAGTTCACAAATCATGTATTTACTTCAGATAGTTTTTTTGCACTGTTTCTTAGGAGAGGGTGGGCGTTATTCTTTCTCCATGCCTCAGTCCCCTGTATTTAAAATACAGATAGGTCATCCTAAGTGCTGGTTTCTATACATGTAAGTAATAAGTGTAGCCTTCAAGGCAGAGCTTTGTGAACTGTTTCTTGACGGAAAATGCCAGAGCAGCATAGGTATTTTATGTAACAAACTGTTTCAGAATCGTTTTGGCCAGCACTTTTCTTTGTGGCCAGCTCAAGTCAGTATGTTTGGTAGTGCTGTTCCACTGTGGAAATAAAAGTAGTGATATGGATTTGATATAGACAGTCTGATTGAGCTAGATTGGGTTACTGTAAGGAACATCTCCTAGTTTAAATCCTCTAATCAGGTCCAAATCCCTTCAGCCAGATTCTTAATGTAAAGTTTGGCTTTTTCAAATCATCATCATCATTGCATTCAGTACTAACAAAGGCTGTGCCTGTGACTCTTGGATGTCATTCATGTAGCATTTCATTTTTTCACAGCCTTTAAAGCTTCCGTGAGGCCAAGCAGGGCTCTTCCTCTGCTTTAGGGACTTTTTGGGCCCCCCATACGTGTGTTAAAGGAGAGGGGTTGGCTAAGGAGTGGCATTTTCTCAGGATGATCAAGCTGTGGCTTGCTGCAAATCCCATCTGCCCTCTCCACATGCAGCATTAGAGGCCCTTCCTGGAACAAGCTCCTCGGGGATTTACCTGCATGAGGTTGCTGGTACGGGATCACTGGAAAGGCAGATGGAACACATGATGACAGACTTGGACCAGTTGCATTTGGCAGAGAACAGACCTTTGGAGTGGGATAGTGACTTTATGGGTACCAGAATTTCTATTTAAATGGTATTCTTTGTGGATCTCATCCCCCAGTCAAATAGCAAATATTGTAGTACAAATAGCAGTGGTACTGTGCAGGGGTTGGATTTTCAGAATTGTCAGGTGGGCACTGCAGGCTGCAAAGAGTGTTTGTGCAAACCGTGGAACAGATAAAGATATTTGCTCCTGTCTGTGTGCTTCAGCCTGCCAGGGATACTTTTTTGCAGGCTGTGTAAATAAAGGTCAGATTTTGCTTTGTCAATTGACATTGAGGTGAATTAAATTAGACTTGAGAGCCGCAACAATATCCCAGGTAATAAAACTTTATCTTGAAGTGAGAATGATACATTTGTCTTCTGCTTAAAAAAGAAAGCTGTAGGGCAACCCAAACTTCTCATTCTGTTTTCTCTCTCTCAGAAAATGCAAAAAGAAGGCTCTGGACTTTGCGAGAGCTTTAGGAAACTTGGGAGAAAAAATCATGTGGCATTCACTTGACCCAATTATGGGCAACATGTTTTAAGTATATGAACTTGTGAAGTGCTCATGCTTTGTAATACTGAGTAAAAATATTGTGCTACTTGCTGTGAAGATGAAACTTGTCTTGGACTTCACTGGCGGTAAAACCAAGCTTGCTACAGATCTGTGTTGCAGATCAGGTCGTTTACTCATATTTCAGTTATGTTTTTTCCAGTTTCTCTTCCTCTACTGCTCTGTTAAAGTAGTGCAGCTGCCTGGAGCACCATAGGCATTGAAAAGGTTTGAAGCACTAAAAAGAGAAAATTTGGGTCCTTTTTCGTAGTTAAACAGTTTTTTATATGCCAAGTACAGTATTTTATGCTGCTGAAGGAAATGGATATCGTTTGCTACACTTTAAACTGACACAAAAGCCATTACGTCTGTCCTTGAAGCCAGTGACAACATTCCACTTGCTTTCAGTGGGAATTTGCAAGCAACACATGATGCAGTTTCTGTCAGAACAGGAGAAAGCTGAGAGTCCACAGTATCGTGCAAATGTAAAATGAAACAACTTGGTGCCATATTATTTGCACATTTCAGAGAGAAACTGTCTTGGTTTTGGAGGAAGAGCCCCATAGACTTGTTACTCAGGCACTTGCACATCATCCAGAGAAAGAAGTGTGCAACTGCACTCCAGCCTGGTACTGTTTTGTTTGAGTGTGTATTAGAGCATGGGGAAGGGGTGACCACCTTCTTGTCCTGAGTGTTCCCTTCAATCTGGAAGGTGAAGTGTCAGCTGCTGTTTGAATGTGTAATAATCACCAGTGAGTCTCAAAGTCTAAAATACTTGTTTGTGCAAAGCAGAGATTGAAATGGAAGAACTCCAGGGAAGACATCTCTTTCTTTATTGACAATTTTCCCCTGGGCTTTCCCCACCACAAGGCAACAGAAATTTGGCTGCCCCAGAGCTGTTCCCTGTGCACCTGCTGCTCACTGTGCCTGAGCAGCCCTGGAAAGGGGAACCCAGCACTGGGCTGTGTGTGAAGGGAAACGTATGGGAAAATGTACCTTCCAGACCACCTGCATCAGCAGCATGGCAGCAAAAAGAAATGTCTCATGTTCCCTCTGCGCGAGATCGGCCTTAAAATTCTCCAGAACAATGAGGCTTCACTGCAGCTGTGGAGAGCCTGGGGCCTTGTCAGGCATTCTTGCACTTCTCAGCTTATTCTTGTTACACCTTCATAGAGATAAGACTAATTATTAGATCCTCAGCTTTAGACTCCCTGCAGTTACTCAGTGCACAGAGTTTACTTTATCTATCATTTTCCACTTTAGCCTTACAGTTTACTTTAGAGAGATTATACACTTGCAGCTACTGGCAGAATTTGCCTACCCGGAAAGGACATGGTTTTTAACTCCATGGGATGTTACTGATGTGTAAATCATTTAATCTCTTCCAAATAGTGGCCACTCTGTCATTTTTCACAATATACCTTGCCTTAATATTGGAAAACCATCAGTGATTTTGGGTAATCAGGTTCAGCAATCTTCAGAGGGACCCAAAATCTTTAGAAATTGCTGTTAGGGAAGATTGTAGCTTCTAAAATCACATTGCCCCAAGTTTTGAAAATGTCAGGCTTGCATCAATGTTCATAAGAGACCCAAGCTCAGTGATATTTAATGAAAGAATACCTTTATGGAAAGTACTTTACATGAACAGTAGGTGCAGTTTAGAACCTGCTTGGAATGGATATATAGAGCTTTATGTTCACACAAAGGCAAAAACTTAGCAAACAGAAGCCTTTGAAACTGGGAACAAGCATGTGGGTCGTTTGCTACTGGACTGGATCTTAGACCTCTGTGCTGCTGTCTGACCTGTGATGAAGTGACACATCAATCTGCCATGCAGTCATCAGGACAGAATGGTGAGGAGAGGCCAAGGCCTGGAGAACCAGGGGTTAGAGAAGACTTGGACTCGTGCCTGATATGGCCCATGTCAGTGTCTGGTTGGTGGGGCTGCCTGGAGTTTTGAAAGACAAACAGAATCAAGGAAAATACCAAAGAAGGAGAAATGAAGTATACGCTGGGCATTCTGTAATATTTCTGTTCTCACCCAGCTCTCTGTGAAGTTGCAATATATGTGTACTTATGTTGATTTATCTTCATGTTAATGTCAGTGAACCAGCTCTTCCACAAAGGTAGAACAATTTCTCACTGGCCTCGAGAGAAAACAATTCTGTGGTGTTTATTGTGATGAATTTAGAGGTATTTCACAGGGCATTTTCTCAAATTCTCTGCTTGTACGAACTAGTACAGCATCAGTTTACTCAATGCACGCTTATGGCAGTTGTTGTGGCAGATGATTTGGCCCTGGTAAACAACAGATCATTTGTCCCCAGTTCCTGAGTAACCAAGAGATGGAAAGTTTTCGTTAGGTTTGGATTGTAGCTTTCCTATAACATTCACACTCCAGGTGAGTTGGCCTAAGCCAGTGAGGTGTCTGTGTTTCTGGTTCAACTGAAGAAGGGGAGCAGGAGAAAGGTTGGCAAAGTAGTCACTAAATCTAGCAAAGCTTCAAGCACTGCCAGTAGTCTTGAGGGTGGTTCAGTTCAGGAGGTTCAAAACGATTCCATAAAGGAACAGTGCAAATATATTCCATCCTTTTCTATGAAATGACATGGTTTGTTTGCTGTTGCTTGTTTATCTGTTCTGCATGATATGTCACATTTATCAGCCAAATAGATTCTAGGGGTTAACAGTACTTTAATGATGATGTTTTGACTTTTGCTGTGTTTATTCTGTGTTTTCTAACTAAATTCATACTCAGATGGCTGCTTCTTCTGCTATTCCAGCATATCTGTCTCAGGCTGCCCCTAAAAAGAAGAAGCAGTTATCTGGCAAAATGAACTCAGAACACACAAAGAGGAGCCACTGGAGACTAAGCTGCAAGGTGTTCAGGTATTTGCACTTTCATATCCTACACCAGTAATTGGTGCACACACATGGTGTGCTCTGCAGTTCTTGTTCTTGTTAACTCGCGCAAAGTGGGTGAGAAAATGACGTAAATAAACAAAAAGTCGTGTGAAGGATGGAGGTTGTTTAGTCAGAATGCCCCCGCAGAACTTAAAGATGGAGCCAGGTTTGAAAAGGTAGAGTTGCAGTTCCAAGGTCGACATGATGCTGCTGTCCATCACATCTGTTAGCCAGGTCAGATTTTACCATCTGTTACTGCCCAGAGCACTGATGGCCATCTGAGAAGTGGTGGAGAAAGAGGATCCTTCTCTGACCTCCGCTGAAGCAAAACGAACAGCCCCTCCTCCTCTGATGGGCTAAGGCACTTTAACACTCCAGTGACCTCAGGAATTAGGTCCTGGGCTAGGCCTACAGTAAGAAGGAAATTCATTTTGGCTCCTGGAGGTGCCAGAGGTCCTGTGTCACTTGCTAGGCCTTAAGGATTTTTGTGAGCTTTAGGTTGTATGTATGTCCTGGATACAGCTGAAAGAAAATAAGGCATTTACAGTTCTCAGTGCAGAAATGAGACTTCCTAGTTGGAAAGGAAGAACAATCTAGAGAAATGTTGTCATTTTCTAGATAATAGGGAAATAATCTCCTGTGCTACAGGAGAAAGTAGCACAGCTCTGTAGAGTCTATGTTCCATGTCTCTGAAGCAAGGAGAACACTTGTGTGATTCCTTTTCCATATTCTGTGTGAGCAGATGATGACAGACAGGATATGAATGTGCAATGTGACAACTTAATGGCAGCAAGGAATTACATACATGTTTGTATGATGGTGTATGTGCAGAGGTTGGCTGTACACAGCTTTGTAGCTTAACTGGGGGAAGCAAATGAGCTGCTAATGGGAGTAAAGGTAAGAGTTGTGCTTGCAGAGTACACCAATACCAAGGTGCATTCAGTGAAAGCACTTTATTTGTACAGTCATTGCAATCTTAATGTTATCTCATTGCAATGATAAAGCTGTTATAATTAACTATTATTAATAATTAGGTATTTTAAACAATTCCACAAAAGCAGAGGTACCTCCTAAGGGTATATATTTAATGGTTATATCAGTGATATCTGAAAAATCACTCTTGTTGAATGTCTTATCATATGTGACTGAAAAGCAGACGCAAGTAAACAGAAAAGTCACTCTGGATATTATTTTAATTCCTGAACTACACACTCTATCAGCTTCCAGATATTTATTCATGTTGGTATTTTTTTATGTGTGTATTCCCGTGGTTTTGGCAGTGTGTTCAAAAACACTGTTGATGTACTCTTTCAGATTCTGCTACCAAACTGCTTCTGGGACTTCATGCAGTTCACTTACATCTGAGAGAACCTCAGATAAGTTATATGGAAAATTGACAGTAAATCCCAGAGCACCAGGTTTTGCTGAATATAATGCAGATATAACACATGGGACCAGTGAATGATGGTGTAGTATTATTAGTACTTTTCCTTTCAGTATTTTGTCTTCCTTT
>WEIT01032611.1:272183-296009 GCA_013389985.1 Dryoscopus gambensis | reverse complement strand
TATTGCATTATTTCACAGAATTTTTTAGCTTAGAAGCACAAGCTTCCCTAAATCTCATGGTTTGTGCAGTATCCTCCTTATCTATAAATAAACAATGTATGACCTTTGTACTCTAGAAGCCTAGAAAAGACCCTGGCAGGACATCACACAACCTCTTAATATAACTTTCCAACTATTTGTGGGAGTCTGCCTCCGTGTCACTGAGAAACAGAGTTGGAGGTGACAGTTCAGATTTTGCCTCCTCCTTCCGGAAGCCATTTCAGTCATGCAGCCAGTTATGTATCTTACTGTGCATTTATAGCTTAAGGAGTCAGTTCCAACTGGAAATGGTCCTGGGCACAGCGAAGATGGACATAGAGTGCAGGCAAAGGTACAGCTCTGTTACTGCTTTAAGGTACTGAGATTAAATGTATGTTTACCAGGTTTCTGTTTCAGTGAAAATTGCAATAATAAATGTGATTATGTACAGTTCAGTAAAGATGCAATTTAGAATGTTAAAATATTTATGTGAGCTCTCAAATGCCACCTTAAGTAGGTGTTATATTAAAATTGCATATTAAAACAAAATACAGATTTCCCTTCCCTACTTAATGTCAGTTACTTTATTTCGATTACTGAAAATATTTTGCAATTGTTTTAGTTTCATGATTTTCTCTGCTTACATAAATAAACTTACAAGTTTAATGAATTTATGCTTAGGTCCTTCAATATCTAAATTTCTATATGCTTTGATAATTTAAATTAAAAGCAAAATAAAATTTCGAAATGTAGAATGCAGGCATAGCGTTTCTACATGGCCAGAACATTTTCATATGTTCATAAATGTTGCACTGTTCTGGAGGGTCATATTAATATTTGAAGCAAATATGTGTTCAACTATGGGAAGGCTTTCTTAGGTCTTTTTTTTTTTGGGTGTCAGACCTCCAGTAAGCTGTTTAACACGAGGGCTCCTCCAGTGACACTTGCTGAAACAGTGTTTGTTAGAGTGCACGTGGCAAAGCAGCCACTTGATTCCAGGAGTCTGGAAAATGCAGCGATATTTCAGGTGAAAGCAGTGTATTCCATTAGCAAAGGTGGTGATCTTTTCATAAACTGAAATTCTGTGAATTTTAGACAGAAGCTGTGATTTTTAAGGTTATACCTGCATTAGTGGTATGTATTAGTTTGTCCATTGTTTAGTTTACATATTTCACCTACATCTTTGTAGCCAAATGCAGAGCTGTTTGTGTCTAGGACATGTCTACTCTGAGGATATTTTTGTCAATGATTACACAAAGGAAACTGAAATTAAAGGCTTCCCCATAGGCGCTGTGGATCATCCACTGTTTTGTTGTTGAATTAATGAATGTTCAGTACAAAACTACAAATGGAAAATGAGCTGCCATTGCAAGGGAAATTCAGGTATGTTTTATGGATCCTTTGTTTTTCTTGCTGCCTTGTGATTGCACAAACACTGTATTTTAGGGAGAGCGAGAAAAAATCCTAAGGGCAGCTGAACCAGGACAGAGATTTGGTTTAGTCACTGGTCTCCATGCAAAGGGACTTTTCTCTTTCCTCCTTCCCTGCTGCTGGACCTAAAAATGAATTTTGGAGTCCCAGAGCTTGTGACCTCAGTTATGTGGTATATGTTGTGAGAATTAGTAGTGTCAGTGGAACTCAGGGTTGATAAATGCTATTATTATTTAGGTATTAAATGTTGCCTGTATTACCCTCTCAGGACAACACACTGCACTTCAGGGAAGAAACGCATAACATGACTTGAAGAAAATGAGAGCATGTTTAAACAGAATGTCTCCAGGATAGTAAAGGGAGAGATTAAACCGGAATTCAGATGAAGTCTTTTGTAGGTATACACACTAGTGAGGAATTACCAAAATGGGAGAGCCAAAGCAGGGTGCTTAGCTTGCTTTTTCCCCCCAGTAAAATCTGGCAAATAAAATTTCAAATGTCATGTGAATATTGAGCCCTGTTTTGGTTTACTTTTAGTTTATTGCAGAAAATAATTTTTTCTGCAAGGCGTCTATTTTTCATCCTGCTGTTGCTGGACAAGGGTTCTTTCAGCAATGTCAAACTGGTTGACTTACAATAGGAAAAAGTGCCATGAAATGGTGATAAATAAACATAACCAGAAAGGGGTTTTATGTGTTTGTTGCTGATACTCTCAGTGATTATTTATAATTGTATGAAAATGGTGTCTGTCTGCATGAATATGAGAAGACACCCTTGGTTTAGTTGTGCATATGAAGAAATGGAACCACATAAAATATTTTTCATTCCTCGTGTTAATTCTTGATTGCAATCCATTTAGCATTGTTATTCTTTTGCTGGTAATGCACGGACAAAAGAGCAGACTGTCACCAAAGACAATTCCTTAATTCATATTTCAGAGGATAAAAACGAAGAACATGTTATTTATTTTATGGATATATATGTGCATAGCTAAATGTGTATCAGTTTTAATGGGCCAAGGAAAGTGGAAAGGAATCCTTAGTGCATAGATGGAATGGGAAGGAGAGAATCAGAATGGAGCTGGCTTTGAGATTTGAGGCAAAGGAAGGCATTTCATGTGGAAAGGATCGGGCTCCTATTGGATTCCCAGTACTGAGGGCATAAAACTTTAATTTCCGTATAGAAGCAGAGCAGTTTGAAGTGAGAGGTTTGACAGTGGAAGCCGAGTATTGGTTTTCTTTTTAATTTATTATTTATAATTTAAGAAATTGTTATAATTTATTATATTTTATTTTACCTTGTCTTTGAAACTACTAGTTATTTTTAAAATAATAGAATAAGGTTTAGAATATGGATTTACACAGATACATATAGATCCATTGTAGGAAAAAAAAATCTATGAAGCAAAGAAAATAGATTTAGATCAGTTCAATTTGACATTGTGTGTGTAAGAAGACTTGGGAGCCTAATTTGTACTGATGACAATAAAAATAATTTTAATGAGGGAAATGTTATGACCCACCCCCAAAGGTGGGGTAACTGAGGTTCTTGTTAATAGATCCCTTGGGGTGGGTTAGAGTGAAGTGACACTGTGCTTTTAGAGAGAGAGAGACAGGGAGATAGATAGCAGGTTTATTTTAGAACCATTTGGTTGCAATGGAAGTATGTAGCTGCTGTGGTTAGTATCTACAGAAATACAGGATTATAAAAGTATAGAGATGCCACTTAAGAAAACAAATAAGGAAAAGAAAGAAAGAAAGAAAGAAAGAAAGAAAGAAAGAAAGAAAGAAAGAAAGAAAGAAAGAAAGAAAAGAGGAAAGGGTAAGAGTTAATAGTGGGGAGGAAAGATATCACCACCCGTGGATCCAGTGACAAGAGTTAATTTTTGCAATTTCAGTGCCTGTTGGTTGAGGTGATGGTCTCAGTCTTGATCCATGAAACACAAAGTTCAGTGGGTTCAATGTTCAGGTTCAGCTGGGAATGCCCAGGTACCTCTCCTGGGGGTCTGGGAAGTGTTACACTGTCTGATACAACACTGTGGATCATGCACAATTCTCTGGCGGAAGGCCGCAGAAATGAGTCTGGGGGCGTTTCAGGGATCTTTGATGGTTTATGATGCCCTCTAAGACATGACCCTGCCTCTCACATCAGTGCAGTTGAGCCAGTTATGCCCCATCAGAAGGGATGAAAACTCTGAGGCCTCCGTATGAATGTCCTTATACTTCCTCAGGGGCAGGTGGAGTTTTACACCTGAGCCTCTTGTGTAAGGGAGGACACTGCCATGATTAAAAGCACTATTCCATCTCACAGGATCTGCTTCTTACTGACCTCTTCCCTTATCAAGCTCAAAACCAGCTTGTTGCTAAACAAAGGTTGGTTTCTCGTGGTCACCCTCTGGTGGTGGGTGCTCACTCCCTCTGCCCCCAGGTGATGCTTCTGCAGACCAGAAGTTTCCCCACCACACACCCAAAACCTCTGCTATGCTCCAGCTGGGGGGCTCAGCAAAGCACCTGCTGCTTTGGCAGATGGCCCATCATTTCAGTCATTAACCCTTAATATTTCAGTCTCTCACATGAAAGAATGTCTCTGAAGCAGTTCTTAGAAAACGTCATTAGCAAGATTAAATACTACTCCTTCCTTAAAGATTGAATCACAGTAAAGCACCCCACGTAGAGTTTTGCTCTTTGTAGCCAGACCATGAGTGTTATCACAACTGTCACAGCCCAGGCGAGGGTTCTCCTCAT
Source organism: Dryoscopus gambensis (assembly GCA_013389985.1). NCBI lineage: Eukaryota > Metazoa > Chordata > Aves > Passeriformes > Malaconotidae > Dryoscopus > Dryoscopus gambensis. The sequence goes on along the minus strand of WEIT01032611.1, from coordinate 291,816 downwards.
CTCCCTGTGCATGGGGCAAGCCTGATTAGGCGCACAGGCATCCTGGGGTATGATTCTTCCATTCATCTGGGCATTTTCTGTGCAGTGCTTTGAGGAGTAGCAAGGGTTGTGCCTGTTCAGTGTCTGCAGTCACAGCCGCTCACTGAAAGCTGCATCATGAATTACACCTGAGAACCTTTCCTCCTGGTTTGTTCCCTTTGGCTTGAAGGATAGAATCACATGAATTTTGAATGGTTTTAATATATTTTAAGCTGTGTCTGAACGTATTTGTTCTGGTGTTTTGGTGACTACTTGCCCTAGCTTGCCATAAGAGTATTCTATTAATACCACTTTATGTCGTTAGAAATTCAGGAATATAAGAAAAGTTGTATTTTGTTGCTATAGTGTTACAGAATCATAGAATCCTTTAGATTGAAAAAGACCTCTCATATCAAGTCCAACCATTAATCAAACACTGCCAAGGCAACCACTAAAACATGTCCCCATCTATACATCTTTTAAGTCCCTCCAGGGATGGTGAGTCCCCCACTACCCCAAGCACCGTGTTTCAATGCTTGACAATCCTTTCCATGAAGAAATTTTTCCTGTTACCCAACCTAAACCACGCCTGGCACAACTTGAGGCTGTTTCCTCTTGTCCTGTCGCTTGTTACTTGGGAGAAGAGACTGACCCCTACCTGGCTACTAGCAAGCCCCATAAAAACTCCTTTAATCCTTAAAGAATAATGAGCCTCACCTTGGGCAAGGTGAAAGAATGTGTGAATAATGCAGCAGCTGACAATAAGTTAAAAAGCTGGTACTTGCTTACCAAAATGGAGGCCAATCTCTTCTTGGAATCAGTACATTGTGAAGTTTTAGAAGCAGTAAAGCACAATTCAGATTCCATTGTAGGTGTGCATAGAAGGTATAATTTCCTTCTGAATTAAAAGATATTTTGCCAATGACAATTTTCAGGTTGGATACTTGTGTTATCAGACCTGAGGATGACAGAAAAGACCATGATTATAATGTGTCCTGCTTAATAAGAGCGGTCATGGTTTCTTGAAGCTAACACTATCTTCTCAGCAGCTTTCTAGCACAGGAAGATGGTGTGTTCTTGCTTTTGTTTCCAGGATGCTTGCAGTAATTCCAGATATAGCAAACATTATTACATCCACAGTGGGATTTTACAGCTAAATGATGTAATCTCGAATGCTCTGAAAAACTCTGCTACAATCTTTGAACAGTCCTGAGGGGCAATTTGGGATTGTTCCCAGATACAAAGCACAGTGTAACAGGTAGATGATTTTTTCCCACCAGGTAGTTTCTTGCATTCAATGCAGCAGGATTTTTTTGCATCACATAATTTGTTGGACCTTATGGCAGCTGAGAACACAGTCAGTGTTGAAAGCTCCAACGTGTAAGTTACACAACTGTTGCAGAGCCCACCAGAATACTGTGTCCTCTATCTCTGACATTGCCATGCAGTGACAGAGATTTGTTATTCCAATATCAGCTCATATGGACTCTTTTTTGGTTTCAGTAATAATAGTGGTCAAATGATTAATGTGTAAAATCAAGGCCATGGAGCTAGATGAGATGGGTACTTTGGGTTGCTGCATTGCATTCTGACAAGGTTCAGCTACAAAAAGCTGAAGATTTTTGCTTTTAATAGCATATTGCAGTCAGTATGAAGGTGCATGAGCCATACTGTTCATAAATACAAATGTGGCATTCTTTCATTATTTTTTTAAATGGTCACAGTGAAAATCTTGAGAATCATAAGTGGAAAATTTTCCAATTTTTTTAAGCAATGATCATATTTTGAACAGCATGCTACTAAAAACAGGCTCCAGACTTACTCTTGGACATCAGCTGAACAGTAAGTGTTACTGATTAGAAGATTTCATACCTGAGACCTTATTTTAAAATTGCCTTCACTTAGGTCCATCTTGTGTGGAATCATTTGGTACTGGCTTCTGATGAGTGGGGTATTGTCTTTAACAGCTCACCGGGATTTTCAAATATGTCAGTACTGAAGTTTGACAGTGCTTGTATTCCTTGAGGCATGGAGAATAAAAGTAATTCTGAACAAAATTCTGTTCTTTATTTCAGTTTTGCTGATAACATGCAAATCAGAATCTGTTAACCATTGGCTGTTCCAGATATGATGTCAAAACCAACAAGGGAGACTTGATGTGGTATGACTCAAAACCAGAAGTATTTTGGTAAGTCACATAATGTGCATTAGAAAGTTGAGAAAGTGATCATTCATGGTAACAGATATTTTTTCTGCTCTTTGTTCTCGAAGTGTACTTTCAAGAAACATTGCTAAACAGCGCAGTAGACTGTTCACATTTTGGAAAGTGTTTCTTCCTTCAGAGGGCTGGAAGACCAAACCTTCATACAAGGAAGGCTTACAACATCCTGCCACAGCCTAAACTTGTGGAAAACTCCACAGTCCCACAGCGTGGCATTCTGGTTTTGGTGAAGTGTAACACAGTGCTCTTCCTATCTGTGCAACTTTCACCTTCTTGCAGGGTTATTAATTCACCTGTTTCAGTTAGAACATCTTTCTTGGTAAGCCTGCGTTACCTCAGCACATCAAGAGGAATATTCTCATATTCGAACAACAGTGAAGAATATCATCTGCTTGAGGAGTTTTGCATTGCTTTCCAAAATATGTATTGACTACTGCAGAATTTAAATAAAACAAGTCCCTAAACAAAATATAACTCCTGTGTATTCACTATGTAAATATGATTAACAGGGTTTTAATCTCTTTCTTGAACCCTTGAAAGCTTGTTTCCTAAAGTCTTAACCATATGGCTGTAATACCATTAGTTCTTGAATGTACTGATGCTATCATTCTGCATGCATGGTTCTTTTATACCTAGAGAACTCTTTAGTGGTGCTAATACAGCTAACAATATCACTTGGCTTTATTAAAGCCTACTAACGTGTTTACTTGGGATTGAGAGGTCACGCATTTTCCCTTCCCAGCAGTAGCAGTCACTTCTGATGTATATTTTTTCTTTCTTACATTAACACGTGTGTTACAGAGGATCTGTGCAGGCAATTAAAAAAAACGCTGCATAGCTCCTTGGTGTCACTGGAAAGTAAATACAGGTGTGTACCCTACTCAGGTGAGGCTCCATATGAACGTGTCAGTATCACCTAAAGGTAAATTGCATATGCATCTAGAAGACAATTTCTGAAGAGAAAATTATCTTATATTGTTGTGGGCCCCTGTCCCATTTTTATTAATGTTCCAGATTTGAGAAACAGCTGAAACAGAAGCTGTATCCTTACTGTGATACCTGGGTCTGAGACAGAGCATGCCCTTTTTGAAGGAGTAACTCATATAAAATTCTTATTTTTCCACTCATAGAACTCTTGTATATACCTCCCTTGTCCCTGTTTTTCTCCCCCAGAGTTTATCATCTTCTATTCAAGAACTGCTGTTCTTTTTCCCAGTTTGGCCCAAGTAATAAGTAGATACTAATGACATTTGCTTAATCATTGTATCTTGCTGCTGACATCCACATAGTAGCAGATGATGTCCAGTGCTGTACCACTGTCAAGGCATGGAAGAGTCTTCTTTCACTTTCTGGCCTTCCTGATGTTGTTCCAGTGAAACTGTTCCAATTCTAGTTGACATTACATGTCCTCTGGACTGGTGTGCACATGCTGTTCCCTGCCTGTACGTGTTTGATCTGTTAAATTAGAGCCAAGGAAGACATCTTCAGCACCTCAAAATAATGCTTCTTGGCACTACAGCTGGAGGAACATGCATCCACCATAATCTGGGATATGACAAGAACAGCAGAGGGCAGCTAAACGAGGGATTTCCAAAATCTTGGTGTATTTCTCATGGTACTTGCATGAGAAAAAAGCATCTGCAAAATGGCTCCAAATGCATTTGTCTTCTGCCAGCGCAGAGCCTGGGACAGAATTGGAAACAGCTGTAACCCCTGCCTCAAACAGGTACAGTGCAGATCCATGTATTTAGGGATGCTATCCCAGCAAAGTTGATTGGGCAACTCCTGATCTAAGGTATTAGTATTTTATTGTCATGATTTTCTTCTGACCACCACACATGAGCATTTACATTACCAGTGCATCAAAAGAGGTCATAGTTACTTAAATAAATAACGTTGGTATTTTGCAAATGAGCAATTAAGTTATGAAAGAAGCCTCTTTTCATATAGCTGCTGGCTTTGATCCTTCTCTGCATTATTTAAGACCTAAGGCTCCAGAGTTAATTCCTGGTGTCAGATACAGAGTGTAGCTCTGCTGTGGTAGAGTGGTGCATGACCTCTTGGATCAGGGGCGGGGCAGGCTGCAGTCCGAAACAGTAGGTCCTGCTTTTCCCTGGGGTGGAATTGCTTGCTTGTCTTTGCAGCCTCTCTGTCCACTCCCTCCCGTTCTTTCCCACACCATCCCTTTGGCACTGGTTTCCTCTGGTTCCTGGCACAAAAGTGTGGTCACGGCTCAATATGGGCCCTCTGCAGTGTCTGATTTCTGTCTTGATTGCCTTTTCTGAGGCCCTCAAAACATTTGCTGCCTCTCCTCCACCTTCTCATCTGTATCTCCAGGTCTGAAAACTGCCTGCACGAAATACTTGACTGGATATAGGTGGCACCACCTGTCACCAGAGACAGGGGAGTGGTCAGCCTATGCTCTGAGACTGTAAAAGCCAACTGGAAATCGCAAATGGGAATGTCCTTTTATACTGCAGTTTATCAGAAAGGGATTACAGGAGTTAAAAAGAATTCCCTTGAATTCAGAATTACGTTCATTTTTTTAAGACATGAGTTAGTGTTTACTGTAAAGTTCTTTTTTGACTACAGACTGAACAAGGAAGGAAACAAAATGTTTGAGTTCTCTCTGTAAGGCAGCTACTTTCCCTGTGCGTTTTTCTTTCCTCTGTTTAATTCCCAATACCTCAGGGACACAGTTTCCTCCTTTAGCAGGGACTGTGACCTTAAAAATAGCTGGCTCCAAAGTAAACACAGAAAAAACCTACTTCAATTGTTTCAAATATGTGGTAAGTAACCAAAGCCACGTCCATGCTAAAGCTGAAATTCACAGTCTTTTGGAGCTGCACTGGGGCTTTTGCTTCCCTGAGCCTTCGCTTGTTCATGCTGCACACCGGCCTCTGTCTCCAAAGACACTGGTAAATCTTACAGTGTCATTTTAAGTAATTTGTCGCTACTTTTACCACTCTTGTAAAATGTTTAGAGGGGACAGTTTCTGTTTGGATGAAGGCCAAATATGGCACCCAGCACCTGGGGAAGTGGTGATCCCAGGCTGCTTCCATGGTGTTCTGGTGGACAGGACATCACAGCTGCCTAGGCCAGCTGGAAGAGTTGGTGATTTATCAAACAGAGAGCTTGTTTTGTCACTTTTGCTTCTAGTTGTAGGCCTCCATTCTCTGGTCCAGCTGCAGGAGGAGGGAGGCAGGACCCTTCTGCACTGGGGCCGTAGTGCAGCCATATCCGTAGGGCTCTCACTGCCACCCCTGCCACTGCTGCCCTCACATCTGCCCACAGCTGGACCAGAGCCTGCAGTTCCTACAGAAGCTTTTTCCAGGAACGGGACTTCCCATCAGACAGATTTAGTGGGGCGGAAAACCAAGTCCCAACCTGTTCCAGTCACAAGGCTGGTGTCCATGAATCAAAGCAGCTGTGAACAGCTGTGCTCTACATTTCACTGGAGCCCTTGGTATTGTCTAACCAGTGAGGACAGAAGGACAGGAGAAAGGACATTCAAGTCTGCAAATTAAATCCAGTATGACAAGCAAGTATTGCAAGTATTTTTAGTGTGTGGCCAATGCCCTTGCATGGAAAAGTTGATCAGGTCTTACAAACACCTCTCACTGGGCAGAATTAAAATTGGCACAGATACAAGAGTAACAGTCCCCTGAGTCTCTCACAGACACCAAGTAGTACTTGTGCAGACTGTCACAAAACACAGGTATTCCCTTTGCTTTTCATCTTGCAGGGGGGATCTTTCTATCTCTAATTATACCAGCTATATCTATGTGGTGTAACAAATACATAGTCACTTGAGTGTTTTCCTCTGAATATAGCCTAAAAGCCTTCATTTATTTAGAAAAAATAGGTATTACAGTGTTTTGAAGCCTCAGAATAGGACTAAGAAACTTTTGATTAGCATCGACAGCTTAGTCCTTTGGTGTAGGGGAAAGAGGAACAATTGAAAAAGGAATGGGGAAACTGCGAAAGAGCGTTTTTTGTACTTTTCCATCTAAGATGCAGCAGGGTTTGGGAAGGTTTTCTTCATCCGTTGTGTTAGCCTAATCCACAGGGAACTAATTTTGAAATTAAATATACCAAAGCATTTATGATTTACCGAGGCGGCCAGGGGGAGGGGGGTGGGGAACCTTAAAAAAATCTTGTGTTTGATCTATTTGTCGTTATGAAAATATTGACCAAAGGCAAAAGAATTGGCCTTCATTTAGCTTATTGTTGTTGGCTTGTTTTAATGCTTTCTTATTAAGGGCAAACTCCCATTAAGATGTGATATTAACTCCTTCACAGTTGCAAAGGCATAAAAGATGGAAATTTTGAACATCAAACTGTAACCTATTCTAAAGTAGGTAATTCCTACTCAAAAATGCGTAGTGTGGCTGAGAGGGATGCTTTTAAAAGTAAAAAACATATATGGAATAAATTGAGCAGAATTTATGCTGCAAAAAATCTTCAAAAAGCAGCTTTTGTGTAAAATCAGAAATATGGAGTTAATGACACAGTTCTAAAAGGATTTCTGAAAAGAAATACTTTATGGGGGGTGAAAAAAGAGAGCATGAAGTGTTAACTACAGACCCAACGCAAGGATTCCTGGGACCTTAGCTTCATCCTCCCACAGAAAGCTCTCCATTTGTGGAGCGTGCTTTCCATGGAAGTCAGTGAGCCCTCTGGGAGCCTGTTTTGAAGGGCAAGTGCTTCCAGTGCTGAAATGGGCAAAGCAAGGAAGATACTGGAGTTGGTGCAGCACAGCAGCTGCTGATCCAGCCAGGCTGTGTCACTGTCGATTACCCTGGGAGCCCAGGGCTGGGTTTGGGGGCAGTCACTGTCACATGAGTAAGAACTAGGTCGAGGTCTGTGCCAGAATTGCACCTTAGAATGTACCCAGAGTGGGGTCCAGGACACTTCCTGGATGTGGCAGCACAGGAGATCAAGTCAGCCTCCTCTGCTGCCACTCGTGGTACCTGTGCTCATTAGTTCGAAGCACTCTTAGGTAGCTAGAAACTCATTAAGGCTGGCAGGAGAATGATTACCTAGCTCCGGGTTAGTAATGCAATGCCTCATGTTGCAGAGCAGGCAGACCTGAAGTTTAAGCTCTGTGTTGTCACTTCAGAGAGACAGATGTTACTACTGCCAGCCCAGAATTCCTAAAAGAAAATGCTAATTTAAACTACTTACTCCGTTAAATTCCCGTTGAATTAGCATTAGTAATGAAAGTAGTGGCATTGTTATCGCTGTAGTATCTGAGGACGCTGTTGGCCAGAATGTCATATAAACAGGAATGTTGGGATATTTAATTTTGTCTCCGGTGACAGTGTGCGGTTGTTCTCTTTTGTACATTTTCTGTTAACTCTTAGTGGTCTGGGTGATGTTTTGGTATAGGCAGAAGTCCCTCCAGACTAGCACAAAGTGCACAGTAGAGAAGTCCCTGTCTGAAGAACGGCAGTGTGCAGAGTTAGAATTCCACTGTGGTGAAACAAGATGTTCACATTTGCCTTCCCAGAATTTCCCACCAGGCTCTGGTTATATCTGCAGCCAATACACCTCCATGTCTCTGTAACTAAGAGAGAACTTTAGGACTGTTACTCAGCTGATCCTGCCGAGACATCCCTCTTTGGAGGCTGTTTGCTCAGATGTGCAGAGAGTCCCTCATGAGCCTCTCTCAGCACATTTCACCTGCTCTCAGGTGTTTCAGTGGGTGCAGAGCTCTCAGCACTTAATGCTGTATCCTTGCAATACTTATATTATGCATCATTATGCTTTCATTGGAGCCCAATCAGGAGATGCAGGTTTGGATTGGTTTGTCATGGGGACACAGAATAAAGTTAGAGATGTAGGAGGTATTGGTAATAAAGCTTATAAAAAGGCAGCAAGCTTGTGCTTGGAGTTGTGAACCAGAAATACCACCTTCCCCACAAAATTCCTTTGGTGTGCAGGATTCTCTTTTTTTCCCTTTGGCTTCTTTTGTGTTGTATTATTTTGCATCTTTGGAGTTGTGGGGTGGATTTCTTTGTCTTAGGAACCAGCAGTATTTAAAAATAGGGGGACATTGCTTTATTAAAGCAATTCTTTTAGTTGTCACGGCAACTGGTCTTACATAAATGATGAAGAAAGAAGGAATGTGTGTAAAGAGATACATTAGGTCATAATGGTGAATCCAGTATTTCTTAAACTAACAAGGAAGCACTCTGGGGTTTGTTGCTGTAGTTCATTTTATCCAGGTGATTTTTTACTTTTGTATTCTCCAGGTTCGCAATCAAAAACTGCAGCCCTTGTATGCTCACAGCTGTATCAATCCCAGTTTCTCTTGTCTGTGTAACTATTAAGTTCCTCCATTAGGATATATATTAGTCATGAACAGACAGAGAACTATATAATAAAAAAAATAGACGTGATACTTCGTAATTTTCCCCCAAATATTTTTCTGCTCCTCCTTTTCAAAACTTCTCTCAATCAGATAGGCGGAAATGGCAGCATAGTGGGAATGCTGCCGTTCCCCTGAGGTGATCTGCCTGACCATTTTATACAAACAGCTACTTTTCTTACAGCTTTGCTCAGTTAAAGGATAATTGGAAACTTGAGGGGCAGGGGATATTCTTCTAGAATCAGCATATATGATTTCCAGCATTTCCAAGTGGCTAAAGAGTAATTCGCCAAAGAAGTGGAACCCAAGAAAACAAAAGTGTGCTGCCAAAATTTAGGAATTTTTTTTCTTCACATTCTCTAGGGATTTAACAGTAGTATCAAAATTCTTTACTGCTGAAAAGTTTTCTACACTTAAGAAAAAAAGCATGCCAAAGAAATGTGCCATAAGTAACATGCTTAGTCTTTTTATTCCCATTCCCTGATTTTCAGTATGATTTTTAAACCTTTTTCCCAATATTTGCAGAGTTTTAATCCTTATTCTCATCTGTCTGTAATCATCTCACTTTACTTTTCTCTTTTTCTGCATACAGTCCTTTTCTTTTGTTTCCTTCATGCCACCTCTCTTAGGTAAGTCAAAAATGTAACAAATGTGCCTCTGCCAGCCCTCCCTACTGTCTTTATTTAAATTGAAGTGGAACTGGAGGGTGTGTAGACTTCTGCTTTTCCAGTGTCAGCAGGTGAAACTTTGTATATTCTTCCCAGGAATTCATGCAAACATTTTTTTCTTAATCTTTGTCTTGCTGTGTTTAAGTTTGCAGCTGCTGGATTCCACTTTGAGTTTCAAGTTCAAAGGCATCCAGACAATCTTTGTGAAATATCACAGAAACCACTGAACTTCACCTGGGTTTGCAAGGAAATTTCGTCAAGCCACGAGTTTCCCACACTTCCAGTGTAAAGCCTTGTGTTAATTCAGAGCTCTTTTCTCCCAGTTCAGATTAGAGTTATCTTAACTCTGAAGGATGACAACCCATGGGGAACTTCTTCATAAACTTTGACCTCCTTTCAAGTTTGTAACAAAACTCAGAATGGGGGTTTGTTACAAAAGCAAAGGACAACTGTAATCCAGGTTGGTTTTAAATCCATGGCTTTAGAGATATGTTACTTGGAAACGTTTCGCAGTCGTATGTCAACTATAGGCTACATTCTTCCCTTTTGTGAGAACATTTTACCCTGCTCTCCCTGGGGGCTCAGAGTATTTTTCTTTCAACACAGTCAGGCTTTCTGCCATTTCTTCCAAGAGATAAAGTTTCAAAATACACTTTTTCTGACTGTTTTTCCAGGTAGCTGGTTCACTCTGCCACCTGCACTCTGGGAAGAGTCACTTACCTTTGGCTTTTGAGGGCCAGCCCTTCCCATTCAGTCACCTCTTCCTAGTTCTATGAACATCAAGTAGCAGCATCACACTGGAGCACGAGTGGAACAGAGGGAACAGAAATGCTTCAGCCTAATTTCTTCTAGCCTCAGTGTACCTGTGTAATCCTGTGTTTCAGCATGCCTTTGTATAGGGATGTGTCTCCCTTAGCTGTTTTGTTGGTTTCATTTCTACATTACAAGTCCCTCAAAATCAGAGCTGCATTAAAATTAATAATGATGGGGTTTTTTTCATTATATAATTCCAGGGTGTTGGGGTTTTTTTTACACCTTATCAGCCTTTTCAAATATACCAGCAGCTCAGCTGCTTTGCTTATTTTCTGTCATTAAAAAAAAAGTAAACAAAATCCCCTCAGCCATTTTTTATTTATACCATAGTTTTTCTGTGTTAGAAAGTTGTAGGTTTTGGGTTTTGTTTTTTAGGTGGTTTGTGGTTTCTTCCCCCCTCAGGAAACATTGTGAAATATCTAAATCTCTAAACCAGTAATCTTCAATGAATAGCATGGGCTTTGCAGTTTTTCCTGAAGATTTGCATATTTGTTTCTTAGGATCTATCAGGTGCTAATACTTTTACAAGGAAGCTGGTGGACACACACTTGAAGAAAAAATGCGCTTATTAAGTCTTGGTGCTTTTTGCTTTTATCGGCTCTGGTGTTACTTTGTTTGGCTTTAGCTGTCCCTGGCTTATTACACACAAGACAGTGAAATTTCAGTCAAAAGTCACTTGCAGAGATGGAGATGTAGGCTCCGTTCTTTAAGTGTTCATTTGCTGGTTATGTTACAAGTGCTTTCAGAGCTGTGCTGAAGACTGCGAAGTTTCTGGGGCTGTAATAGAAAACATTGGTGTCTGGTCTTTCAAGGGAAGAATGTGGTTAAGATTACAGTGACTGAGTCAGTGTCAATGGGTGGTCCCGAGTCCATGTGGCTCCCAGAAAAGAGTCTCTGCTCACATGGCTGATGAGCTGTGCTTGCTGCAGTGAAACAGCTGGGAGAGGGCTGCCCTGGACTATATTTTTGCCTGCGCAGTGGCCAGATGCTGTCAGGTGGCTTCTCAGCGCAGCTTGGCTTTAACTTTGCTGTAATATAAGATAAAGGATTTGCTTAAAAGCTCGGCCATCACAGAACTGCGTGCTCCTTTTGTCCCCTTGGGTCACTGCCTTTCCCTTGACACGTTCCCATTGTCCTGTTTAATGAGACAGTTACAAAATGTCTGCCTCACTCCCACCGCCATTTTGTAGCCTGATTATTGGATAATGAAGACGGTGAGAAGTAGAAAATAAACAGCATGGCATGGGGGAGGTTTCAAAAGGAGCACCAAATCTGCATGCTTTATTTAGGCATTTAATTGTTGCCGACTGGCTGCGTTTAAACAAGTGACTTTACAGTGTCTGGAAGAAAAGCAGCTCCCAAATTTGAGGAGCTGACCTTGGGTGGATGCCATCAACTGTTCTTTTCTATTGGCATGAACGTACTGCTGGCAGGGTCTCCCTGTAGCTGCAGTCGCTCACCCAGCTCAGAATCAGAACCTGCTTACACTGTACTGGGCCACCAAATTACGGCACTGTCGTGGTTTAACCCTGGGTGGCAGCTCAGCCCTGCTCCCTCCCCTGCCATGGGACTGGACAGAGAATCAGAAGGGTAAAAGTGAGAAAACTCGTGGGATGTGATAAAGGCTAAAAGATAAAGCAAAAGTGTGTGCACAAGCAAAGCAAAACAAGGGATTCATTTCCCACTTCCCTTGGACAGGCAGGTGCTCAGCTATCCCAGGAAAGCCAGGCTCCATCACAGGTTACAGTGTCTTGGGAAAACAAACACCATCACTCCAAATGTCTCCCCCTTCCTTCTCCTCCCCCCAGCTTTGTATGCTGGCACGAGACCTTATGGTCTGGGATGTCCCAATGGCCAGTTTGGGTCAGCTGTCCTGGCTGTGTATCCTCCCAACTCCTTGTGCCCTCCAGTCCTCTCACTGGTGGGGTGGGAGAGGAGCAGAAAAGGCCTTGGCTCTGTGCATGCCCTGCTCAGCAATAACTAAAACATCCCTGTGTTATCAGCACTGTGCCAGCACAAATCCAAAACACAGCCCCTACCAGCTACTGGGAAGAAATTTAACTCTACCCCAGCCAAAACCAGCACAGCCATTTATTCCAAATATTCTTTGTAGCCCCTTCAATAACCAAGATTTGATCAAGAAAATATAGGATATTTAAAAATAAGAACCTCCAAAATACTTGTAATTAAGTTTCTCCCATAGAGCAACACATAAAATTGTTCAGGGAAAAAAAGGCAGCAGGGTAGACTACAAATGTGGTGAAAGCAAACTAAAAATGCATGACAGAAATTGAAGGGACACTGTGGAGTTGTTCCTGTGGTCCTAGGGATGTAACACTGGCCATGTGAGGAGCAAAGTTGGTGGCATTTACTCTGTTTCTCTATGAAATGCTCTGGTTTGTGTGTGTAACACAGGCAAGGGGGATGGGAAGGGCACTTTACATTCACCAGAGGGTGCAGATTCAAAGCTGTTTAAAATTCTGCCATATCTCAGTGATAATAGTTAATCCCAGTATCAGAACAGTACTTCTATTTTTAAAATGCAATCAATCAATCATTTTAATACATTGTACCCTTAGTGCCAAACACCTCAGAAAACGATGTGTGCAGCAGTAAAAATAAAGCATCTAAACTCCTGCTGTAGAGTCATTCTTCCTTTCTTTCTTACCCATCTAAGTACAGTAAAAGCTCAATGCTGCAAGAAATATCTGAAATTACATAACAAGGAGTAAATCCTCCAAACAAGACTGATTGGCAGGCAGGGATTGCTGTCGTGAACTGAGCAAGGAGGGACAGACAAATTGCCCCACCTGACTAAAGTTCTCTCTAAAAATACGGCATATGATGTTTTGTTCTTGGGGTTTGGTTTTGGCATTTGAGGTGGGAGTTGTATGCTGCCTTTTAAGAGGATTACACTGAAAATTGCTCCTTTCTGTTTACTTCTCAGGAAGGTGTCCCATGTCTACCATGCTTTTTCAGAAAGCTGTTCACGTAGAGGTGATTGAGGTTGTAGGTAATTTGAGTTCAGTTTCTGCCTCTGCTGCAGTGATTCACACAAAAGCACAAGAGAGTCTTGTACATCTGTTCCTCACCTGAAAAATAAGGATTAATGCTTCCTTATCATTAGTGCTTATAAATTACTTTGAAGTTCCTCCAGTGTGCTGCAAATATACCTGTTACTGTTGTTGGTGATAAAAATGTGAAATACATAACTCAGTCATGTTAACAGCATATTAACTGAGAGGATTTTTAACACAACTTGAATATAAAAGTATCAGCACCATATTCCAGCAAATAACCAGCTACAGTGAGAGCATACCTTTACATCACTTCTATTTTCACTTCTGCATGGGTTTTCTCATGAGTGAGTTTTTTCGTGGGTCACTTACTTTCTGAGACTGACCCACAATCTTCTATTGATCAAAGGCTTTGCTTTTTTTACATAAGATCAGCAAGAAACAGTGTTTTCAGTCATGAAACTGGTAGGACCACTACATGGGGCCAAAAAGTTATGAATTAATTTGAAACATTCTTGTTGCCTCAAGATAAATAAAGAGGGAAGTTTTGAAAGAGATTTTTGGTTTCAGTTGAACAGTAGTCTCCACAAATAGGTATTTATATAACAAAAAATAACTCAATGAAAGCAAGTGTAGTTGAGGTGAAATTGAAGCCAAAAGCACAGATGATCTGGACACAGATCATAGGTTGCAGAGTTAAGACATCTGGTTTTCTATTCAATTCTCTGAACGTGTAACTAGGAGTTAATAAGGTTTGCTTTCCTATTCCAGAAGAGCTTTTTTTATGTGGTGTCTGAAATCTGGCTTCCTTAGGGGATTAATAAGTGTTTTTCCAATAATTCAAAATAACTGCCTTTGAAAGTAAGAGGCAGCTCATGATAGTCCTTCCTAACTTTATGCATGCATAGCAGCAATACTGTAATTTGTGATTTGCAGATGTGAGTGCATCTTTCCTAGGGACAGCTGTCCCAGCAAGCAGGATATTTGAACCAAGACTTCTTTAAATCATTTGCTGCTTTGGTATCTAGGGAGTATCGGAAAGGACTTTTTTTGAAGTTGCAGTAAAGACGGCTTGTATTTTGTGTTTGTCTGGTCCACTAGGTCTCCTCCCATTATGTGTTTCATTTTGATGTTGATACATGTGCTTTTGTAAATTATTGCACATTTTTATATCAGATACATTTATAAGTATATATGGCCTTAGTTCACTATACCTAAATATCTATGGCACAAATGAAAGATCTTCATATGGGGTTTGTGGTTAGTGAATGTTGAATTCAGCCTGCAGTTCTATGCATTGCTTGCTTGAGTGGTAGAGGACAGAGTGCCATGATAGGGAGTTATCAAATATCTGATCCTCTTCTGACCCTTATCTGAAAAGGAGATGTTGGATATAGGAAAAGCATGGCACTGAAAAAATTTCAGTTGTATTTTAATATTTGAAACACCATTTGTGCAAAATACACCATATATATATATACACATATATATGTATACAACACAATTGTTTTAAACTCCAAAACACATAAAGAACCTCCATGAAAAATATCTTTTTTTTTCATTAAGTTCTTGAGATTCTTTTTTCTAATTGATTTTTTTCATTATTTTGAAGTAAGACCTTTTTCCTCTGAATATAGATTGCAAGTTTTTGCTAGTAGTTCTCAAGCACTTAGTTTGCCCAGTGTTTGGATACCCCTAAGACTGTTACAGATAAGCAGCAGGAATACAAGCTAGTGCAAGATGAATGGCAGCTTTCATTCCTTTACCATAGTTAACAGCAAAGTTTCAGAAGTTGTCATATTAGCTTTTTAAACAAAATTATGAAACTTGCAGTGCCCATGTTTCCAGAAGCAAAAAGGCTTGCTAACTTTCAGCTGTGTTAGGCTTCTTGTGGTGCTGACTTTTTACTTGGCTATTTTGTGTCTGATTATTGCTTCTTGACATTACTTTACTAGAGTCATTAATTTAAAAGATCTCAGGGAGAAAACCTCAAACAAATGCCAGTATATTATGGTGCTTACCATTGTTTCCGTTTGATGTTAGACAACTGTTTTCATGCAGCAAGAAGGGGCTTTTTGCTTCCAATTTATTAGGTCGCAGTTGTGATAACATGAATAGATCTACTTAAGATGTAGTCTAGTATCCTGCTACAGCTAGAGACCTTTAAAAATTACATTGCATACCATACCTGTCTTCCTATCTAGACTGATGGTTTTGGGGGGACAGCCCTTCCTGAGAGCACGTGTTATTAGAGGAAATAGAAATGAATTATCTGTGTATTCCCACATGCCTTATTAAAGCAGGCCTATGCATTATGTTCCCATCTTACGCTAGATGTTGCAAAATACTTAGTCTGTTTACTTCATCGGTTACCGTGCAGTGTGGATAGCTGAAGTCATGACAATCCTGTTCATCCTTTCAATTCTAATACTTGGTAGTAGGTTATGTTTATGTTAGAAAGATCATAGTTTTTCTTACATGAATTACCAAGTACATGGATGTTATAACTGTTATTCAGAGCCTAGATGATTCATTATTGATAGAAAGTGGTATTCCTTTCTTAAAGGAATGGGCTGTTCATTTGGAATGTTCAATGTTACAGTTGTCTTTCCAATGACAATGATTTGGGGTTTGGTGTCCTTTTCAGCAACTAAGGATCATTCTAGCAAAAAATATTGGTGATCCACAACAGGGCACTCTCAGTATCCAATATCTAGATTAGAAAGTGTTCTGGGATTATCATACCCCCATATGTTCTTAGAGGAAAAATTACTACCCTGTAGATGTGGTATGTCCCAGGTTATTATCCACATTTTATTTAAGAGTGTGTGGCTTTTTTTGTTTTCTTTTGTAAGCAATGTTTGATTTTTGTATGCACTGTTGATTCTGCAAGACATAGAAATTAGGAGACTTGTGTACTAGCACTTCCACAACACCATAAAAGATTGTGGAAAGTGTGTGTTTGCCAGCATAACTAGTATCCAAAATTTATGCATGTATAATATATGGAAATACAAGGGAAATATTTAAAATACAAGGGAACATTTAAATGTAGGAGGGGAAGTTAAGCTTTTATATTTCTTAGGTGTTATATCTTTAAATACTTCGCTTGCTATATAAATTCTAGGGGGTTTTTGTTTGTTTGGGGTTGTTTTGGGTTTGGGAGGGCTCTTTGTTTGGGGTTTTTGTTTGTTGCCGGGGGTTGGTTTTGGTTTTATTTTGTTTTCTTGGTTGGGTGGGGTTTTTTTCTTCTTGTACTTGCTTCCATATGTATTTTACAGGCTCTGACTTTCTGGCCACAATAGAGAAGACAGAATTACTTGATGCTGAGAACCTTGTTAATTTTATGGCCCATTTTCACATGGAGCTCAGCTTTTATTTCCCCTCTCACTCTTTATTCTTGATTCAGTTGTTAGTAAGGTTTACTGAGCAAAAACACTGGGTGTATTATGGGAAGAAATCTAATCAATGCAGCACCAAGGGACAGTCCTTCAGAGTCCTCCCTATGGCTGTGAGCCAGACTAGAGGTTATTACGAGGTTACTCTGTCTGACTTTAACCAAAATACCCATCTACTTCTGAAAAGGCTACCCTGAACATGTGTAACAGAAGCCTCATTAATATGAGCTCCAATATATATATACACCTGTTGTACCAGCCCCCAGCACAGAGCCTGTGCTTCCTATTTTAAACACTTTGCATGTCTGTCTGCATTCCCTGCTGTCTGCAGTTGCTGTGCTGTGGTGTACTGCAGGGCAGCTCACAGGCGGTACCTTCGGGGAATGCAGGAGGCTAAAGAAAGTGGTGGCAGATGTCAGTGGACTTTGCCAAATGCTATTTTTCAACTTAGATTGTTTGAAAGATTCACTGGCTAATCCAGACTTTGTGGTACAGAAGTATCCTCATTAGTCATGGCTTTAAGCGTGCATTTCTTTAATGCCTGCTCCTTTTTCAGGTGTTGATACAGAGAATTGCATTGACATATGTGTAGGAAATCTTTATTTGTTTTGCAAGCCTCTGCTTCCTAGCAAACCCCAGCCCTCCTGTATGCGGAGTTTAACTCTTCTTAGTGTTGAATTATTAGAAAGATACAGCACTTCCTAAGGGCTTTTACCTGTCTTGGCTCTGAGTTCTAATAAATCATTTGGCAGCAAAATGACTCTAAGATAAACTTTTCCCCTTTGATGAAATATTTGTTCAGCACATTCTACAATATAGGTTTATGTCAAGAATTATACTTCTTCCTTGTTAAAGACAAAAAAAGAAGGATCAAAACCGTTATCAGACACAGCTGCTGATTCAGCACAGGCGCATAACTTTACGTACCCAGTGAGCTGTATATTTTCTGGCCACTTCACTTGTTTTCCTGACAAACACAGTGGAAATTGCCTACCAGTACTCCTTCTAGCCCTTGCCATATTTTGTGTAAAAGAGCAGTAAGTTCTTAAGGAAAGTGTACTGTTCCCCCAAGCAGGTCCTGGGAGCCTCAGGTGCTTTTACCTGCACACAGCTGGTTTCCAGGAAACACCCTCCCAGTAATTGTGTGACTCCTGTTGCACTATGAGTGGACTGAAATATCTGCAAGCAGGCACATCTGCTGTTGCATTCAGTTTTCGTAATTGTTTTCACAAGGCCTGATGGGATAATGTCTGCATTTTGGTTTTGTTTATAAAGTTTTTCCATGGAAATTTCCAGTACGCTATTAATCCTAGCACGAGATATTGACGGCTAAGAGGAGGCTGCAGTTCTGGCAATGAGCTGCAGTGAATCAGAGACTCTGAAGGAACTGAATTAGCTCTACTTCAGTTTCAGCACTTCTCTGTCTGCAGTGATGTTCTTCCTGCCCATACCATGTTGCAGCATTTGATTGTGAATTGTAGCCTGAGAAACACATGGCAGTTTGAATATGCATGTATGTTAAACAACACTTTGAGAGAAACAGTCTCCTCAGTTAAAAATTCTTAAGAACATAAGAATTCTGGGCTGGAGAAGGGTCTGTCTGGCCTACTGTCTTGTTTCCAGCAGTGATTAGTAGTCTGTGCGTATGGAAAAAATACAGGTGCTAAGTATATGGAATAAATGGGCAGAAGTGTTGTGGTTACTGAACTCAGTCACTGCAAGTGGGAAATCCCCCTGGACTGTAAGTGCAACAGGTCAGAGAATTCTTAGGCAAAAGCCTGGATTTGTATGTTGTATATTTGTATGTATATCACATATTGGGCATAGGGACTGGCACAGCACAAACACTGGACAAGTTTGGGACTAAGCCCACAGGTTCCAGCCATTTGCAAATCACCTATTTGTAAGGGCATTCATTTTAAGTGACAGTAAACACAAGAGTGTTCAATGCAATTAATGACTAACTTACTCTTAATTACTTCAGTAATCTGCATTTTTCAATATGGATTTGATTTGCCTGGGCCGTTTTCATATTATTTCAGCATAAGCCCCATTCCCTTAGTCTCTGTAGGTGTTGGGACTCGATGATCCTTGTGGGCCCATTCCAACTCAGCATATTCTGTGATTCTGTGTTTTGAGGACTTGGACTGTAGAAGTTATTTTCTGTTGATCATTGAAGTGGCATCACATCACAAAAATTTGCATTTTGCACAAGTGTTTTAGTAAAGTTGCAGTCGGGCTGTAGAGCTTATGGGCACAGGAAATAACTGTAGTTATCACACCTAGGATGTCTTTTGCAAATATGAAGTATTCTAGAAAAGGTTAACAGCTAACACTTTCTTAAAACGGGATTAGTGGTGCCACTTCATGGAGATCCTGTTTCAGTGGGGTTCCAGTCAGTCATGTCATTGGAATGGGGGGGGGGGTTAATCAATCAGAAGGATGATTTCTCCTTTCTTCCGACAAAGTAAACATCTTGCATTGCTCTACAGTAAATTGGAGCTTTTCTATTTTTGCAGACACCAAGTGTCAGTTCTACATTTGGTGTTCTATATTGCACTACTGTCATGATGTGTAAGGGTTCAATTTCAACAATCTCTAGTTAAAACAGCAATGCTATGGTATTGCAACCTTCCATGATAAAGGGTGGCTTATGCCACTGACCTTCAGAAGTACATACCCAGGTTAAGCTAAACCAAGTACACTGATTTCCAGTGTCAGCCACTGGTGGTTGAGGTTATCATCGGCACCCTTTTTTGGTGCGTTGCTTTAGTAAGGAGCCACCAGCTCAGCACCTTGGGCCAAAACTAGATGTAGACTTAAGCTTAACTGTCTCAGTGTGTAGATACCAAGTACAAAGGAAATTCCACACTCTTTTCTAGAGCTGCATTATCATTAGTTCTCTGACTCTCAGACTGGGTTACTTGGCGGCCTCAAAGACCGTAGTTAACATATTCCTGCTATTCACCTCTTTCTGCTTTTACTCACAACGTTAAAATACAGTTCTTGCTAAAGAAGATCATGTTTGTTGTTTGGGAACAATATCCCTGATGTTCAGTAATGTCCCCATTCAGAATAATACATAAACATGTCTTTACTTTGAGTTCCATATTTCAATAAGCCCT
>WEIT01032611.1:216312-271284 GCA_013389985.1 Dryoscopus gambensis | reverse complement strand
CAAAACAAAGCAGTGCCAAGGTGGTGCCTTGAGAAAGATAAACCAGACTGTTACCTCTCCTTGTAGATTGTGTGGGGAACTCTGATGCCTTACTGCCTTTCATTCCAAGGCCAGGTGTCATCTCACAGTGGGTAACCCAATCCTAATTTTTAGGATGCTTAAGTCTTTATAGGACTTTGCTCTCAGACTTGGCAGCGAAGACAACATTCACTTGCATTTAGATCTAATTTAGGTGCATGTGCAGGTAATAGTTATTCCTAAGCTGCTGCTATGGAGAGAGAAAAGAGAGGTTCCTAAGGGGTTGGTTCAAGGTACATATGTTAGAGATGTACTGCAGATTTCTCTCTGAAGGACCCAACATGTCTGTATCTGGACACTCTGAATGATCCTATCACCTTAACTGAGACAGTAAGAGAGAGCTGTATCCTCTCCCTGTCTCTACCTTCCTGTTCTGTAAACAAAGGTAGTAATTTTTCTCCTGTGAGGTTGGGGGTAACATTCAGAAGGAGTTGTGATGCATTTGAATTTTATGGTAGTCAAAGACTTGAGAAATGCCAAAGTAGGAGGTGTCTTTTTTTGGAGGAAAACAGTATTCCAAGAAGACTTGATGGACTCTTACATATATACAAATTTTAAGGATGTTGTGATGAACAGTAACCTTTGTTCATAAAACAGCAGCAGAATTAGTTAAAAAAAGCTAGAAGCAGTAAGAAGTGAATAGCTTTAGCATGCGATGTGATGAGAGAGAACAACACCAGCATCACTTCTTTGGAATGACCCAGAGTAATTTATGTGGAGTGTATAAGGGATGAGGCCCAGGTAATTGCACTGTGAGTTCAGACAGCACCCTAAGAGAGAGTTCCAGAGGTGGGACAGGGATGGAACCCACAACCTTGGTGTTATCAAGCACCATGCCCTGAGCCCATTTCAAGGTCAGTCTCACTTGTGAGAGGGTTAACATTTCCTGAATATTTGTTCCATTACAGGTGGTGTTTCTGCACAGTTTAAGTGGATATAATTGTTGAGAGGGCTAATGTTTGCTGAATACTTGTTCCACTAAATCTGGTGTTTCTGCATAGCTTATGTGAATATAGTTGTGAGAGGGTCACCATTTTTATAGTATTTGTGCCATTAGAGTTGTTTATTATGGACTTTGAGTGTTATCTCACCTTAATCCACACTGAGGGGCTCTGTGAATCTCAGCTCCTCTCCCCTTCTCATAGTGGGGACATAAGAGTGTGTTTTTTCATGTTCCCCATAGTTCTATCACCATCACAATGCAAGAAACGAGGAATTGTTATTTCACCATACTGTATGTATTTTTGTATGAGATAGTGGTTTCTGTACTTGACTGTGATTACAAAGGATATGTAAAGATATTACTGACACAAATGCATTATCAAAAATCTTAGTGTCCCTGGCTACTGAGACTTAACAGCTGAATACTACTTTTTAGGAGTGATTTATACCTGGTGTACTGATGTCCATGATTGGTCAATTAATCTGACCACAATTAATCTTTCTACTAGTGATTGGTGTAGTAATTTTAAAGGTCTGAAAGCAAGGATGATATTCAGGGGTAAAGGTTCATATATTTTTATCTGGTAACTTTTCTTTAAACTCACTTGGCTGTGAAAGTAGAGGACACGTTTTTTACTCACAGCTTTCAAGGTTTGCAGCTATTAAATTGACTGGTCTCAGAAATCTTGTCACAGTGCTTCCCTGAAAGTAAAGTCATCCCTCTACAAAGTGCCATTCATGCCCTACTTACCCTCAGTTAAGACTTCCAAAACAGGTTTGCAGTGGGACACTGGCCTTCTACTGAAACACATTCCTCACCTGCAGAAAAGACTTTGGAAGGCTGTATTTAATATCTGTATGTCTGTTCCTCACTTTTTCCATCATAAGGATAACACATAAAATTATTTTTTTCTTTCTTTTTCTGTAGAAAGAGAAAGAATGACTTAATGGGGAACCAAGTTAGAAAACGAAAGAAGTGAAGATTGGTCATCTCTGCAGAGGAAATGCCAAGGTATGCATAGTAATCACACTGGAGATTCATTTCTTGCTGGTGCTTAGGTCTTCATGGTACATTACTTGTGGCAATAAAGTTTCAAAATAGTCCTCAGAAACCTTGAAAAATATGTTTGGAAAAGAACTTTTTTTCTTCTGTGTCATTGCCACAGTAAGCAAAGTAAATATTTATATGGTTATAAATATCTTTGAGATGCACCTTTAAACTCATTACTATGCTGAATTGTAGCTGTGTTTCTGCAGGTAAATGGCAATCACATTCAATGAATTGGGTTTTTTTGGCTGAGGCCAGTAAAAACAACCCTTCTCCCAACACTAAACTGAAATCCCTCCTCATACTATCAATGGTCATCCTTGAGACTTAATGTGCTCATTTCATGGACTCATTTAAATCACTGTATGCTCGGTTCAGCAGTGTTACCATTTTTTCTTCCTCGTTTATTACCATCACAAGGAGATGCACTTAGTACCTGTTTTGCACTGCATTTAAAGAATGTGTCCTTTCACATTTGTCATCCTGAGAATTTGTAGATTAAAGGATGCAAAATCAGCACTACTAACAACTCCTGCCTCTCAAATATTTTCAGTAAAGTGAATGCTTAGTATTTATCCAGTGACTGCTCAGAGACCAGCACAAGGCTATATGCCACTTAAGTCCTGAGGTTAAATGTTACTTCAGTGATGCATAAAATTTGTATTGACCATCTGCCCAGCACTGAGTTGAACCCATTAATGAATAAGCCTCACAGTATCACTGTGAGATAGGGCATTATGATCTCCATGTAACAAGTGATAAAACTGAGCCCCAAAGGGCTTATGTAAGCACTTCAAGTCCTACGGGAAGTGTATCGTAGAACCGGTAAGAAAGCTCAGCTCACCTGGCCTCCCGTCCTTCCTATTTGGACACCCCTGCACCTGGTATCCTTTTCACTATCTTCTGTTATCAACAGCTATACACTCTTTATGCACAGTTTCAACCATCAAATTCTCTTGCAAAGAAACTTAAAACACAGCTGATGTGACCTGTGAATCCTTCTTGTCCATAAAGAACAACATGAGACACAAGGCACAAAGGCAGCACAAACAGCACCAGATGGCCTTCGTAACTGGAGCAAGTCAGCACAAAATGACAACAGGGAGAGCTGTTGTTGTGACCTCCCTTTCTATTTTTTTGCATAATATTGAGAGGAAGACTATGCAGATCTTTCTGTAGTACAGAGAGGAGCTGCTGGTAGAGGGCAATCAGTGCTTTGCCTTTTGTAATCTTGCTCAACATCTCTTTGATTTCCTTTAGTAAATGTCAGGTCACATGTAGACTGCTTGCATTCTAAAGCTGAAGTATAAATCATCTTCTCAAGTGACAGAAACTGTCATTTTTCCTTGCAAAATATTTTTCTAACTATGTCTTATGTAACTCTTACAGTTGTTGACATTTTTCTTAAAAGCCCTGTTGGTTTGATACTCAGGATTCAGTATAAAGCTATAGACTGGGATAGAGAATTCTTCTGCCTTTGCTTGTATCTCTTTCCCATGAGCTGAAGAAAGAAATATTATGCCACTCTGAGTCATGCTGTAGAGAGATGTTGTATTTTTAATATCATTAGAATTTTAAAAGAAGGAGAAAGATAAACCTTAGCATAGGTGAAACCAAGAGTTAATATGCTTCAATTATAGAAAGTGGCTATTAAATTTTGATGGGATGCTATGACTGATACTTCAAATAAAATGTTGATGTGGCGAAGTGGGGAGTGACGATAATGAGTTGAATACTAGAGGAAGACTGTTGATTTTTTGTGGAAAATATATATATAAAAAATACATGATCCTTAACCAAAGATGTTCTTGTGGAGATATCCATAGGAAGAAATCAGAGTATAGACTATTTATATCTGTCTTGGCTTGTGTCAACAAGAATGCAGCCCTATATAGCTGTGTCTTGGCACAGATACAGGCTGAAATTACTTGCCCAAGTGAGATGTTGTACTATGCCCAGCTTAAGGATGATACTGATTCCTGCCCAGGTTAAAGGTGATACTCTAGCATTATTAATCTGGTTTCCCTCTGCTCTTTCATGCCTGCAGAAAAAATCTGTTGATACGTCTTCCTGACGGGTGTTTCTCAGAAGAAACAGCTGCAGAATATGGAATCAGTTGTGTGAAATTCCTGCTGGCAAGGCCTTTGACCTTCGACTGCTGCTGGATCCAGCTGAGTGATCAAAGAGAGAACTTTTGCAGGTATTTCATGTCTTCACCTGTACTAATCTCACTTTAATGAGAAGTAAATTATTCTGGAGAAATAAGTTCAAGAAACACTTGTGTTCCTTCTGAGGGAATGAGGGTGATCTGTTATGCCAGGAGTTTGGTCTTGAGTGGGCCCCCTTAATCCTACTGCATCCAAGTCCAGTGTTTTAGTTAAATTTTAAGCACGCTAGAGACCTTTATGGTAAATGCAAGGTATTTTAAGATACATTTAGGACTCTGAAGATACACTAGATGTCTGTATTGACATAGTTTTCATGTCTCAAAACCAGCATCTGAATTGTTTCGTTAAGTATCCCGTGGCTGTCAAAGAACATTGCTGAATGTAGAAAGGGAAGTCAGATCTTGATCTAAACATCCCTGCTTTATAATGAGATACTGTCTAATAGCCTTCACGGCAAACAGTTAAACTCAACAGAGACACGTGCTAGGAGGGGCACTTGCCCTGTTAAGAAAAGGAGTGAAAAGTGCCCACCTCATCCCCATAACTGAAGGCCGGACTCCCCACTGAGTTTAAAGCAACCTACCCTGGCATCTGTGGCATCTCATGATCATGACTTCAGAGTTTATAGAATCACAGTTTCA
The DNA here is from genome assembly GCA_013389985.1 of Dryoscopus gambensis. Classification (NCBI taxonomy): domain Eukaryota; kingdom Metazoa; phylum Chordata; class Aves; order Passeriformes; family Malaconotidae; genus Dryoscopus; species Dryoscopus gambensis. Next base: position 266,407 of record WEIT01032611.1, on the reverse strand, counting down.
TTCTTGTCAAAGCCAGAAGTAGGAGATGGTCCCTGTGAAACAGGTGCCCTGTGTGAGTCTAGGTCCTTAAATGATCTTAGCACTGAAGATTCCCAAAGCTGGTTCATGGACATTACAAACTTGTTTTCTTCAGCATGTAGAGGAGGAACACAATATTTTACAGGTGTGGAAGTGAAGCACAGCTGTGAATACTTTAAGATATATAACCTCAACAGATAGGGGTAGATCTTTAAAAGCCTTCAGTGTGGGTCAGCTTGTAACATTTTCGGGGAGACTGAAAGCCAAGTTGCAGTTTGCTGTTGAAAGTCTGATGAGTTATTTTAGCATCTAAAGAAGCCAGAAGAACTGAATTTATTTTTCTGAAAACTCAACCCAGGTATTTGCCCAAGATTATGAAGGAAATACGTGGTTCAGTTGGTAAATTAATCCGGCTCGCTCAAATTTCTGCATACCCAAAGGACCTTGCTCTCTCCCACCTTGCTCACTTTTCTGTTCCAAAGATTATTTTACTGCGTACTTGGAAGGCAATGCAGCTCTTCTGTGCTAATTAAATCTTTCTTTCTCTTACTGCCAGCTGTAACAGAGGGGAAATCCCAGTAGGACTGTCAAGAGAGTCCTATTCTGTACATTAGACCATACTGGGTCTGGAACCCTAAAGTCTCCAAAGGCTTACTGGATAATCTCTTTTTAAGACCTCTGTTGGTACCAGTTATCTCAAATTGCAAACCACTGTCAAGTCTCAGGAATCTGCAAGAGTAGGTCTCCCCAGTCATTAGATAAAACAACTTAAAGAGAAGGCTCTGGGGAGACCTTAGAGCCCCTTCCACTGCCAAAGGGGATCCCAGAGAGCTGGGGAGGGACTTTGAATAAGCGCCTGAAGTGACAGGACAGGGGGGAATGGCGTCCCACTGCCAGAGAGCAGGTTTAGATTGGATATTAGGAAGAAATTCTTCCCTATGAGGCTGGTGAGGCCCTGGCACAGGGTCCCCAGGGAAGCTGTGGCTGCCTCATCACAGGAAATATTCCAGACCAGGCTCGACAGAGCTTGGAGCAACCTGGGATAGTGGAAGGTGTCCCTGCCCATGGCATGGAACTGGATGATCTTTGAGGTCTCTTCCAACACAAACCATTCTGTGATTCCGTGATTCAATACCCCAGGAGATCTGCAAAGAAAAGGAGGATGATTAAAATTTAGGAGCAAGAAGTCAGAGGGAGCATTTCCCATTGTTTGTTTTAAGAAGTTTTTAAAAGGAAAAATATTTTTCACTGACAGGTTGTTTGAATGATTGAATACACTGAGAGCTCAGTATTTGCAAGGCCTAGAGGAACACACTTTGATTTTCTGCTGGAAGACTGCAGTCCTCTCAATATGAAGAACATTGGAGCCTGGGTTTCCTGCTGATGTTTCTAAAATGAACTTTAATCAATCTTGAAAAATGGACTTTAATAACCTGAATTATGGCCCCCAGTGCTAGATCTTTGGTAGGAGAGTGAGTCTAGCAGTACTGATTTTCTCATGCTCAGCATTTATTCTGATATTTTTTGCCACTTGCTAGGAATGTGTATTTTAGGAAATACTTGAGTTTAGGAAGTGCCTTTTCCCAGCAATTTTTTTGTGTTTAGGTGGAACATTTTTACATCATTCACATACATTTTTCCTCATTTTGAAGCAAATGATTTTTTTTAGGAACTCCTGGATTCCAAAATCTAAAACTGGAAACTTCCTTCCCTCTCCAAGTATGACACAGCATTTGTCAGTCGCACCAGATGGGGAAGATGAGCCAAGAAAGCAGCATAGATAGTCAACCAATTTTATTTTTTCATTTTGATGTTTTTCTGAGCGGAGGCAAATGCACTTTTTGACTCAATGTAGTGTTTTAAGTCCTGACTTGTCTGTTTAGAAGAACTTAGAGTTGGTTTTAATACAAGAGACTGGAGAGATTAGAGAATTCAGAGCCTTTCTAAGAGAACAACAAATGCCTGAAAGGGGCTGCCTTCATTTTTGGCCAAGAAATCCAATGAGGAGTGCTAAGAAATACCCCATAGCTGAAAACAGGATCTTCCTTTAGTGCTCCTTGTGCATTGTGGTTTTATTTGCTGCAGAAAAGGTTCTGTACAGTACTGATTCTCCAAAGCAGATGGCAGACAATAATTAACCAGTTCCTTCCAACTGCTCACTAATGAGCAGATACCAAGTTGAACCAGTTATTTGTACTGAATTAAGCTTTAAAAAAATCATGTAGTTATGAGCATAAATATTCTCATCTAAATGGAAGCTTTCCCAGAATAGTGCACTTGGGGCTCGATGAATATCTTCAAGCGTATTTCTAGTGGCAGAGGGTATGAAAAAGTAAATGATAGTAGAATATGATTATAGTTCTTAATGTAATTTAAAATTATTCCATGGTAAGTGAAATACTGATGCACAACGGCAGGACGTCTGATCCACGTATGTTTGCAAGCCTGTCCTATGCAGCAGTCAGTGTCTTGTGTGGCTGCTGAGTCTTACTATCCTGTCAAAAGCTTCTTTTAAGATTTGAGTGGAAGCACTGCTCTAACAGTAGTATCAAGGATTTTAGATTTATGGCATTAAGAGCTAATGGGAAGCACATTTGCTGTACATTCACATTCCTAAGCTGTTCTACTCATGGCACTTCAAGGCCAAGTGAGACCTAGGATAGATGAAATTTAAAAAAAAAAAAAAAAAATAAAACATTTTAATATTGACAATTTGAGAAATGATGCAAATACTGTCATCAGCAAGATCATAATGAAACAGGCTGGGGGCAGCTGTGTAGTAGGAAGGAGCTCTGCAGAAAAGGATATAGAAGTTCCTGATGCACAAGTTGACACCCACCAACTGCATGCCAATTGCATCCAGGGCTGCACGAGGAAAAGCATGGCTCACAGCAGTGATCCTCCCTCTTCACAACTTGTGAGACTGCGTTAGAATCACAGAATGGTTTGGGTTGGGAGGGACCTTTGTTGCGGCGTGGTGGCCGAGGGTGCCGCGACCTTCCCGAAGACGTCTCCACGGGGTCTGGAGTCACTTCTGCGGGGCCGCTGCCCTTCCAGCTGACGAGCTCGGATGCACCAAGGCCCCTGGTCTGCCCTGCTCGTCGAGCCTCCATTTCTGGGTGGCTTCCCGGAGGAAGCAGCTCCGCAGGGGTCAGACTCCCATAGGAGTGAAGCAGGTAGCATCAGCTGAGTCAGAGAAGCAGCAGGCACTCACACACGCAGGCGGACGATGAAAGAGTCAGGAAGGGTTCTGGCTTGTTCTTGCATGAGACAATTTATCTCAGCCTCATGGGCGGGGAGGTTAGGAGCCAAGAACAAGATGGAGGAAAGATTTGGGGTTTATAAAGGCTCGCAGGGTGGGGTGAACATCGGGATCAAGGGTGCTGGGGTGCAGGGGTGGTACAGAGACGGGACTAGGGCAAGAGGACCAATGGGAATACCGCAAGGGAGGTACAATGGCCAACGGGGAATGCAGGGAAGGGAAAACATACATGTAAGGAATAAAAGGGGACAGGGAGAAACAATGCATCAATTAAAGGAACAGAACTGGGGTACATAAATGTCCTTAGGAGAAGCCTGCCTCTCAAGCCTGGGGGAAGACTCCCTGCCACAGCCCCCATGGGCTGGGTCACTGCAACAGACCTTCAAGCCCATCTCATTCCAACCCCCTGCCATGGGCAGGGACACCTTCCATTATCCCAGGTTGCTCCAAGCCCTGTCCAACCTGACCTTGGACACTCCCAGGGATCTAGGGGCAGCTACAGCTTCTCTGGGCACCCTGTGCCAGGGCCTCACCACCCTCACAGGGAAGAATTTCTTCCCAGTATCCCATCTAACCCTGCCTTCTGTCAGTTTGAATCCATTCCCCCTTTTGCTGTCACTCCAGGCCCTTATAAGTAAGTAGTCTTTCCCTGTCTTTCCTGTGGGGTCTCTTCAGGTACTGGGACAATTAGGTCACCATGAAGCTTCTCTTCTCTAGGCTGAGCAATCCCAATTCTCTCAGCCTTTCTCCACACCAGAGCTGCTCCATCCCTCTGATCAATGTTGTGTCCAGTTTGGGAGCACTCTTGTGCAAGAGAGACACCAGCACTGTGAGATCACACATGCACTGACCCAGGCAGGACCACCAGGCGCCTCAGAGCTGAGCCACGTGGTGAGCACAGAGAAGCTGGGAGAGCTGTCTGTCCAGGCAGGGAAGGGCAAGACAGAGGGGAGACCTGCAGTGCTGCCAGCAGCTGCCTGATCACAGGGTGAGAGGGTGGAGGCCAGCTCTTCTCAGAGCTGCACAGCAATAGAAAAAGGGCTGTCAGCCACAAGTTGGAGCAAAGGAAATTCCAGTCAGACACGAGGAAAATCTTTTAACTAAAGAATGGTCAAAGTCTGGGATAGATGCCCAGGGAGGTTGTGAGTTCTCCATCCTTAGAGGTGTACAAGATTCAACTGGGTGTGTGCCTCAGCAACCTGATTAATTAGACCTGCTTCGAACAGGAAGTTGGATGGGATGCTTTCAGGGGCCCCTTCCAACCTGAATTATTATGTCATTCTTTGATTTTCTCACAACAAGGACTAAAACAAAAAAAATATTGCAGACTTGGACCACTGAATGATCAAAAAAGGAGCAACTTAAGTTCCTTAAGTGGAATTAATAATACTGTACATCTGCTCATTCACCTTCTGGCATCAAAGAGTCATGTTTTTATGTAATGAATAGTTACCTCAGCATTTTTCTGTATGGCTCTGCCTAAAGGGAAATCACAGCTTTGCTACATAATAACAAAATTCTACTGACTTCAGGAGGCTCTGAATTCTGCCAGCTTGAATAGGCATCACTGGAGGGCTCTTTTAAGTCAGATAATGGTCATAATTTGGAGAGAACTTCAGAGAATAGTTCTGAGTTTTTCTGGAAGTGTATTTCACAACATCAGATTCCTTTAGCATATACACATTAATTTATGCTAGTATTGGAAACAAACAAACAAACAAAAGGTATTTCTCTCAGCTTTGAACCTGTGTTCCTGTAAGCATAAGTATTTAATTGAGCTGCTAAAAAAATGGAGGAAAAATTGCAGGGAAGAAAAGCTCCCCAATGATCACCAAGTAAGAAAATATTTCCAAGCTTTGGAAGATGTTGGCCAGCTCCAACATTTAGACAGCTCATCTTGCAGAGAAAGACTACGTAAAAAATCTAAACTTCATCAAGTGAGCTTGCTTACACCCTGAAAAAGCCTGTTTTTAACAGCCAGGATAAAACATACAAACTGCAGTATAAACATACAGTGCCCTGGTAGGGCATATGTTCTTTTACTGCATTTCTGACAAGGGGGAAGGGGTTTTGACATTGCTTAGGCTGGCTTTATGCAATGGCACTTGGCAGCAGAGCATATATAGCCCTGGTACTGTTACGTTTGCATGATAAAAAATGTCCAGAATACGTTTCCTCTTCTTATCTAACCAGCCTGTTCTACTTCATAATGTTGTATATGCTAGTGATTACAGCATTTTTAATCGTCTGGATTATGTGTGAGTGCAGATAATGATAAATTCACACTGGGGTCTACTTGGCCCATAAAAATTTTATACAACTCTGAGGAAAAGTTACTGTTATTAAAGAACCATTTTGGAAACCAAGGTGCCTCTTTCAACAGCCCAACCTTAATCCTTTAATGCACTCAGTGTTTTGGATGAGTGCAGGTGTACGTGTAAAATGGTCCACGAATATTTAAGAACAAAAATATTGCCTACGCAGTAGAGGTTAATTTCTGGAAAATAATGGCTACAGAACCATTTGGTAATTTTCTACCCTGCCCTTCCAAAAGAACAGTCTGGATCTAAGGAGTGTCTGTCACATGTTATTGCCAATTCCAGTGTTTGGCATTTGTGGTGATTTTATACTAATATTAACGATATGGTTATGTTTTTCTTCCTCATACATTTTAGCCCTCAGAACTTCTTTTCTTGGCAGTGTTTTCCCTGTAGTCATGAGGGATTTTTACATATTTGTAGAGAATCTGATACAATACATTTGTCCAGTAGCTGGAGCATTAAAAAGCAAGAAACATAAATCTTGCAGTTCTGAGGACTGGTAATGCTGCTTTTAGGATTTGGGAAGACCGTTTTTTTAATGGAACACTTACATGCTTGTATGTGAATCCATTACATGACATACACCGTGGTTAGCAACAGCTTTTGTGTGTCATGGCTCAGGTTCCCATACACTCCTGACAGTTTATGCATATTCATGAGGTCCATGACATTTTCCTGCATCTGCTCTTATCACAGATTTCGTTTCAAAGCAGCACTTCATTGATGTAGTACACTGACACATTTTACATATAATTGCTTTTCATCTGGTTGCATGATTATTTTGTGACACCTAGTGGATAAATTGATAATGGTGCTGATTTAAATTGCCTCTGGTTTTTTTATTCTCCTCATAAAAGTTCTGGCCTGGAAACTCAATTCACATCACAAACACGTGGATTCTCTTGCTTTCTAACTTTCTTCTCTTTCTTTTTTCCCTCTTTAACTTTGCTCATGGAACAACTTGCACATAGACAGGTGAACAAATACCCAACACCAGTCTGAGGAAATTCCAAGAATCCCAAAATAATACAAGGTAGTAAACATTTGAAAATGTCATGGTATTGTTTAGTCAGGCTCCCTACCTGTGCAGTCTGTGATTTTCACACAATAACTTTTCCTACTGTATTAACTTTTTTTGAGGTGTGCTTCAACCATGCAGTTCCATTAAGAACCAAATGTGCACTACACAAAGTTGTAAAAGATTGCAAAGAAATGCTTGAACTTATTGCCCTATGAGGACTCCTAGAAATATCTGTTCCTATAGTGTTCTTAGAGGATGAAGTCTGACAAATAATTAAAATATTATTCTATACACACAAAAATATTTTCAGAATATTTACATCAAGAGTCTAGAAATGCCTTAAATGCGTGACCTACTTTCACAACTAAGATATGTCTTGTGAAGTACATCTTAATTTACATGTCGTGGATTCTGTGTCTAAAGCTTATTTCTCCAACAGGAAAATATTTAAATACTATCCAGTGTGTTTGATACAAATGCTGTGAGATAGAAAAAGAGGTACTTTTATATGGCTCTTACTTTTTGTGTTGATAAGGGGAAGGGAATCAATTATTTCAGTTGCACCAAGTCTGCTTGCTGTATTTCTGAGTTGATACTAGTAATGTACATGTTTCTGTCTTCAGAGAAGGTATAATCTGCTCCTGGCAGGACAGATCTTAAATTCTGAAATCTGTCATCCCTGAGCAGGCGCAGAACAATAGCTTACATGATAGCTAAGACAGAATTTAGTAATTTTTAAATAGGAACTAAAAGGAGCTGTAAGGCAGATGAATTTGGAGCTAAGAGGTTATGTATTTTTCATATACGGGGAAGTGGCATGGAGTTGTGCACAGGACATGAAGAAAATGATTCTAAAGACCACCTACAAGATTTTAGGTTTCAGCTTATTACTCTTCAGAGAAAATGTGTTGCATATTTTGACTCCCAAGAGGCTTCACAATCAGAAAATGTAATACTGAACTGTGTTTTTAATACCGACTGACAAGGTACTCTTTCCCTGTGCTTTTCCCGATTGCTCCTTGTAACAGTTCTCTTGTGACTTCCGTTTATGTAAAATTAGGGCCTGTAGCAACAGCATCATGAATAATGGACACAGAGAGTCAAACACACCGTGGAGCTCTGGCAAAGATCTGCTCGTTCTCTACCACCACTTCAGCCTGCTCATGAATGTTTAACCAATGAAAGCTTTAGTCTCAGGAACAAAACTTACACTAGAGTCCATCTATGGAGAGCCCTGGTCACCTGAGAAAAGAGAAGGTTGTGTGGAACTGAGCACAGGCTGTGTGTCTGAGCCCCAAGCCCCAAGCCTGGAATTCATGAGGAATTCTCTTGCAGCAAGTGCCATGTCGGCGGCACTGCCCACTCACCCCAACGCTCCAAAAGCCTTCGTCCCCTCAGCGCACAGGCACGGGTGGGCAGAAGGGCCCTTGTGGTGAAAATGGCAATGTTCAGTTGTTCCCCCCTTGCTTTTTAAAGACTCGTGTAAAGCTGGGCTGGGCAATGGTGTGTGTAAGCCTCTTGGCAGGGTCGTTGGAGTGCTTCAGATGGAAAATAACTGGTCAGAGCAGAGGCAAAGTCATCATGACAAAGCACAAGTGTGTGCTTCTGAAATCATAACACAACTTGGGACAGCATCCCATCCCAGGGTGATAACAAAGCTGTTGCAGTGCACACGAGTCTGTGCTGGTGACCAAAGAAAAACAGTCGCTAAAAGGAAACAGGGAACTCGATAACTGGCAGTGTCGTTAGCAGCAAATTCCTGGAGGTCCCCGACAGGGACACAAAAATGCCTTACAGAGTCAGTGACAATATTTGCTCTTGAAAATGGGCTTGTCTGAGCAGGTCTATAGCCTCACATCCTCCCTGAGCCCCGAAAGTAACCAGAAACAAACTGCAGCCTGGGCTTGCAATGCCTGTACAAATGCTTTCTCTGTGTTAATCCATGTGGACTTCCGGGCTTCTGCTGGCTGACTGTCTGGTTGAACCAAGCCCACTGGCTCAACTCCAAATGCAGTCCAGACCCCAGAACATTGTTCTGCAATGGAAATGAATTTTAAGCTTTTAAAAGTATTTTAAAACAAACATAGTACACGGAGCAGTGATTTCGTGCCAGTTTTCCATATAATGTTATCCACAATTTCAAAAGCTGCAGGCTCTAAAGTGATCATCACAAACGGAACCATTTGTAAAGGATGGATTTTGCTTGTCTGCCGTCATATAAAGCTCCTTCTTCATTAGCGCTCAAGTAACTTTATCCTGTTTGTGGTGATGGCAAATGTAAAGGGTGCATTGATGTAAATACAGAATTTTAGGCTAAATCCATGTAACATGAGGTTTTTCAGAGTTTTGACCTACACCTGGCTCCCAGACCACTAAATCACCCACTCCTACTTGTCAGCTGCTTGATCTCACTAAGGGCTAAAATTTAAAATGAAAGCATTATGGGAGAAAGGCCAGAAGCCATTTTTCTACCAACTATAATTATTGGCATGGCTGCATTCTGCAAAGTGAATTTTAGTTTCTTGTTGAGGCTTACCCTGACAGATATTCCCTCTCGATGCTTAATTAGGTTAGGACTTGCACATACTAGTTTATTGCATGTCTCTTTAAAGAAAAACAATTTTCAAGGACCTAAATCCATTTCAGAGTGAAAATTCAGTTTTCCCAAAAAGGAATTAGTGAATTAAGATCAGGAATGGCATTTTTTTAAGAAGACGTGACTCTATTCCATTTTTCCTAGCTTCCATAAGGAACTGAAAAAAATAGCACTTTCTCAGTGGTGTCACATAGGTTAGGTGTGACACTGTATGAATTGCTCATTAAAAATCCAAATCCAGTTGACTTAAAATTCAGATGGCTTATTTAAGATTATCTGTGTAGTAAAAGCTTTTTCTATCCAAAAAGAATTAAAAATTAAAAAGAATTAAAAATATCCCTCAAATAATTGCTTGTGAGATGGCTGAGTATTTAGCTGGAGAGACTGGAGGACTGTGATCCTGACTGTTCTTTGCATCATTGACTGTGCCCAGTTTTCATTTTCACAGGGCTTGAGGGGGAGTGGAAAAGATGCAGTTTTGGAGAGCTGGACATCACATATCAAATCAAAGATAAGGGTGTTCAGTTTAAGTGTCCAGTTTTGTGTTCAGATATGTTAAGGCAAATCCAAGTGATGTCAGCTGAGTTAGGTGAGCTCAGGTCTTTCAAATATAAGGTCCATTGCTCAACATCCTAAAACTAGTGCTTATTTGTGGGGGTTGTCATTAACATTTCATTTTTGTCTGATCTGCATGAATACAATGCTCCCAGGAGCGTGGAGATAACTGAGGAATGTTTAGGAAATGCTGTAAGAGGTGTTCTATGCCCCTTTTACTCTTGCTGTCTCTGTCTGCCAAGAGAAAATAAACCTGACAATTCTCTTTGCTCTTTTCCTAATAAAAACCAATCTCTAATTTGTCACAGTTTCATGTCCTCTTGCTGGGACCATCTCCCAGGTAATCCAGCCCTTGCACTTCTGCTTTTACACATGATAAGATAGCAAGAGTACCTGTAACATTGGTTTTCAATAAGATGTACCTCACTTACCTGATGGATTTGCCATTCCCACACAGGTTTCACCTCCACTGGACTCTGGACTTGCCCTGATTTCTGGGCTTTAGGATCTGGTGGTGGTCATCTCTGCAATGGAGAGCTCAGGGATACAGTGGGGGCAAGCACAGCTGCTTGACTGGGAAGTCAGGAGATGGAAAGATTATGCCAGGAAAACAGGAGATTGATCTTTATGTTCTATAAAACTAATAGCTTGTAATACACTGAACAGTTCTGTGGTGCCTTTCAGAGCTTATGTTTTTTTTAAATATATCTCCTTAAATGTTTATTTGCTTAAGATCACAAGTGCAACACACAGAGCTGCCAGTGCTTAGTCCTGGTTTAATTTCTGTATTTGTGGAAGCTTTGAGACATTGAGTGTTTCCTCATTCTCTGAAATACGAGCTTTTGTGGCTTTTTAGCATTGAGAGTAGTATATAAGCAAAACACAGAGATAAATGCAGTAAAAAAATAACTATTTTGTCAGTGTAGGTACTGCAGTTCATGTAAGCAGAAGACATGATCTCACCTCCAAGAAAAATTAGGTGTATTTTTGATGGAAAACTGTCTTTTCCCAAATGCAGTCCATTTTGAAGCATGCTTAACATTCCAGGCATTTCACAGCAGAAGTGAAATGCTAACATACACCTATAGAACATGTCTGTGGTGATGCAGAACACCTTTGGGGCACACCCAGCCCCAGCTCCATAGATCTGCTGCTCATCAGACCTCCCTACACTCAGTCAGGGAGTTAGAGCAGCTGTCATTAAGCACATCCCATTTTCTGATAACTGTTGTAAAACTTTTCTGGAAGGTCATTTCTGTGAAGGAATTTCCGTGACTTTGGCATGGTTCCACACAAGAGTGAGGAAGTTCCTGTGCAGGTCTGGCTGGTAGTCAGGCTACAGTATGTGAGATGGACTTACTTAAACTGATGTGTTTAAATGTTTTTACATTCTGTTGCCTTTTTTTTCCCCCATACATGAAATGTTCAGACTTCAGAAACATATAAATTATGCAGAGCTCAGAGACATTTAGCCAGAGAGTTCTGACTCATTTCACAGCTGCTCCTTTCTCCCAAATACTTGCAAACAGTTCAAGAATGACAGTGGCTTCACTGAATACGTAAAACTGTTTATTATGAAGAGCCATGTTGCACTGCCTGTGATGTTCTATGTAATAAAGAAAGGGTGAACAAAATTTATATAACTGATTTTAACAGATAATGAAAACAGTCACTGGCCCCTAAACTGTGTAAGCTTGCTACACATCCCAAAGTGTCATTTAGAACTTTCGTGAATCATAATTTGTGCTATATTGGATAATCAGGGACTCCTTCAAAGCCACTGAGGCCAAGTGAGGGTGTAGTGTTGATCTCAACGGTGTGTGAATTGCTCCCATTCTTAAAAGAAGTCTTCCTGATGAATGTGAGGAAAATGCTTCCCTGCAAAACTGTGCCTATGGTTTGTACAAAGCAGGACAGCACACCTGACTGCTCCAGCGCCGAGGAACACCATGGATGAGCAAACATCGTGGCCAAAGTTCATCACCCATTGGTGCTTTATCACAACAGATGGAGCAATAAATTTGCTCCCCTAATTACAGCCTGGCCTCACTAATCGCCAGGTGAATGTGTGAGCAAGCTGCTGGACACAGCTAGTGCTCTGCAGCTGAGACAGACACTTGAGCAGCAGAAGAGCCCTCCTGAATTGAATCTTAGAAAATCCTGTGCATCTCCTCTGAGTGGAGGAGGAGGCTGTGGAGATCTGGTCCTGTAAGTTTTTCCCATTGTGCCTGCCTGAAGTTCTGGCAGAATCGGTCCTGTATTATTAAATTACAGGGAAGTTTCACACCTGGGAAAGAGCTGTTGTTTGCCATTTTAGAAGCAACTGTATTTAAGTAATGAGTGAGATCACAGTACATGCTGTATTTCCCAGGAGTCACAACATCTGTGCTTGTAGAGTATTTTTTGCTTCTTGAAGCTTGCATGCTATTTGAAGGCAGTGTGTCATTTTGGTTATATTTAGTTAAAAATATATTTTAAAATACACTATGTGGAATGTATTGCCCATAGATCCAAAGAAATGGAATCCTTCCCTCCTCTAAGTAATCTCTACCTGAAATCTCTAGGAAAGACACCTGCCATGATACTGCTTTGGCACAATCGTGCCCCAGAAGAAGGGTGTGGCAGTTCTCCTGTCTGATCCAGGCCCTGCTGAATTTGGTCAGGAGGCTTCCCTTGGCTGCAATGTCCACCCTGGCATATCCTCAGCTATTTCCCCCACGACGCTCTTCCCAAAAATGTTTATGACATTTTTAATCATGAATAAATAGTCTGTAGGCACAGAGTGGGGACTGTGCATCACTTGGGAAGCCAGAAGACAATCGTTGCATACAGAGAGGCTGGAAACTGCTGATCTGGCCTGCATCCAGACCGCAGACCTTGCTGGGGAATGTCTCTGCCTTGGAGAGCCTCAAGCCCTCTTCTTCCCTGGTAATCACAGTGCATTCCAGGAGCACCTACCTAGGGCATTTCCTTCTTCCTGGGAGCCAGGGTGGCTTAGCCTTTGTAGATCTCACAAGGTTTTGGGGAAAAGGTACCTTGAAATTGCAAAATGCTTGTTCTGTGCTGTCCCAGTCTATTCATTAGTAAGGCTTTTAGTTACATAACAACTCTGCTTTAAAACTGCCTGCTCTCTTGTAACATCACAGAAATAGCAGACTTGGCCCCCTGCCTTTTGAAAAGTGACTGCTGAGCTACTTATTAACATCAGTTCCAAGACATTTTTCAGTGAGCAGTGAGAGTTGGAATATGGAAATGTCATATTTTCCCTAGTATTAAACAGTTGTTAAACTAGAAACATAACTCTTGCCAGATAGTTATTTCTTGTGCCTGTCATCTTCATAGAAGGAAAATGAACATGCATTTTTCTTTCATTAAGTATTTTAAAGTTCATCCTTGTTTGGTGATCTAGTCAATTAAAATAAGTTTATGAGCAGCTTGTGAGAGCAGGAGACTAATTACTTTTAGGTGTTGGATAAAGCATATTATTTTCCATTTTTGTCTGCTAATGAGTATTATTAATACCCATAATAACAGATCTTATAGAAAATAGTGTTACACTGAGTTTTATGGTACTTTACAAATAATTATCTCAATATCATAATGAATTAACAAACTACTACTTTTGTGGGAAAACATACATTAAGGCAACATTATATTAGCACAGCACCTAGAGAAAAGAATATCCAATATCATTTTCACAGAAAATAAGAGTATCTTTTAGAAACAGTTAATTAAAGTTCACCGTTTTTTCAACAGGGATGAACATTTTCCAGTATGGCTAACATTTACCTAGTATTGCCCCCAAAAGTGTAAGTGAACTCCAGATATATTAAAGACAGGCAGTGTACATCCCTAGAACATACTCCAGAATGTTGCTTTCCTTTGGATCTATATTTCTGTCTCTTAGAGTCACTGAAATCAGCTGTAAGTGTAGGTTCTTGATCCAAAATTCCCTTTCATTGGAGTTGGTTGGGTCTGTGGGGCAGTTTGGGCTTTTCATACTGTGAATGCATCCTTTTAGAGCCAGACTGATTCTTTAAACTGGTTTCACTGGACCATCCAGCATAAAGAGTTGCTATTCTGAAAGGTTACATTGTTTTTATCCTTCCACTATAAAGCAGATGCTTACAAAAAGTCTCACTTTGAAGTCACACAATACTCAGCGTTCCTCCAATTATATTATGTAATGCTGTTCTATTGATATAAGCACAGGGTTTATTTTACACAGAAAACACTTTCTGAGAGGTGACTGTGCAACACACCCAACCTTGCTGAAACTGCACAGAATTTTAGCTCCACTTCAAAATATTGAAAAATATTGAGATCTCTGATTGCACACATAAAGAACTTGTTTATTTTTAAATAGTTTATCTAAAAAGCAGAGGTACAGGGTAGAGGTATTTTTCAGAGGATTATTGGGAGAGTAACTGACCATGCCAAAAAGCTGGTACTCAGGAAATGCTAAGATTTAAAACCCTTAAATACATAAAGAAGACTGTCAGGTTTTCTGCTAGAGAGCTTTCCAGAGGGGTTCTTTATAGTGGTTAAGAGTAGCCTCTGGTACCAGTTTTTGGGGGTTTTTTGCATTGATGAAATGTTGAAGTCTCTCAAGGTATTCCTTCAGTATGGTCTAGAAAGAATATCATCCTGTTTGGCCTACAAGGGCTTTGAGGTTCCAAGAGCTGAAGTACAGGATTGGACAGTGTTTCCTTCCTTGCAGTGATCTCAGCATGGTCGGAGTCGCACCTGTCCTGTTTTGTCCAACTGTTGTGGTTTGACACTGGCCCATATGCCAGACACCCACAAGAGTCGCTCACTCACCCTCCCCTACCACAGCTGGGCAAAAGGAAGGAAAAGAGGAAAGGGTTAACGGAGGCTTCATGGGTGAGATGAGGAGAGCTGGAGAAATATTTCAAGGGCAAAACAGGCTCAACCTTGGTTGCTAAGTGAGATTTATTACTAACAGAATCAAAGGAGGGTAATGAGAAGTAAAATAAGCCCTTAAAACACCTTCCCCCTCACCCCAGGCCCTCCCTCCTTCCCACCAGCAACACAGGGAGGCAGGGCAGGGGGGTTTTGGTCAGTCCATCACCAGGATTTTCTTCCACTGCTCTGGGAGAAGAGTCCTTCCCTGTGAGGCCGTGGGGTCCCTCCCACGGCAGACAGTTCTCCGTGAACTTCCCGGTGTGGGTCCCCTCTCACGAGCAGCAGCCAAACCGCCCCTGCTGCAGTGTGAGTCTCTCCCACGGGCACACATCCCTCCCAAAACTGCTGCGGCGTGGGTCTCTCCCCACGGGGTGCAGCCCTCCAAGGACAGGCTGCTCCAGCCTGGGAGCAGGGCCCTCTCTGTCCACCGGGTCTCCCACTGGATCACAGCCTCCTCCAGGCATCCACCCGCCCCGGCGTGGGCACTTCCCCCACGGGCTGCGGGTGGATCTCAGCATTCCCCGTGGACCCCCATGGGCTGCAGGGGCACAGCTGCTTCACCATGGTCATCACCACGGCCTAAAGAGGAATCTCGGCTCCGGCGCCTGGAGCACCTCCTTCCCCTCCTTCTTCACTGACCTTGGTGTCACCATGTTGTTTTTTCCCTCACAAATTCTCACCTCCTCCTCTTCTCTGACTAGAAGCAAAAACCCATGATTTTGTTTTGATTTTCTTCTTAAATATGTCATCACAGAGGCGTTACTGGCCTCTCTCATTGGCCCAGTTCTGGCCAGCAGCATGTCCATCTTCAGAGCCATCAGCCATTGGCTCTGCCAGACATGGTGGGAAACTTCCAGCAGCCTCTCACAGGATCCATCTTTGTGGCACCCCTGCTACCCAAAACCAGGCTGTGCCAAACCAATACACCAGCAAATGGCAGCATATTCAGCTCACAGCAACCAATGACCTCTTTCTACGTGGTCTCAAGTCACTACAGTGAAATGATCTTTGATGCTGATGGCATAACATTGTCCTTTATAGATCCATTGATATCCAGTTTGGTCAGATATCTGCATTCCCCTTCCTTCTCTGCTTTGTTTAAAAGTGTTTGTTCCTTGAAGGTGAAGTACCTGCTACCTCTCTCTGCCTGTCTCTGCAATGCTCCTAACATTCAAGTCAATCTAATAAAAAATTTTTCTCTTTTCACTATACTTCTCTCTTGCTTGTCTGTTTTGAGTCGGCGTCCCCATGGGCCGTGGTGTAATTGTGGTAGTAACAGGTGAATAGGAAAGCTGGTGCTCTGCATGTTTCTCCTGGAGAAGGAAGCTGCTCTCTACTTTTGCACATGCTCTCACCCACCTTATAATTGTTTCAGTGTGCAGTGAAATACAACTGAGATGTGTGTTTTGTCTTGCTCCTCTCTTTTCAGATCCCCACATTAGTGATGCTGAAAGCCAGGGCAGATGGCTTCCATTCCCCTGCAGCATGACCAACTGCCCTCAGGGTGAGATTTGCCGAGTGAAACAACTCTCCTTGATCCATGTGGGGCTGGTGGATGCAGCATTTATTGTGTTCTTTAATTAACTAGCAAAGGTTAGTTTGCTGATTAGGTAGAGTGTTTATTTTAAAAGCTTACTTATTTATTAAAGCAGTGTTTATATTAGAATACAGACTGATATCTCAGTTATTCCCACTTCTTTAGACCTGCTCTGAACGGGAAGTGTTGTTGTCCATCAAACCAGGTGGCAGCAAATAACAACCCCCTCAAATTCAAGTATAAGTTTGAGGTTACAGAAGCTGATGCTGTAGTGGCATTTCTGCTAATCCCCCTAACCAAGGTTTTTGTGGTACAGTGGGGTGTGTTTGGTCATCAATTCAGAGCTGGGTTACTGCTCAGTTAGGAGTATTGCTGAGTAGGCCACAATTCCTCACAGTCTTGACAAATTCATTGCTCAATCTTTGGGGTTTACCTATGTGGAACTTGGGAAATTCACTTAGAGAACCTCAGCTCTTCCCCATTAGGATAATAGAGGAGTATCTGGAAGCATGTTAAATCATCCCTCTAAGTCAGCATCCATTCTAAGTTATAGTGATGCCTTTCCTGAAGTGACAAACTGGTTTGATAAGGTACAGTCGTGTAGGAGCTGGAAGTACACAAGTGCAGTTATTAAAAATGAATGCTGTATCCTGTTTCCCTTGTGTATCTTGTCACTGACATGACTTCAAAAGTTGCAAATCTATTAAACATTTCAAACATGAAACTGGAGCTCATTAAGCAGAATGTTGACTGGTATATAGCAAACTGTTTCAAATGCAAGACTGTTAACATTTGTCTCCAGAGTTTTCTGTCTTCTAGGTTGTCACCAAGCAAACCAGCTGTCTGGGAATACAGCCTGTGCTTCCTGTGATCAGAGTGTGACTGTCCTTTGGGGTGAGGTAGTAGGTTGTATAGTTTTAGGGCTATGCCCTGCCTGTCAGATAACTATACAATCTACTGTCTTTCCTGAAGTGGCTGTGATGTCAGCGCTGGATGTCTCCGAAAGACAACACAGATATAGTTCAACTGTACCATTCTCTGGCTCTTTCCACGTGTTTGGTTCTTTTACACAAATGTCCTTAGAGTGTTTAGATTCCTGTATTTGCCATTCAGGCTCAAAAGCCATTTCCTTCTGGCATTTTCTGAGAGCAGGGAGTGCGAGGACACAGAGGTACAACCCAGTCCACAATGGATTTGTTCACGCATAGTTGTCTGGGACAACACCCCACCATGGGGGTGGCCACTGGGAAACAGCTGATCCATTTCGCCATTGTTTTCTGGCATTTGTGTTCGTATTAAATATAACATGGCACTTTGATTCAGCAGCTGTTTAAATCCACTTGCTGTAGGCTGTTTGAGAAACTACAAAGGGATGAGCTGGACAAAACCCAAAGAGGATGTCTTCCAGTCAGTCGTGTTCTGCCCTGGAACTGGTAAATGCTTGAACCCGAAGTAAGAGGTCTCTTTAATCAGCTTTGGACACTTATTTAACTCACCTTTTTATTGCATGTTGCTAGTTTGGGAGGGACAGTGTTTGCCACTGCAGTTCTCCTGTCTCTGGAGTCCCTTGACCAGTTCTGTCTGACTCCCAGGTAGAGCTGTGGGGAAGGGCTGAAAGGTCACACATGGCCTTTCTAAGGCTAAGAAATGTGTGGGCTGGAGAGTGATAAGGTAATTTACTTTAAAATAGTGAAATGTTTCCTTCAGAAGATGCACATGATGCTCTAACAGGATGAGGTAGTAGGTTGTGTGGTTTCAGGGTAGTGATTTTGCCCCAGTCAGGAGATAACTATACAACCTACTGCCTTCCCTGATAGGCAGCATAACAACATCAGTGTCTTAATTCACAGAGAAACAAGAGCTAAAATACATTCCTGATATACTTCTGAAACCAGCAAAGTAAGTCTAGATACAGTTGTTGCTATCTTGACCCTAATAGCTCTAAATTTAGATTTTAAGTGTAGATTTTTGATAAGTGCCTGCAAAATAATTATCCTTTTTTAAGTCTTTATGATGAAAAATTGAATTAAAGAAGTTTTATTTATTTCAAAATTTGCCTGCTCTCAATCTGTTTCATTTTTGGTTTGAGTGGGATGAAGTTACTGTGGGAAATGATTCCAAAAATGCTGCAAAATAGCATTCAGGAAGTTTGTATTTCCTTGACATCTGAGTGCAACAAATTTTACTAGCAATGCACTGGTTTAGTTCAACCTTACCTCTCCCTCAGGAATCTTGCAGTGTTTTACAACTAGTACTAGGTTAAGTCACACAACATTCTTCAGCAGGTAAGCTTTATATTTCAAGGGAAAAGCTGTAACAAGGAAAATCAAGAATGAGAATTAAAAAACCAAAACCAGACATCTGTTTAGTCCCTCAGTTTCTCATAACAGGCTCATTTCTTGACCTTTAGTGCCCCCGAAAGGACACTCTGCTGTCTGAAAAGCACAAATTGCATCTGCAAAACTATGGACAAAAAATGTTTGGTCATTAAAGATATTTTGAGAATATGAACTTTAGAGTCTTACAAGAAAAATCTTTGGAAGGAAGGAAATATAACAACAAGGTGCTGGGTTTGGTTGTAGACATAGAAATTGTTCTCCCACAAGCAGAGTATACCCAAAAATAGGAGTCCGGTAAACCTTAAGGTTACTTTGAGGCCAGAGGTATTAGACTGGTTTTATATAACCATTAGTATATATTTTGATCATACAGCATCCTGTTACTGTAGACTGGAGTGAAAATTGAAGGTGGTTGTAATCCAGTGTTTCTGTCTGCCATGCTTCACAAAGGCAAGCCCGCCTTCCCTGAAAAGCCTTCCCCTCATCTCTGTAGCTGGGAGAGCTGTGACATGCACAGTGAAAGCAAATGGAATAGGTCATGGTACAGTCAGCAGCAAAAGTGGGTATTTTATTGCCTCTCTGGTCCAAAAATACCACACATTATCTGGAGTCAGGTGGTGTTTGAGGTCATTCAACACCTCGAAACAGGGCCTTTTGTTCATACCTTTACCAAAGGTTTGGAAGGTTATTTGACTTGGGTTCATAGAGACAGATAAAGGCCGTTGGTACAGGAGGAAAAGTTGGTGCATGTCTGAAACTCCCACAGGAGAACAGGCAATACTGTGGCTGGTTTTAATCTTCTCCATTCCTCTTGCTCTGCACCCCTTAATGCAGCACTGCAGGTCCTGAGCTCTTCCTTGCAGCCTCAGGGCTGCAGTGTGAACATGAGACAAGCTGGGGTAGTGATTGCATTGTGTGTAGCCCAAAGCATCCTGCTGCTCTCCAGGATGCAGAACGGACTGGATAATACAGTCTTGCATTCAGTAAATACAGAGCAAATGTTCTCTCTGGGACAGTGGGGTTAACAGAGGGAAAACACTGTCCACATTCTACAGCAGCCTGTTAGATCTCAATTCTGAACTAGTTTTAAAATCTTCTGGCTCTGCCTAGGTCAGCATTTTGCTCTTGGTAATGAGCTGTGAGTTTTCAGATTCTAGTCTTTCTGGCAATCCCATTAAAATAAAGGGCCAAAAATATCCATAGTGTTCTCCTCTCTAGGATCAACTGTAAATGCAAAACCATGTGCCTGTACTTGGCAGCATGTGAGCCTGCAGATAATCAGGCCTGCCCTTAGCAGTGGCTGTCATTACAGCTAGTGACACTCCACCAGAAACTTGAAAGCACAACTCAGAGGCACTGAGTATTTCCCAGAACTGCATACTGAAAATATTTGTATCCAAATGTAAGCAGCAGCTTGCCCAGCTGGAATCACAAGGGAAAAACAGTTGGGTTTTTTCTAAAACTCGAGTCAGCATTACCACTTCTTGAGGTCTCATGCTGTTTGTTGCACACATCAGGTGTGAGGAAAGGGCTTAATCATGAGTACACTTAACATCACATGAGAAATGTGTATCATGACATGCACTTTTATAGTGTGTGTCTGCTTAAACATCTCTCTTCAATTTAGTGTGCCAGCAAGTATTCATTGATGAGCAGAAGCTTAATACATCTTGCTGGAACAAAGCCTGTATATTTGATTATAACAGGCCAGGTAAAAATTGGTGGGTGTGGGATTTTCTGTGAGGCCAGGATTTCAGTTACTAGTTTCCCTTCTGTGCCCTGAAGAAAGTGCATGGTGTTTTGAGACAAGGCACAGGGAAGACATGAAGCAGCTTTCTGACATTGAAGCCACCGTTGAACTTTGGATCTCCACTGTGTGGATGTGTGTTCTGCTGCTTCTTCCTTTTCAAGGCTCTTACAATTTTGTTGGGTTTTTAAATATGAGCAAACCTCCTTATTCTCTGAAACCAGTTACCCAGTGTAAAAAATTTTACTTCATTTGGCAAAACATTAAAGCAAAGGTAGATGTTTGCAGATGACCCTAATAACTACCTTAATGACATGTGCTGCCAGCCTCACCTGTGAACATCCAGCCTTGCCCCCATGTGTGTGTGCCATGGAGTGCAGCTGCTGGGGCTCTTCCTCCGTGGCTGCAGCAGAGAGGCAAAACCATAGAACACAGGAGTTGTTCCTGGGCACTCTGCTGGAAGGGCAAATTGCAAAGGGATGTTTATACTGGGGGAGGATCCAGAAGACCAGTAAGACTGTAGCTGGTGTGCCAGTCTGTGCTGATACAGGTGCGACATGGCACACTACATCTTGCTAAACAGGAGGGGCAGTTGTGGTTGCAGGAAGACAGCTAGTGCTCACTGGAAAATTCAGAAAGCCCTGCCTTCCCTTGGGCTAGGAAAGGGTTCCCACCAGGGGCCTGGTCTTTGGATGCTCTCTAAGATCTTCAGGTCTTTCTTATTGTGGTGGCCAAAACTGCCCAGCCCTAAGAGTGGCACACTAATCTTGAATGACAGGAACATTAACAAAACATTTTAAAGCTATATTGGCATTGCTCTGATCCATGTGATTCAAGGATGGTTTTCTATGAAGGCACCCAGGTATTAACTTCCACTACAAAACCAATGGGAGATGAAAGCCTAGGAAGATGTCTGTGAGGATCTGGGATTCAGTGATGTGCATGCTCAGATTTCACAAAAAAATCAGTGCCAGCACTGCTTAACAAAACAAGACAAAGGTATCAAAAAACCTAGGCCAAAATAGCCACTGGTTTTCAAAGAAATCTGTATTCCTAAGTCACATGGACACATCCAATTGTTCTACAATTAAAAGTAATGAGCACCAGTCATGCTAAGCATTTGATGGCATAAAGAGTTTGGCTGTGGGATACTGTTCATGCCTAGTCTCCAACACAAATCAAAACCCAATGAGGAACTAGGTTAAGAGGCAGTTGCAAATGAGTTCCCTGATGTGTCTTATGTTCATGTTCCAGAAGCTCTTGCTCCAGGTTTTCCCTGCCCAGCTTGCTTATACAAATGTAAACAATAATATTTCCATCCTCAAGGAGCCCAAGTGAGATTTTACAAAGCAAACAAAGTGTGTTAAGAAGGTTTCTCAATCAGCTGAAAGTGAGCGGCAGTTTGCACATCAATACCTGGTTTTAATTAACGCTTGGAAGAGAGTGATAAACACTTGATGCACTTTGAAGTAACACAAATAAAAGTACAACTCTTAGATGGTTCTCCATATAAACATCTAAACTGAAAATGAAGTTGTTCCTGATACAGTAAATTGGCATTTCCCTTTTGTGAAAAAGGGCAGTTTAACCCTTCCTTTACACAGTTAAAGAGGTCCTTTGAACATCTTGCTTTTGGTGATGAAAACATCTTACTTGTAGTGAAATTATGAAAACACACTTCACAGCACTCAGGGATCTGGTAGGTTTCAGTCCAGTCTCGGACTTTACAGTCCTTCCTGAGCAGATTATTCCCTTGTGGCAGCATACACTCTTCCCTGCCTTCAGCCTGGATTTGGTACTGTGTTTCTCACATCTGGTAGAAAACTACCCTGCAAGCTTGACAAATTATACTGTAGAAGTGACTATTCGAAAATCAGATGGGGAATCCCACAGGTCCTATTTTTATTTAGGCTTGGCTTGCTGGCTCATTCCAGTGATCTCAGATGAGGTTTGGCATAGGATACTCAATGGTTGTAACATACATTTTTCCTCCTTTTTATACAACTTTTTTCCTCCAAAGTTTCAACATGGCCACAATTTGGTTGTATTTTCTTTTTCTCTACTCTTTTTTGCTTTTTACCAAGGGTAGAATAAAATGATTGATTGCCCAGGATTCAATGATTTACCTTTTATTTCTGCATCTTAGCAAAACTTAAAGTCTAAGTTTGGAAGTTCAAATGGACAAATGTGTTTTCGTTTCATTCCCCTTTGCAATTCATCTTTTCCAAAGTTTAATAAGTTTTAACTGTAGTACAAAGAAACCTTATAAAAATACTCCATCCATCATATTATAGTAGCTGGCAGAAAAAAGAAAAAATTATTCACAATTTTTTTTTGGAAATTTGAGCAAAATTATTTTTAGGAAAGTCTCCCTCAGAAAGCTTCCACACTTGACAGGTTTTTCCCACTAGAGCAAAGAAAGAGATTTTACTATCTAGAATATGGTAGCACATCCCTAGCTCCAGTTCCTCCCAAATTTCTAGTGGAGGAGCTACATCTACACTGGTTTGGGTGAGTGTGTGGGCACACACTCCAAACCAGCCATTGCTCACATACAGCTGCGAAAGGCCCACGGTGATGGTGGAGCTTTCCCTGACCCAGAGCCGTGTCTGCAGCTGGGACACAAGAGTGGCTTGGCCACAAGTGAGCCCAGCCAGGTGTGGTGGTTGGTGTCCACAGGTGATGCCAGGCAAACCTGGACACGCATGGTATGAGCAGCAGCCAGGCTGTGCTCCCACCTGCAGTGTGTGGCACATCCCACAGGGCATTCCCTCCAAAGGCAGGTGGGTGCGCTTTTCCCCAAAGAGTATTTAAAGTAGTTTTATCACTGTTTAATCTGGAAACATTGGAACTCTTTGGGTTTTTTGAGGAATGTGTGCTCACCCGGCCCGAGGGCAGATGGGCTCCAGTGGCAGGGGCCAGGCTGCAGCTGCCTTATCAGCCTTGCCCCCAGCTCTCCTGCCTAAGGCCTCTCCAAACTGATTTACGGCTCCCTCCAAGTGCCTGGGATGGAATTAGAGCGTCTTGTATTACACGGTGCCTTCCCTGTTATTCTTGCTGCACGCCACAGATTTATGATGGCTTTTAAGCCAGGCAGCACGTAAAGAAATATGATCTTAACAAAATATAGAAGGGACCAAAGGAGGTCAAAGTGTGGGAACACTGTATGGTGATCCAGGATTTCCTTTTATTTACTGCTCACACCTTTTCAATCTCAAGTGGATCTGGGCTGTCTCAGGCAGCCCTACCCCACATAATCCTCTGAGCCCAGAGACTTTGCCATCAGCGGATGTCTTTCATTATGATTTAGCACATGTAGGAAATCCCAAAATGCCACTGATGAATTAAATGAATTTTAGACACAGAGTGCCAGAAAGACACGCAGCATCAGGGTAGGTAGGAACCCCACGTTCATCCGGGCAGGCTTTCTGTCTCCTGACATCTCTTGCTGTGGCACCAGCTGAGGGTTTTCCAGGTCAGTGGTGTCCTGCAGAGCTCCTCTGCTTTCAGTGCTGAAGGAGAATCATTTGTGAGAGTCCTTCATCGAGACATGGAGCAAAAGCTGTGCCCAATTCCATCGCTAGGACTATGGGACAAGGAAAGTAATGCTGTAAGCAGTTCTACTTTATAGCCTTATTTACATATATTCATCAATTATTCCTAAACTGTAGCACATAAGAAAAATAGAGGCCTTGCCCTTAGCCTGCAGATGGATAATGTGAAACCTGCTGCAGTTGCAAGGTGTCTCCAGCACAAGGGCAGATCTGCAGGGAGTCACCTGCAGGCCCTTGGCCTGCCTTAAACTGCAAAGTGAAACAGCTGGTAAGGGGGAGGGAAGCTGTAATTACAGCCAACAACTGACTCCTGAGCCAGTGACTACTGCTGAGAGCCTGGTCTTGAACCAGAAGCCAAGAACAGGAGCCTTTTCTCTCATGGGTAAGGCCTGTAATTCCCTCCAGCTACATTCTCAGTATCATTCTCTCCATTAATGAAACAAGGTCTAGTGTGCTCCCTTTCATTCAGATTTGTTATTGTTATTTCTCTATCTGAGGAAGGAAATTTGTCTCCCCTCTAGCCTAGGGCTGTAGCAAGGTTCCCATGGTGTAAAGGTCTTGTTGGGTTTATTTGGGGCGGATGCTGGTGGTCTGTTTCTTTTTGGAAGGCACACAATAGTTGATACAATAGTTCACCTGCTCTTCTAAGCTTCCAGAGCAACATCCTCTCCAGTTCTCCAGCTGCTGGTTGCTTCTCACACTGTAAGCCCTTTCTAGAGCAAGGAGGGTTGAACCAGGCTGGTCCCTGGATGTTCTTTGGGAATCTCACAGGCCATGAGTCCATATTTGAAGCACCTTCTTTTTAGAAATCTAGACTCCTGTGAGATGTAAGGCAGACATCAGCACTGACAGTCACCACAAAACTGCCTCCTCTTAACCAAGTTCACAGGTGACTCACATTGATAAAGCAAGCAGCACCCCTTTAGTTTTCAACACAGAATAGGGTTAAAACAAATAAACTAGTTGCTGGAAATAATCTGCAGGAGGTTTGGTACTCTCTCAGTCACCCACTGCTGTTGCTATTTCTTTCCCAGGTTCAGTTCCTCAAAGCCTGGGCTTTGCCTGAGAAGGTCTCAGCTACTGGTGTTCTCCGGAGATTCCAGGTCTCCTCTAAAGTGGCATCCAAAGAAGGGCAAGTGATGTCACTTTGCCAAAAGGGGAAATGTGTGGCCTCCCACTAGCCTTGGGATCC
The DNA here is from genome assembly GCA_013389985.1 of Dryoscopus gambensis. Lineage (NCBI taxonomy): Eukaryota > Metazoa > Chordata > Aves > Passeriformes > Malaconotidae > Dryoscopus > Dryoscopus gambensis. The sequence goes on along the minus strand of WEIT01032611.1, from coordinate 241,339 downwards.
TCGTGTTTCCCAGCTCTCTATTTTTCAACTGATTACTGAATTTCTCTTGCTTTGGAAACATTAACCCTAGAGCACATGTTTAGTGTAACATCTAAATCAGTCAGTTCTTGTGTATTTTGAATAAGCTGCATCACTGATAATTTGACATACAGCAAGACCTGGTACAATATTGATGGTACAATATGCATATGCTACCTCCTTTTTTCCTCACTGTAGTTTTGATGACTCCCCTCATCAGGAGTTCCTATGTTTTTGCCAAGTGGTTGTCCTCAGCTTAGTCTTTCATTATTGATGATGCAGAAAAGGTGAGGAGGAAAAACTGGATCCCACCTCATGCATTAACAGGCCTAGGGAAGGGCATATTCAAAGTGCTCAGAAAGAGGTGTTTCTCCCCAGGCTGTTATGACAGATCAGTGGCAATGGTTTCTGTGGAAGGTGCTGTGGTGCCCTTGGCCATAAGAGTGAGAGGTGTATGCGGATGAGCACAGTGTACATAGCACTCCAGTCACAGCTAAGGGTGGATCCTGGGAGGAACACAGCCTCATTTTTTGAAAGAACTTTTCAGTTATGTTTAAAAGCTGTGAAAAGCTTTTTTTTTTTAATGGCAGGAGCACTGGCTTGAAAGTTTTGGTAAGAAGCTGTCACAGTGCTACACTTGCTGTCCTTCAGCTGATTTTCTCTTTGGTGTGTTTTCTTTGCAGAGGTGACTTGGCTTGAGAAGTGTAGTGGAGATAAATCTCAGAGTCTCTGTGTGTGTGTGGGTCCCCCACTTTGGCCAGGGCTGGATTTCCCGCTGAAAGCAGGAAATCCTGAGTTGACAGCAGACTTTGCTAGGGGTTATCACGTAGTTTGCTAATTAGTAATTTTTGAATGGTGTTTCCCTACCTTGGTGACACACTTGGCTTGTGCAAGAGCCACAAAGATGTTCCTCAGATCCCACTTCTGTCAGGAGCCTCTTGCCTGTGCACTTGATCTGTGTGCTCAATTATAACCATTCCAGTAGGAGACAAAACTTGTATTTTATGATAGAATGAAAGTATGAAGTAACAGCCTAAATTATGTTGCACTTCTTGGTGGGCCATGCAATGCATATTTAAAAGAAGAAAGGTCAAAACACTGCACCAGCACAGAAAGGGGCACATGATGTCTTTATCTGTAGAACAGGGATCATCCTGTGTGCTTCTCTGCCAAGGCTTCAGCAAGCTTGAGGGCACAACAATTAACTTTTCTATTTAGCAGGGCCAGGAAATGTTGTAAGAACAGTCAGCGGGAAGATGACTGAGGGGACTGAGCCTTTCACGCCTGCTGTGGCTTTACGCCTCACACTTTCAGGAGAACACAGCCTCTTCTTTCCTATGCACGCAAAGACAGACCATACTGATAAAGGAGTAACAGAAATTCTGATCAGCTTTGAGCCTTGAAAATGCTCCTTCTCCTATTGGTGACACATCTGGGTCCAAAAAAGCCAAAAACTCCTAAACATTCCTGTAGTTTTCTACTTCATAGCTACAAGCAGAAATCAATACTGAAGGTCTGTAAACTGTGCTCTGGTTATGTAGTGTCCCTCATCTCAACTATGGGCTGTAGGAAACCTCAGTTCCCTGGCTGCAATACATGCTGCAGGCTCCAGAGCCAAGGAGAAAGTTTAACTAAAAGGAGATAGATAGATAGATAGATAGATAGATAGCTAGACAGACAGACAGGTATCTGCTGACGCAATCTCTCATTCTGGCATCTGAAATATATAGACCTCTTCTGGAGGCACTGGATGATTTAGATTTCAATCTCCCTGAAGAAGCCTCTCAACTGTCAGTATCCAGCGAGCGCCTTGCAATTCTTTATAAAGACCTTCTGATAACCAAAGGCATTGATCTCCCATTACTTTACATTCCTGGTGTTACCAGTTCATGAGTTATTTGCCTCATTTCAGAGATTCAGCTCTGAGTAGCCGGGCATCACTGTAGTTTTACAAGGGACTGTGTTTGGCAGTTCATGGGTATGGCAGCACCAGTGCAGTGGATGTTTTGGCTTTCAGGAAGCTTGGTGGCTTTGAGGAAATGTCTTGTTGGTGCTTTAGCACCAGACAAGCCCTGGTCTCCTATAAACATTTAATGAAATGCCACTTTTTGTTGATTTGTGCCCTAAGTCTCTCCTAGCACTGCATGCTGCAGCCTGAACTTTCCTCTTCTTCCATAAATGAGATTATCCAGGGCATTGTCAAGCAAAATCTTTAATATTTCCACTAAGGAAGGTCCCACCTCTTCTCTGGGAAGCCTATTGCTCAATTATTTTCTGGCTGAAGAATTAATTTTTTCCTATATCCAGAAGGAATGTCCCCTAAACTGTCTTGTGCCCACGGCCTCCTGTCCTGGCACCAGGAATCCTTTGGAAAAGAGTGTCTCCATCTCCCCTAGAACCACCTTTTTTGGGTGTTGAGACACTGACTAGACCCATCCTGGGCCTTTCCTTCCCCAGGCTGAACAAACCCACTTCCTTTAGCCTTTCTTCATATGTCAGGTTCTCTGACCCTCTCTCCAATGGACCCTCTCCAGTTCTTCAGTGTCTCCCAATGTCTTTCGTTTTCTTGAGCTGGGGGGCCAAAAGTGGGCATTAAATTCCAGGTTCACCCCAACAAGTCCTGAGTAGCTGTGCCTGATCAATATGTTCATGCAGATATTGGAATAAAAGGATTTTAAAAATCTAAAATTCAGCTTCAATGTACAGAATTATTTTCTTTCAACACCAAAACAAGTTCAGAAAAAGAGATAACTCTCTCCTATTGCACGGTTCTTATACAAATATGAGACCTCAAAAAAAAAAAAAAGAGAGTAAAGCAGAGAGAAATGAGTTCAAATCATGTAAGAAATCCCAATATTCAAAGCATAGTAATATTCTGTAAAAGACAAGATTTAATGGACATTCTGAGGAGAAAATTCTACCTATCTCTTCTTACATTCCTTCTGACGGAATTATAGACTCAGTGTAGTAATGTATTTATTCATTTATCTGTTTTAAGTTTGTATTTCCTAACATACAGGAGCCACTGAAAGGCAGAATTGGTGCTTTTAATTAATGCCCTGAATGCTGAACTGTGTCCAGCCTGATGCTAAAGCAAATTTTTAGTGGGCTAAAGGTGCTGCTAGCCAAGCTAAGAATGAAACCTTTATGATGATACTTGTCCATTCTCTCCTAAAGGAGAAGGGAATCCTGAAAATAGAAAATTAGAAGCAGGAGGAAGGGAGGACACAGGGAATGATTCAACAGGTGATGGAAATTCAACTGAGATTGCATATGTGCAACATGATCAGCTTGGAAAAATAATTAGTTGAGCTGGGAGCAAAATGAACCTCTAGTGGAAGAACTTGGCTTAGTCAGGCGATAGAAATCTGATGCTGGAGAGAGTCTGAAGTTGAGCCTGATCAATCTGATTTGAGTTTTTCAAAATACAAATTCCTCCTGCTCAGCAGGACATCTTCCAGAGAATTGGCTTAAAATAACTCCGTGTGAATTGGTCTTCAAAGTGAGAGTTCGTCTCAAGCAGTATCTGAACTCTTGAGAGTGTGAGATTCTGCAAACCAAGCAGATGGATCTCCTGCAATTCAATATTCAGCAGCTGTTGAAACCTTTAAGTTCCTCATGTGAAAGAGGCAGTCATGGAAAAGAGTCGGGGGAAAAGATGTTTCAGAAAGGCTATTACTGACTTGCAGGTGTGAACATCCACTGGAGATCAAGGTACAGGGGAGCTGGCAGGGAGGGCTTGGGAGAGACACGGGGAAGCTGCTCAGAAGGTCGTGTTTCAGCACTGCCGAGCCTGTCAGTGTGTGTATTAGAGATGGCAAGAATGAAAAATTAAATACTAGATTAATATAACACATCAAGCTGAAATAAACTGGATCTGAAGAGAAGCTGGAGAATGATCAGTCTGGGCCATCCGTGATCACAGCAGGGATGGATGTGTGTGGAAGTGTTACATCTACAGATGCAGCCCAACTACAAAACAAACACTTCAGCTTCCAGACACTGGGAATCTGGGGTAGAGCTTCAGCTTCCAGACTTGTCTGAGATTCTGGGAGATGCACATGAAGCTCCCTGGCAAAAGGTAGAAACTGAAGCATCTAAAATATGAGAAAATTCTGTTTAAGAAAGTCCCTAAAGAAGCAGTATAAATTATAAAGAGCAGCACTGAAACATTAGCTATAACTTAGAAACCCCCAGTTTGATTCTATCTTAACATCTTCCTTCCTCCCTTCTTTCTTATTTAACAAGTTTTCCATGTACAATTGTGCCTTTATACAAAGTTTCAATTCTTTTGCAGCAAGTGTTACTGACTTAATATAAAGTTGCTCTTCGAAAGAAGTTACTTTCCCTTTTGGGACTTCAAAATATTTCTGTTTCAACTTCATGCTCCTTTCCCCCCAAAATCTGAATTACAAAACTACTTGCTTCAGTCCCCAGTGGAGGCTTATTTGTACTGGCTTTGATATGAGCAGTTTAGCTGCTTGGTTTAATTTTAACCTTTCAGGGGAAGGGTTTATTCGAAATGAATTACACAGCATGAAATCTTAAAAGCCACAGTGAGATGCTCGTGGAAAAAAATGCATAACAGGTTTTGTTGGGGAAGAATGTTACAGAACTGATGTTCTCCTCATCTAAAAAAGGAAAGTACAGGTGGTATCTTTGTCAGTCCAGTGAAAATAATAGGCAAGATTTTGAAAGCTGATTAACTGCTACGGCTAAAGAAATTGAACTCTGACAGTCACACAAAAATAACAGCTTAAATACAAGCTGGATGCTTTCTAAAAATATTAACATTAACATCAGGTGGCTTCCCAAGGAGTAATTACAGGTGATATAGATTTGAGATAAAACCTCTGGGGCAGCTACAGTGTCTGAGCAAATTAGGAAGCCCAGCTGTAATGTTCAGAAATATGAGATGGATGGGTAAAGCCACTGGCCAGCTGGCTGCCACTGGTCAGAAAATGTCCTAAGCACCATGGAAGTACAAAAAAAAAACTTGACTGCTGTGGCTCATACCAACTGAGAGAATCTGCAGCAGCAAGGAACTTCCAAAAGGAAATTTAAAGCTGGCAAGATTCTTTGAGGTGGAGACACGGATCCATCCAGTAGATCAAATTTTCTTTTACTTTGGATACAGATGTCAGTGTTTGTAGACCCCAAAATTACTGCCATAAGAGAGAATGGAAGGCCATGACTATAAAAGTCTATGTTTTCTAGGGGCACAGCATCAGTCAAGACTGAAGAATGATCTTGCTACTCTTGCTTTGGGAACAATAAACTAGAATACACCTCAAACATAAAGAGTTGGAGTTGGAATAGGAAAGATGGAAGCAATTGCTTTACCTCAGAATAGCTAAAGAAGGCAAATATTAGCTGTAGAGGGAAATGTCTTGTTTCAGCATATAGGCAAAAACCTTCCTTGAAGTTATAATCCCTGCCTGGCTACCAGCCAGATGTTCTCCATAAAGGAAAATTCACCAACTCTTCAAGTACCACAGGTGTATGAAAAGCCACTAATTTTATACTGGCTAATTAGTTCAAAATCATTCCACAAAGTCACTATAATTTAACTCATCAATGCTCTAAAATGGCTGGGATGAGTAGGAATACCAGTGCCAGACAGAACTCAAAACCAGGAAGAAGGATAGAGACTTTGAGTTTCTGTGCTTGCAAAACCCAGCCCCAACCCACCAGGTGACGCCAGGAGACGCTTTTGGGGTTGGTCACCACATATAGATTTTTTACTCTCCCTTATACAGTGCAGACCAACAGATGATGATGAAGTTTTAGGTTTCACTGGAGGCATTTATGCAGAGAAACCACATTGGGCCTGAACATAACAATGAAAAATAGCACAATGTCTCCGTGGTCACAAGAACATGTGGAAGAAAGTACAATTTATGGAAGAGCAATAACGTGTCAGCTTTGTATATGAAGGCTGCAAAGATATGTAAAATGCAAACAACAAGGACAGTATAATTAATTTGCCTAATAGACAACATAAAGCCCCACAAGACAGGCAACCCAGAAAGGCTGATGTAGTGCAAGGAGGGAGATTTGACAGCCTGTGCAGGAAGAAAGAGTCTCTCAAATTGTGGTGGGGTTTTGTTGTGAAAAGTTGTGCGTGGAGGAGGTTCTCAGAAGTGGCTGAATCAAAGCATTTGGGAATTTGAGGGGGGGGGGGGCGGGGCGGGGGGCCCCTTTGGCCTGAGTGCAAAGGGAAAACCTGTGGTGCAGGCACCTGGCAGAAGAGCTGCTTCCCCTGCTCCCATGCAGTGTTTTGAGACACGGGTGAGATGTCATCATTGCTGGTCTTTCAGCGGGACACGTGTGGGTGGTGTTCTACCCACCCTGCAGGCTTCGGGGCTGCTGGTGAAAGGAAGCTCAAACCCCTCTGGACTTGCATCACCTCTTTGTACATCCCTAAAAAACCCCAAATACTCCTGCAGCTGCAAGGATTGCTCAATGTTACCTTGCCAGTAAAACACAAGGCGCATCATCATTGACTTAACTCGTGCTCAAACCAGTATAAATATTTGTTAATCTAGGGCCATTTCAGAGCTGTTACAGCTTTACCTGTGATTCTCATTAGGCAGCACTGTAGTTTGTATCTGCAGTTACATCTGAACCCCTTGTTTTTCTGGAACATCTGTTTTCAGCTGGAGAGGAGGGTGGGAGACGAACACTTACTGACATTACTGTGCAGCTAAAACACACTTCTGGCTCTGAATGTCAGAGAAATTAGAGTCTTCTGCCAGCCCATGGCTGCTGGACCATGGGGCATGGGCTTTATCACATGCAGCAGTCAGCTACAAATTAATAGAGAAAAGAATACTTTTTGTCCTGTGAACCACATTGGCCGCAGAATTATGCCATTATTTCTTTCTTCAACTGATTTTCTGGTTCAGTTCCAGTTCAGCTCTGCCTCAGCAGAATCCCAGCCAGGCTGAATATGAATTTCAGCTGAACCAGAATCTCTGCTGGTTCAATGTTCCTTTCTTGTTGTGATACAAAAATTAACTAGGAACTGGAATGCAATTAAGATTGATGAGTACAAGGATTATTTTTTTGCTCTCATAGTTGTATCTGTTCCCGCTTCTAAGTCTTCCTGTCTATTGGAGCAAGAATGAGGGATGAGCAGAACATGTATTCTATGTCAGCGAGTTACAACATCAGAAAGAGAGTAAACGACCCCTGCAAGCACCTCCTACAAATCTAGGAAATGGATATTACCCATACCAGAGGCCTATGTAGAGACAAACAAGAGTAGACACTATCAACTTTGGGTGTTTTAAAGTGAAAGTGCTACAATCTGACTGAAACTCTGTGACTCAAACCTTCCTCCACCAAGGTCAGGTTCATTTTGAAAACCTAAAATGAGGTTAACTCAAATTTCAATTTACAAAAAATGGATTTAGTCTTTCAACCACCATCCTGTCACACCAATAAAACTGGGAACAAATTATCAATTACTAAAACACATAATGAAGTTTCTTTTGAACTGGAAGAGGTCAACCTATGTTTTCCCAAGGGTTATTATACAACTTCACAGCACCAGACTATTTATGATTTGAACACTGTGTTTCTAAATGAAATAGTTTTGGAGTTCTCACTTTTTATGTGGCAGTTTTTCTGCAAGAGAAAATGAACTGTAATGCTGATTTCCTCTCAGCTCTCTCAGTTTTCCATACACACACACACACACGTACATATGCACAAAGTATAGTGTTAGTTCTTGGTACATTAAAGAAATGCCTAAGTTGTAACAGCCTATTTAAGTAAATTTGACCACCAAGTTTACATTGGAGAATCTCTTCCCCATAACTTTTCTCAGCATTTAACACTAGTTGCAAAGTTAGTGAATCAATTCTGACAAACCCTGTGGTGCAAAGGTAGGTGTTATTACTACTGCTATTAATGTGCTCTTTGGAAACAAGGCAAAAGGAATTCACTGTGGTCAACCCGTACTACAGGTGTTACAGCACAGAGATTTGGCCCCACATTCTCCCCCTCTCTCCCATCCTTTGGACCTTGAAATGTTTCTGCATATAGTAATTTGGTAAAGATTGTGATTCTGTACTGTCATCTGACTTCTGGGTCACCTGTGCCTGGACACAGCCAGCACGTGGCTGGATGAGAACCAGACAGCCAACAGTGCCACAGTGTTCCTGGTGCAAATCCTCACGTGGAGCATCGCTGCTCCTTGGGGAGGACAGCAGATTATTTTGGACTTGGGTAAATTACCACCATGAACTTTGCATGTGCCAACTAAAACAGCACAAAAATATAAAATTCCCCCCCACGCCCAGCAATGGTGAGGCTTTCAACAGAGTGAGCACAGCCATCCGACTATAAATAGCAACTTCCCTAAAATTAGATGGAACTGGCAGGCTCTGGGCCATGAATGGGAGCACTGTTAATATGCTCATCAGGTACTGGAAGGGCTCCAAATCTGACAAGGCCTGCTACGGCACAAACGTTCTGTGCCTGGAAAAATGAGCAAGAATGGCTGAATGAATGGGGCCAGGGATGTTTTCCTAACTGGATAATAATGTCACAGACTGCCTGACGATGCTGGTTACTTTTAAAGGAGTACTGCAAGTAGGGATATTTCTCCATATTTCTTACTGCTTTGCTTATGCTAACAGAAAAATGCTGTTAAATCTAATGAATAAAGAAAGGTGGAAAATCATTTAGGAGGAAATTAATACCAAGATACTCAGTGAAGTTAAACCAAGCTGGGTAACAGTGTAAATTTTAGTATGTAACTGCTTTTGGCTGTTTTCATTCAGAAATGGTTAGGGCTTCTCTGCACTCCTCCATGGTGATTTACTGAATAGTGAATAAAAATATGAGTCAATGGTACACCAGGTACTCAGTACTAATTGGCTGTTTCCCTGCTACGGAAACATCAAAAATGCTATTTGGCTTTCTGCAGTTCAAAACAGACCCTATAGCATAGAAGGTGCCATTGTGGTCCCAAAATGGCAGAGAAACTTCAACTGCACAGATGATGTATCCTGACCTTTTTTCTAGCATAGCACCATTGAAATCCAATCACTTCTGCACCTGCTATCAATCAGCACACACTTCCATATATAGCCTTTTTTCCCCCGCTAAAAAAATTAAGTTACCTCATACAAAGGCACCTTGGGGGCACATTGCATTTCCACAAGGGAAGTCAGGGCACAGCAGCTGATGAATTGTGAATTTACACCAAGCTTATTGTACAGTGTTTCTCCCATGTTGATAAACCATTATTTCACTATAGCTTAATTCACTTTGAGTGTGAATTAAGTTAAGGTAATTATGGCCAGCTGACTCCTAAATGAGTGTCCATAGAGAAATTATATATGCTTGAGTTATACTCACTTTAAATTCGCATCTTTTTTTGTTAATTCACTTTGACATCTTGTGTAGGACAAGCCATTGGGTATCTTGGGCTTGTGCCAGAGCACCTTGAAGGTAAGGAAGGAGATTTTGAACTAGTCTCAACAGACAAGAAAAATCAGATTCTCAGAGGCTACTAGATGAAAAATATAGCAGGGGATTTTTATTAAATAGAAAATACATAAATGGCTCAAACATAGTATTTTTGGATATAACTATGATAATCTAATGTTTTTTATGAGAAACATTAAAATTAAACAATATAGTACTGTTTCTACGCCCTTCTCAAATCAGCATTTCTCGGCCATAAGAAAACCCCAAATTTACCCCACCACGTCCCAATTAATGTGATCATTTAAATGGGCTGAAGTGTTTGCACAGCTTTTTTTTTTTTTTTCTGAAATCATCACTTCATACGGCTGTATTGACTTGTTTATAATGTCCAGAATGCTTTGAGTCATGCGTAGCTTCATTTTCATTCTGGCTTCAGGAAATAAGCATGAGTTACTCTAACTCCAGCTGGAAAATAATGATGCCATTGCTCCAGTCCTCCTGCAGCTTTGATACTGTCACATTAACAGATTGTATTGGTGGTCTGAAGGCCTCACAAACTTGTAATGAAAAGTAGGTTTAACCACAGCTTCCAGACAATGGTTTTTTGCTTAGGAGAAAGTTTGTGTAAACCAGCACTCTGAAATTCAATCCTACAGGTGTTAAAAACAAGACTGTTGTTTCTCAATGAGGGGATTTAATATTTGGGTTAACCACTTGATTAGCAAGGTTATGACCTTTGTTTATGGAATAACTGCTGTATTTTTAGCCCAATAGGAAGGAAAGCTTTGATGTCCAGAGTGCTGATAATGAAGTATGTATTTTCACTGGGGAAATATTCTGTGTCAGTGAGGAGCAGGAATGAAGTCTAATGAGAACCCAAATGGGCTTCTTGAATAATTGTGTGTGCATGGGGGGGAAACAACCAAAGTGACAAACTTACCAAAAGCTTTCTATATGAAGACATAAACCCTGTTAGAATATTGCTGTATTTCTTTTGGAAGACTGTGCACACACTTCTTAAACATAGTAATAAACGTGAAGAAAAGTTTCAGATACAGAAATACCCTAGATTCTGAACTGAGATTTCGATAGAAAAGATAATTAAACAGAAACTGACAAAGCAACTAATGGAAGTTCAGGCTCCACGTCACAGTTCCAGCTTCCTCCACAATCCCTTTTTCCCCCACATTTCCAGCTCTCTCCCTTCCCACCGAGCCCGAACAGCTGCCACTAGAGGTCAGGTGTTTATCGCTCTCCTCACTGCCATGGAGCACCTCTCGTGCTGCTCGGTTAGAAACGAACCTGCCTGAAGACAAATTAGAAATCAGAGCAAGGGTGAACTGCGAATTTACACCACGTTTATGCGTTCTTCACAAATCAGAACATTTAAAATCTAGTTAGGATTTCGAGTGAGAAATCTGCAGGTTTTAGTGTGCTATATACAAAGATGGGATTTCCCAACTGGCAAAGAAAACATCCATTGATTCAAGTGCTGCACCAAAGCCAATAGAGAAGCTATCAGTAATGGTGAGGAAAGTAATGGTTAGGTACAGTACGTGCAGGTTTGGAATGGTACAGGGCAGGTTTTGCTGTAATTTGTACTAGTAATGATTGTTCTTCTCACGCAATTAGTGTTTGCCAGCTGATGTGGTCTCTGTAAAAGTGAGTGCCAGCTGGACAGGCAGCACAGGGCCAAATCAGCTACTTTGCCCCAGAACAAGAGATGCTGGAGCATGTTCAGTCTAGGACTGAAAACAAAGGACATGGAGCTAAAGGAACTGGGGGAGAGGAAGTGGCCAGCTGAAGTTCCCATCACACAAAATGCTTGGGAAATCAGGTTTTGCTTGTTTCCTGGCACACATGCAATATGTGTATGGCTAGGAATAGTTCTACTAATTTTTCCAACTTGCTCTCAAGCCCTTTAGTAACTACACAGTCAGAATTGCTACCTTGTCTAAAAATACAAATGTAAAATTTTATTGGGTTGGGTCTTTCCCAGTGAATGCAGTGAATAGTCACACAAAATAACACAAGTAGAGCAATCATTCCAGGTCCAAACGTATGCTCATTTCATCAATACTTAAGTATTTTTATGGAGGATCATGATGATTTTCTGAGCAAGAGCCTAAGAAAAAAGAACCTAAGAAAAAACAAGAAGTAAATTGCTTAAAATGAGATACTATTTAAATTAACTAAGCCAGCCTAGGGTGGTGACGTTGGAGAACCCCACTTAAGCTATTGCCTCCCAACTCCACATCTGCATAGGGACATGCATTAAATGAGTTTATGGTGATGGATCCACAGGCCAAAGGCATGTGCAAGGGTATTTAGCAAGCATCAGTTACAGTCACCTGAAAACACAGGTCCAGCTCATTCATGGTGCTTCTAAAAAGACCAAACCAGCTCAGCACAAGGAAAGAAACTGCCCCCTTAGCCTTCTCTTTCACAAAGGTGTTCGCTTGACACGCCCCTGTTCCATGGATCTAAGCAAGAGCAGGTATTTTGCTTCCTGTAGGAGAGAGGAAAAATCATCTGCTATCCTTCCTTTGTTAAATAAAACAGTTGGGTTCAATCTTTTGTCAGAAACCATACAGTAGCAAAGAGCACTAGGCTGTGTGGATGCAGCCCTGGTCAGCTCCAAGCTTCATTGACATTCCAGCACTTTAAACCTCTGGTTTTGTAAGCTTTTCACTCAAGACATGTCTCCACAGAAAAACCTGGAGAGTATCCAGCTTCACTTTAAAATGTATTTCACCTGACATGCAGAATGTCTCCTGTAAACCGCACTGAGATGATCCTCAAAGCCTGTTCTATCCTCCACTGCCTCTTTCAGAGTGCAGCAAATTCTCTTACAGAGATTTCTGTGACAACAATCATTATATATGTCCCAGAGCACAGTCTTTTATTCATTGGCATCACTGTGTTTTCAAAATATTTTCCAGGTGTGTTTGAAATAACTAATTTGAATTTGTTATTTAATCTGTGCCTCCATCCCAAATTGCAGGGGGTCTTCAGCGCAATATCTTAGAACCCTGACAGGGTGAGAGATGGTATAAAATGTCATCACTGAAAATCTCAAAGCACATCAACTCCAGATTTTTGGAGAGATTTAACTTTATTAACAATTAAAAAAAAAAAAAAATCCGAGAGTAAAAAGCTTAAAGTACCAGTCATACACATTAGGAATAAGGAAGAACTGTGTTTATTTAGGTTGGGGAGGGTGGGCTTTGGGGTTTTTTGGTAATAGAAATAAGTCTTTCTGTCTTTGTTCTAAGCAATATGGAAAAGGGTACAAGCCGTTTCATCTCAGGTGCTTCCTGTTCTCTCCACCTTGTTTTTACCATGGTTTGACACTGCGCAATCACTGGTCCAGAAGTCCACAGTTACTCAATGTCCATTTACTTCATGCAAATATTTTTGTTATGATAGAATCATTATTTTAGAGGATGGTACAATGGTCCTGTTACTATTTTAAACCAGCTACTGGTAATATGAAACTACTCCCAGAGTACTTTAAAATGCTACTCTATGGTTTGCTAAAACTGGATTTAGGGTTTGTTTCGTGGCTTTGATGACTACATTGCTCAGATCCTGCTGTGCCTTATGCTTTGTCTGCTCAGAAGAGGGACTACAGCTTTTCTTTTCAACCAGAAAGAAATTTAAACAGCAAATATTTAAATTTTAGGCTTAAATAATTTCCAGGGGGGTATTCTTTGTTATTTGTAGAAACAAAATTTTATAAGGATTAAAAAAAAAATTCGTTTATGGGAAATCACCTATTTGTATTCTTGTAATGCTATAAGACAGATGCAAGGAGAAACATTTTTAAATGAGAGAGGAAGGGTTCTATCAAGAAAGAAAATAAATTCGATAAGTAGGCACACATCCTCATTTTGCAGAGAAGTCATGTATATACATTGAGTGTTAAAAGGTCAATCTAAAAGATCACCTGTTATTTCAAACTTCCACTAATTTGAGGGCAAAAGATCTGCACTCATGGTTGCAGCTGTTTCCTGCAGTGCCTGCGCAGTTCTGGGTGGAGCCCTGCGAGGTTTCTGTGCCCGCTGACAAATAGAAGAGTAACTTTGTTAACACTGAGTGACTTCACTTTGTAAAGCTAAGCCACTGCAGGTGGTTATGAGTCCTTTTCTGAAGAACAGTGCTTTTTTAATCCATTTAATGCTGGAAGGGTTAGCATGCAGCAGGGTGTTCTCTGCTGCTGCCTTCATCCCTCTGTAAGTTCTGGCCCAGGCGTTTGGAGACACATCAGTCAAAGGTGAATATATATACAAGGAATCCATGCATCTGTGTACGCCTGACAAAGGGATAACGTGACTGGTTTATGTGGTCTGCAGGAGAACTGACCTCCTATCAGCTGCAGTCTTGCTGTGTTGACCACTTACACTTTATGTGGTGATACAAGAGGAAAGCAAGAATGCAATTTTGCTGTTTCTTAGGCTTTTATAAAATAGCTTTCTGGCTGTGTCTCTCTTCCACACCAGTGAATCTGGGAAGGCAAAAATAACTACATTTTTCTCTCACAGAACGCCCCCCCTCCAAAAAATAGGTAAAACCTGCTCACAGCGTATGGGATAGACAGGGTGCAGGGTACCGATAGAGACAGAAGGCTGGAAATGTCAATAGGCATCCTGCCCCAGGCTCCACTCAAAGTTCTTCACTGTCAGAAAAGTACAATTTGAAGGCCTCTGTTTCCTTCCTCCTCAATGTCTCTGCATCTGGTACATCTAGGCAGTCCATTATTTTCCTTTTTTTTAATAGCAGCTTCCCACTCCTGAGCCTCAATCTGAACACCACCCATAAAAATTGATGAAGGTGCCAAGTCCAGCACAGCATTTACAGGAGAGAGGTGCCACATCAGGCTTTCACTGTGACCTTTATTGTGACCCTCATGACCTCAGGCTCCTCCTGGGAGTTTGCTGCTACTGTAGCGCAGGCCGCTCTGGGAGGAGCCGCCCCTTTTTTTGCTGCAGAGCGCTCCGCTCTCTGTGAGGAACGAAAATAACAGCGGTGGGCTCCAGTATGCACGGCATGAAGGATGTGGCTGCCAAGAACAAAGGCTTGATCCTCATGTTCCACAAAAAGAACGGCTCAGTGTAATTAGCACATTGCTCCAAGTGATTAATCCAGCGAATAAAGGTGGGGGGTTTTTTCCTAAGGCACATGAATATTTTTTACCAGTACAATTTTATTCTCTCGGACCAGCAAAGCCTTAGAATTGAATAACCTAATTTCTACTAGTCCTATCATGACTTGCGATGAGGAATGGAAAAAACAATATAAAATAGTAGCCCACTGTATCAAACATATTTGTTCAATAATCTTTTTTTATATCCAGGAGCTTATCAGAAACCTTGTATCAGGTACAGACTGCTCTGGGTACAACCTGCTGTTCTGGCTGGGGCAGTGTCCAGATCAGCTATCCAAATTCAGAAAACTGCACATATTGCATGAAACATTAGGTATTTTCATTCATTTGTATTATCAACCTTTTCTTTTAATGCAGAGTTTCTCTTCACTCTGAAGTAACTCTACCTAGAGGCTATTTAGTGAAGAGCCTTGCTGGATTCAGGCCCATTGGAAACTATTTATCACTGTTTACAGAAGAGAAAAGCAGGGCCACCAGATTAGCAACCAAATCTAAAACTGACTTCAAAGTACATTCTCCGATAGCACAATACACATCTTTCAAATTTATGGGCATGAGTGGATATCTGAGAAAAACACGAAATCATCATTTATCCAAAGACAGCCTGACTTTCATGAACCATGGGGACAAATAAAATGTGCATACCTTCCAGAAGCAAACACTGTAGCCAGGTCTCAAATATTACTAGATTAATTTAGCATCTGTTATTTGTATTTCTAAATCAAAGCATCATATATTAGCATAATATACATAGTAGCTGCAAAGTTTTTATTTCTGACATGAAAAACCAACATAAGAGATAGAGACAGAAAAAAAACAAAAAATGGTTCATTATTCCAACTGGGATCTCCAAGGGTTTACAGAGTTTAGCGAGAAAAAAAATCAGCATTGTACTTTATTGTTAATCAGAGATTCACTGGGTTTGGATTAAGCACCTTTTGATTCCAGTATTCCACTCTGATTTTTTGAATGACTAGTTCACCTTTATTTATGTAATAAATCATATTTTTCTGTATATAGTTCATGGGATTGATAGTGGGGTAATGACTGACTTCAGTCTTTTCTCTAGGAGCAAATGAAAGTTGCTAAAATGTCTTAGGATCTTTAGCTATGTATAGGTAAAAGCACGTTACAGAATTAAGAGAAATGGTAAGATTTAGCCCCAAAGAACTGAATAGTCAGGTAAACAGGAGCAAGAATTCTAGTATAATTATGTTAATAGCAGTCAATGAAGAGTTTACCAATTGGAGAAACAAAGTTTGCAAAAGAAATAGGGCTTGAAGGACTTTTACAAAGAGAGCAGGCAAGGACAGTGTGTGCTTGTGAAGAGGGACATTGCCCCAGTCAAGGGGTTTGAAGATGGGGGAAAGAAAAGAGGAATAAAACTAATATTGGTGCCTGGGGAAACCAAACAACCCACTAGGGATTTCAACCACTCTTTGATCTGTTTTTTAATACCCAAAGAAAGTGGATATGGCCTTTACCACCTTCTTCCAAGGTGTGGTTTAACAAACAAGTGAACTGAGGTAACACCCTGCAGCAGCAAGGCGGAAGGTCTCTCTCCCTTCTGCCCTCTCCCAGTGTCCTCTCCTCACCCTTGTGCCTGCTCTGGTGTTCTGTGGCTCCCAGCTGAGGCAACCCAAGTCCCTAACCTAGAGACAACTAGCCAGTCTTGCAGGGGTTGAAAAATGCCAATACTACTAAAGCCCGAAGAAGGTAAATGGTGGAGCCTGTGCCTGAAAGAAGGGGTAGGAGGGAATGTGGTTTTCCAGTCTCAGCAGTGCTGAGCAGATATATTGATATTACCCCAAAAGACTCCTTTGCTGCCAGAGCACTGTGAAGTGCAGTTCTGTGATACCTGTGACACCTGGCTTTGAGGATTTCTTCCTTACTCAGTTTCCAGTCTGAACACTAGCCTATGGCATTGCCCTTGGTAAGGAAAAAAAAAACGTTTTTTCACTTTGTGTTATAATTAGGGCTTTACTGGGTCAAAAAAAAAAAAAAAAAGGAGGCTTAGGTTTGTTTTTACTTACAGCTCGTGTTGGAGCACAGTCATAGGTAATAGGTAATCTAACAGTAAAATCTGAGTGGAGAAACAGCTCTTGTAATTGTAGCGCCGAGTAATTAGGTGATGTCAGCACACTCACACCCTCGGTCCATCTAACCTGAATTACCCAGTAATAACATAACAGTGCCTTGCCTTCCCCCTGTTTGCAGCACCACAGGTACCTCACTCCGTGTGGGGCATCTGAGGCTTTCTGTCCCAGTCTGCGTGCCATGACAAACCTGGTGACATGTGGGACAGTGACAGGGCACTTTACCTTCTCCAACAGGCAAACTCCCAGAATGTAAACATGGATGAGATGTACAGGGCAGGTATATTGACAAGATCTTTTTTCTTTCCAGATTAAATAGAAATAAATTGGAGGTATACTGAGATATCAGAAACATTTGAAAATCCCAGCCTGGATATTAAACAAACATTTGTAATGCTGAACCCCAGGATAAACAGCAAATGTTTTGTGTTCTCTAACAAATATTTGCAGAGTTGCACACAGATGAATTAGGTAATCAGAGCAACTGCAGTCAGGTAGCGACTCAAAATGGGTGCAAACTTTTATGATATAGCTCTAACTAACCACTCTTGTGTGATGCTTCTTGTACTTGGAGGTTCCTGAAACGGCATCAGTGATCCGCCTGTCCTGTTGTCAGCATTTCCCAGTGGCTTGCTAATTTTTGGGGTCTCCAGCTATGGCTGTAGAAAGGGAGAAGCCAGACAACAGTGTATGTGCACCCTGAGAGGCAGGCAGCTGGCAGAAGACCAGCTTCGGTGTATTTGCTGCTTTACATTCAAACCTTATGGATCTTGCCAGTTTCTAGAGCCAAATGTACCTCAAGACATAAACAGGACGTAAAAAGGGAGAAAGGGAGAGAACTATATTAAGATATGCAAAAGATAGTAACAATTCTTTTTTTTAATGGGGGAAGATCTGTGAAATAATTCAGTTAAAAGCTAAACATCTGATGACACTAGTACAGGCTGCTGCTTAGAGAAGTACTTGTTCTTGCGTCTTTTAAACTATATATCCAGATTTTTCTTCTGGCTCTTGCTGCATTTGGAGTGAGTGAAATTATATGAGAAAAGATGGTTTCTTCATGTTTTTGGTTTTCTCAACTGGAAAGACATTAGCTCAGGGATTATTATGAGAAAAAAAACTGTTTGGAAAATATGCTGAATATTGCTAACGTATAGCTTGGAAAACCTGCTGGATTTTCATCTAGTTCTGAACACAATTTCTATTTCTTGCAGGTTCAGTATCAAATCATTTCCATGAGGTCATGAGGTTTTCAGAAGCAAATGGAGGATTTGAGGCTTGGTTTCATTAAAGAGAGATGGGTCTTGCTGCACAGCGATCTGTCGTGTGCAATTTTGTTTACTTTGGCTTGTTTGCTAATCTCCAGCTTCAATGAGTCACGGTATTTTTACTACCATGTTGTCCATTCCATAGGCTTTAACACACTCCTCCACTTAATTATTAACAAAGTCCAAAGGTATCCGCCCCTCTCCCACACAGATCTTCCAGCTAAACACAGCTTTGAAACCTCTTCTTATTTAAAATTGTTCTTTACGGTTTGGATAAATACAGTGTTAGCAGTTGATGCTTTCGTGTTGCTGCAATGACGTCCTTCCCCAAGAAGGCTCCTGCTGCTGCTTACATTCCTTGTGTCCAAACAACCCAGACTTGCCCACACTCCTACAGATCTCCTCCAGCTTTGCTCCTCATGATCCTGTTGAAAATCACGTCCTTTCCCAGGGTTTCCTGTAGCCACTGAAAGTAGCCCTTCATTCTATTTTCTTATCCCTCAGGTTCCCTGCCACAGTCACCTTTTCCATGTCCTTGGTCAGGCTGGACCAGGGTTTGATGCGAGGCTGATTTCCGGGATAGTGGAGATGGCAGGAATTCAGCCAGTGCTCCTCCCGGATGTGGGGCACATGCCATGAATTAATCATGAATCTGTTACTGTTAGATCATGAAATAATTTTTATTTTCTGCTATTTTCTATTATTTTTCAGTGGAACATGGTCCCTGATCTGGTTCACAGGAAAGAAGTGGGAAGATTGAGGACTGGTGCAGCATGGCATGAGGACAAATAAGGTGGTACAGGGTGTTGGGATGTTTCTGAGGCCACGGGATCAGAAAACTGTGGCCTTTCTGCTCCTGGCCTGGGGTGAGCCTCAATTTCTAGCCAATAATGAGCTTGTTAATCTGTCTTACAATAATGTGTTTTCAAGTCTCATCTGACCTCCCTCTTCTATGTTTTTTAACATCCTGTTTACAAATTATTTTATCAAACACTTTAAACTCTTTTAGAAGTACAGTCTTGCTTTTAAAAAACCTATCTAGGACTTAGTTACAAGCAGCTCCTATTCACACAGCAAAGCTGGTCAGTGTAAAGAGCAGGCATAAGTACTTGAACAAGAACATTGACAGTCGAAGTTTAAAGGAAAAACTGGTACCTACAAAGCATCAGTCCCATTATATGTGCTTTTGTTTTCAAGAAGGTGACTTGTAGGTGTGCAATGATTGAGCAGAGAGCCCAGAAATCAACTGTACGATTGTTCAACCCAAGGCAGTTGTGGCTGAGGCCCGGCGTGTCAGTTGTGAGTGCTGGAAAAGGCTGGACGTGTATCACAGCGGGTGTTAGTCACAGCCTGGAAGCAGGGTAGGAAAACAGTTTCAGCTGAATCGTTACTCAGCTAATTGCTTTGACTAAGTCTCACATTTACACACCCAAAGCACACAAACTCAACGTTTTTACTTGAGAGCATGATACAAATACTTGACCTTCCTCTGGGGGAGATAAGTACAAGCAGTACAAGGGAAAGAAACTACTTGCATTAAGGATCCTGGAGAACTGTAAATCTGTGATCGGATGAGCTCTGGGAAATGCACTGGAGCGGACACACAGCACCAGTGCCGCCCGGCGTGTATTCTTCTGTGTGCCACATGCTGCCAACTTCAGAAACAGCGGCAACCTGTACTTTCCCTTTAATTGCCTCAGCTAAAACCAAACAAACCCAAATCGGCTTAGCTTTGAGCTCCCCTTCAGGAGCCACCAGACTTTGCACCAAAACAAGCACACATGCACGATTGGCACTGCTTCTCCTCGGGTGCTCTGGAAGATGTACAATGTGTGTACAACCACTGCATCTCGTCGGGTGCTCTGGCAGCGGTACAGCCTGTACAACCACTGCATCCCCTGGCTAAAAAGGTGTGCTCACACCTCTGGTGCATGAGGTGTACAGGGTACGGAGGGGAACAGAAGCTGCAACTTCAGTTTTAATTTCTGCACTTGGACTGAATTATTTACAAAGCAACATTATTTAGGGCAAGCTGATATTTCTACTGCAATTCTGACGTGTTTCTTGCCCCACCGGGAGTCCGAATGGCTAGCTCAGGACCCCCGGGTAGGGGGGGGAGGGAACCATCAAGAACTAAGGCAAAAGAAAGAAAAGTGCTTTTTCCCCTCGGGATGAGTTCTTCAGGTGTTTAATGAGGTATCCAAGAAGGGAAAGAGGCCGGAGACCCCGCTTCGGGGCCTTTTGAAACACGCGGGCAGGAAGGGGAGGGGGAAAAGCCCATCACCAATAGGGTACAGCGTACGTGGGGAGACAGGGCAGGTTCGTCCAGGTAAAGGATAGGTTTTCTAGGGTTACACAATCACCACGTGCAAGTGACATGTTAAGTCATGTACAAACATCCCACCACCCCCAGTGCAAAACCTTAGTAATAACATATTAATAACCTAACTACGTTAGTGCAATGTAACACAATTCCATCCTGTAATCTGCATAAAACATGAGTGAAGGCCCAGAAACTTCTGCAACTTACATTAAGGCTACAACTAAAGCTAGACAAGGATAGATAAGCACTGATGCTGAGAGAATTGACCAGTGACGGCGTAAGCTGATCGAGGCATGCAAGGGAATAAATACGCACTGCAGAGGTGCACAGGATGACACATTTTAAAGAAAACCAAGTAAAAATTGTTAATAATGGTATTAAGAAATACAATCCACCGAACATTCTGTCTTGCTTCTTTGTTGTGCCGTTTCATGCTCATATACGAGCTCTGCAGGGAAGGGGCAGGTTTTCTGCAGGGTTGTTAAAGGAGAGTAGAGAGTGCATCAGAAGTTACAAGAAAGAAGAGTTGGGAATTGGAAGCAGACGTCAAAGGCGGTACAGAGTTGACGTAAATCATAAAGAGACTTGAGAGGGGACAGTGAAAGTTGGCTTTAGCTGGAGAGAGGGGAGAATGAGGGCCAAAAGAGATGTCGCAATAGTCACTCGTGAGTAAGATTTGAGTCACGGTTATGAGGGGGACAACAGGGACAGATTTTAAGTATATCGCCCAAGAAGAGAATCTCAGTGAGACAGATAAAACACCAACTGGGAAACTGAGACAGGGAAAAAAGTGACAACAAAGGCTTCGTTGAGCCAACAAAGCAAAAGTAGGAACAAGTGGGAAGCCTGGATCAGAAAGAAACTCTTTCTTTGAAATGGGAAACATTCAAATAGTATTCCAGTTCAAAGAACTGGAAATAGAGGGATCAATAAATTAAAATGCATTAAGCAACTAAATTAAGAGTACATTTATTTCCAAGGGTAACAGGGAAAAATCTGCCAAAAAAGAAGGAAACTTATTCCTTCAGTTACACTATGGCAAGTACCATGTTCATCAAAGAAAAGAGGGAGCAATCCACTCCAGTAAGAGAATAACAAAACTTTTCCCCAGTTCAAGATACCAAGCAGTGATTACTTTTCTAAAATGTATATGTTTATTATATTAAGCTTAAGTGATTTTTAGCAGGTCTTGGAGACAAAAAACAAAACCATAAACCAGCTAAATCCTGCCGAATCTGGTAATGCAGTGTTCAGCACAAAAAGAAATGTATAGAAAAGGAATCTTACTCTGGAGAAAGAAATTATTCAGATGAGAAGGTAGGGCAAATTTGGGAAAGAATAGCCACAGGTGAGTTTTAAAAGTAATTGCTTATTCCCATAAAGTGTTTTCAAGTCAGTAATTTTCCCTCTGGTTCCTCCCCATCCTGCAGAAGGCTCCAGCATGGGCTCCCCCTCAGAAGAAAGCTTTGGGACATCCTGCTTTACTGTAAGGAAGGTGTTTGCTCACTGCTACTAGCTTTCTTTAAAGAACTTTTTTATTGAAACAAAGAAATGAAACACACTGACTGTAACAATGATGGGGGAGAAGAGAACTATCACATTAAAAAAAAATTAATTCACCAGTTCTCAACCTGGCTGCAATCATGCGGTAAAAACTCACCGTGACAGCACCAGCATAAAGAGTAATGAGAGGAATTCTAAACATTTTGGTTTAAGAAGGGTTAATAAGTTTAAAGCACCAAGATCTTACATGTAACTGTTCTGAAGTCTTTTTGACACAGGAAGAGGTGTATGGACACCTGCAATGTTTGATCTTGACGGTCTGACAAGTAATGAATTGTTTCAGTAAGTGAAGAGTCATGAGCAAAGTAACTTTCAAAGACAAAAAGAAATTAGCTGAATGACCAAGGCCATACCTTATATTGATGGGGTGGCATGGTAAACATCTCTAACAAAAATTAAATGTAAGAAACACCTTCGTTGCTTATTTTGTTAGGAACTATAATCTCATCTTAGATTTTTTTAAAAACTGAACATCTAAATAGTTTTGTGGAACAGTAGACTTGTGTAAACCTGTAAGTTGCATCCTGCTTCCACCCAAAACCTATCATATTAAAATGAGGCAGATGAGTCTTATGTGATTTATCTAAATGTTTTCATTTATCACCTTTAGCCTAAGAGCTTTGTTCTAATCCAGGAGAGAGACATGCATCTAGAAACAACCAACCCTCAAATCCAGCCTGACATAAAACCAACAGCAAAGCAAAGCAGCACAGATATTTCTGTACCTAGGCTGCTATGCTGGGACAGAGCTTCATAAGGAAAGCTCAGGGTGGATACATCTCACTGGTCTCTTCTGCTTCACCAGTTTTCTTGGCTGTTGTTTGGGGTTTTTTAAGGGGGTTGATTTAATGAGAAAGGATTGTGCTTTTAACAATAATTTGCATACTGTGTACATTAAATAAATCAGATGCGATCATCTCCTGTTCATTATCACATGGAATTTTTGGCTTCGACATATTTTGACCAGGCACAAAGGGACAGGATCCAGCATGCACAAAGTTATACAGAAAAAGATTTAAATTACCTTCGGATAGTTTTCTAGACTTCTGCTAGTGACCTCTGTTCATAAAACTTGCTGACTGCCCAGCCACTTCTATTCTTTTAATAAGAATGATTCAAAGATTAATTAAATTAATTTTCCATAAGAACATATTAGCTCTGTAAGGCTTCAGCAGCCACTCAAAGAGAAACAGAACCCTATGTATGCTATTTTGGCTGA
Organism: Dryoscopus gambensis; assembly: GCA_013389985.1. NCBI lineage: Eukaryota > Metazoa > Chordata > Aves > Passeriformes > Malaconotidae > Dryoscopus > Dryoscopus gambensis. The sequence continues at coordinate 218,241 of WEIT01032611.1, read as the reverse complement.
TAAAGTGCTGGCTATGATACCAGGTCTCTGCAGTTCCCACTTCAAATAAATACTCAAATGAGAAGGCTCTATGGCTCTATCGACTTTGTAGGGGAAGTCGTTCACGATGACCCAGCACAAACAAGGCCCATTGTCTGTTAAAATCTCTATCATCAAATCAGCAAGAGAAACCACAGCAAATATTTGAGCGCAGGGTCAGCCCACTTCCTGCGTTCTACCCGTAGCTGGAGGAGGTGGCGAAGGCACTGCCAATTTTTCCTGGTATGGTCTGTCTCCCAGACTTCTAAATGAGTCTGTGCTGACTTGGAGCTGCTCATCTGCTCCCACAGAATTGTTATGAGAGGCTCCATATCTGGCCTTTAAATAAATTAAAAGGCATTTCTCTTTTGCAAATGAAAATGTTTTGTGATAGAAATGCTGTGCATGGCTGTGCAGGCCTCTGACAAAGCCAGGTGGCTACTGGAAAGATGGCAAATCAACAACTGCACAAATCTGGCTGCTTCTTTCACAACTGTTGAGCTGTTAGGCAATTGTAATAAGGTTATCACATATTTATAGAATATAACACTAATTAAAGTTTATTCCAGCTAAAAGTCTAGTAAATAATCTAACTTTTGATTTCTAAAAGCTTGCACATTTAAATAGCTAATGGATGCTTATGATATGTGATAAAGATTCAAACTGTGATACAAATTTACACAATCCAGCCAGTAATCTACACTTTAAAAGCTCTTTCAGAACAAAAGGAATTACTACAGTCTCCTGTGTAAGTATTTTAAGTTAGGGATAGATTCTCCTCCTTCACCACTTTCTGCAACCCCAGTCATTTTTGTGGACAAAATGTTTCCAAGTTCTTCAGAAGAATCACTTCCAGAACAGGGATTAAGAGAGCTCTCCCCCATGCCTGGAGCAACATAGCCCTCCTTGCTGCAGATGGAGGTTGCTACATGTTTGGTGTGGGCTGAGGAGCCCACAGCTCATAAACAGGAAACAACCCACAACTCATTTTGAATTCCAATAAATATTTTGTGTTTTTACTGCCTTTGGGACAGCGCTTGTCCATGAGTCAGGACAAGAGGAGGTGGTGGCTAAAGCTAGGATAAAGATTAGTCAGCCTGACATGCCTCTCACTGGCAACAGTGGGGAATCCCTCAAAACGTGCTTATTCCCTAGGCAAAAGCCTGCATCCATACCAACATCTTACTCTAGAAAATTGTACTGCAGCACTTACACCATGTCACCTCACCTGTAGGGAAATATGTAGGTGTTAAAACTGGGAATTTACCTGCTAAATCAACTGACTCTTGTGGCATTGGGTGTTGGCCCAGCTTGGGACAGACCTTGGAGCAGCACTGGTGGTTGAGAAGTTGAACAGTGACCAGAACCAGTTTGAAACAGTCTGAAAAGGCTTAAAATCAATACAAGGCCATTAATTAGCTTCTGATTTCCATGGTCAATATCGCCTTTTGCTGGCTGGTCCTGAGCCATGCTTCTGGGGGCTTTTCAGCCTCTTCTGTTACTGTTGTTTCCGCTCTGGTGTCCAGGGCCACGTACTTAACCCAAATTTATGAGAAATTTAGGAATTAAGCGTGGTGCTCACTGCAGTACAGACCAATGCCCCAAAACAGTGCTCTCCTTCCCCTTCTAGGCCTCATTTAACTTCCCATTGGAAACATCTGAAGTGAGTCATGTCTTATCGTCCCAGTACTGTGCCATTGACTACTCAGTAATTAAGTCGGGTTTCTGATTAAATCCTGGTTTTGTTTGTTTGTTTGGCTGGGTTTTTTCTTCCCCAAATGGAATGCACACGTGAAGGCAAACACGCATTTATATGGTTTTGAAAAGTGTTTTGTAGAGCGATGGATGGCCACGGCCACGGCCACGGCCCCTCCGCGCCGGCCCTCAGGCAGGCGGCGCTCACCGCGCCCG
>WEIT01032611.1:201595-215662 GCA_013389985.1 Dryoscopus gambensis | reverse complement strand
CCGGCTGCGGGAACGGGGCCGTGGGGCTGCGGGACGGGCAGAGCCGGCCCGGCGCGGGCGGGCGCAGGTAAAGAGCCACCCGGGAGGCCCCGGGGGAGGGAGATTTTAGGGCGCTGGAGGTGGGAACAGAGGAGGGGGTAGTGCCCTGTCACACGAGGGGCTGGTTGGCAACTGCCATGTCTCCTAAATGGAACATCTGGATTGCCCTTAGCCTGGAATGAACTCGGGCACGAGGCAGTAAGTACGTGCTTGTAGGTTCCCGCTGTTGGCTTGGCTCAGTCAGGCGGGTTGTGCTGTTCCCGGTCGGCTGGTCAGAGGAGGGTCCTCTGTCCTGGGAGCGAGGAGCAGGTCAGTGGGAATGCCTCTGGGGTTTGCTTTTGTGGTTTGCCGACTTCTTGGTTGTCCCTATGGGGCTGGATACTTGCTTTTCAAAAAGCATTCCAGAAGTAACAATGGAAAGGAGTGCTAAAAGGTGTTGCCTTGTATTCATAATAAGATTGGCCGAGTCTCACTCAGTGACACGGGGAGCTGTTCCTAAGCTCTCTGATGGAAGTAGTATGAGCACAGGATTTGTCACACAGGATTATCTGGAATGATAATGTTTGGCACTTTTGGCACTGGGTGTCTTAGTAGTACTGCACTAATAAAGGTGTTGCATAAGTTTTGTTGTGAAGGAAAATCGTGGTCAAACTCCCTCTATTACAGAACATGCACAGACTTTCTCATTGGCATCTGGCACTGCCCACATTTTGAAATTTGCTTTGCAGGCAGCAAAATGGATCAGCTGTAAAAAGTGTTTCCTTTGTAAATCCTGAATTACTGACTTAGCACTGAGGCTGCCTACCTGGTCTCATGCTGGAGCTGAGGCAGTTGTGGTTCATGTGATGTGGTCACACGTCTGCTCAAACCTAAACCAGTATCATAACCTTTGCTGGCTGACATGAGCTACCAAGCGGCCATCGGCTCGTAGGGACTTTGAGTGGCAACTTTGAGCATTTCAAGTAATGCAGTGTAGTGTATTGGAAGGTTGAGAGTGTGCAGACCTTATCAGAGGTTTGTGGAACTCCACAGACAGCATGCTCGCTGTCTTTTCCCATGTTTGGAAGGAACTCTTAGTATGGTCCAAAAAACCATTCTTATCAATCTGTTGGTGCCTTATATTGACTGTCATCCTCGCAGTCAGGTGCATAGGGAGTTTCGGTTACCTATTGGAAACACCTTATGGGTTTGTCACTTGCTTTTCAGTAGTTCTTTAGTGTCTTCATTTTCTGGTAATACTGTAGTCTTCATAAAGGGTATCATGAATTTTAAACCATGGAGAGAGGGTTACACTTCAGTTGTGATTTTGTGTTGTTATGCTTTTAATATTTCATGTGTAGAGTGTTATAAAAATATAAGGGACAATAATGTCCTACAGGAGAGTAGGATATATGGCCTAAGATATTCATCTTGTTCTAAAAAATGGATTATAATGCTCACTGTTGTCCCAAAGCAGGCAAGGAAACATAACTTAGCATTTTTTCAGAAGCAGCTTGTACTTCAAAACTGAAAACAGCTCTATTTTTTTCTTTACTTTTCTATAGCTTTCCTGATAAGATTTGGTTTCTGAGTTCTGCTTCTATTGCACATGTCATACTGTTGCAAGGGGGGAAAAAGAGAACACCATACTTGTCTTGGAAAATGAACAAAGTTGAATTCATATTTATTAAATGTACAAGCATATTTTCTTACATCGTTTTGGAATTTAAACTTTCTTTCTAATCCACTTTTTCAAAATCCATCTGAATCTTTAATTTGTTTGGTTTTTTCAGCTATGGATGCTTTTTTTTAATAGGCTTTATAAAGTATATAAAAACAAAATCTCTACCTTTGGGACGTAAATCCTCAAAATAAAGGTCAATTGGAAAGATATCTCATGGGATTGTGTGTGCACCTTGGAAACCAAAACTACTCAAAATGTGTTCACAGAAAGACTTGGACATTTGTGAGAATGCTCTTTAGGAGTAAAAGTATTTCCCTCTATAACAGATAATTAAAATAAGGCTGTCACTATAGTGTTCTCAGTTGAGTGGTTTTGAATTCTTTTAGTATGAAGAAAAAAATATCAGAATTACATTGGGATATACCAGCTATATTCCCTAGTTAGCTAGATGTCAGTGTGGTTGTGCTGTAAAACTAGGGACATATTAAAAGCCTCGGTCATTTAAAACGTAATTTTAGCCCAAGTGAAAGATTTTTTTTCCTGAAGAAGCATAAAGAAATATTTTTTTAAAGTTATATTACATCATAGCTATGTAAAATCAGTATAGTAAACCCTGGGAAATTTAATTGACTCATTATTTTCATTTTTTTAAGAATGTCAGCAGCTTTTTATTGATGAAGAACTGCTTGTTATCACCAATCTGCACATGAAATGGAAGAGGAAGAGATTCTGGAAAACAACTTCTGTTTCAGCCTTGCAAGATGCTGCATGAAGGGGTGAGTACATACATGAACTGGGCATAGAATCTCTGCAAAGAGAGATTAATGTATAGTCAAATGACAAGCAAAGAAATCTGAGCATCTAGTGCCAATTAATAACTGATAAACAGAAAGTAGTAGCACAATCAGGAGAACAAAGTAAAAATTCCTTATGTTCTGGTATCTACTGCTGTCTTAGGTGCTAGTCAGTAGGATTCTGAATTCCTATTATTTTAGAAGTAGAGTGCTCAGCATTTCACAGGACCAAGTCTGTTAAATTAAATACTGAATGACTTTTTATGAAGTAGAAGGCTGAATTTTTTGCTGAATTAAGAAATACTTGTCTGGTACGGTTAGGCTCTTACCCATCATTATCCTCAAAATAAAACTAAAATCTCTCAAAGAGTGGGATATTTGACATGTTTTAAAGATATTCAACTGATATGAGGAGATTGTTGTGTGACCAGATTGCATGTGGCATCGAGATGTTGCCAAATCTGACTCCACTTCCTCATACCACTTCTCATAGTTTCTGCTTATGAAACAATATTTATTTATAAGTGCATTGCATGTGTCTTTAAATATCAAAGAAGTGTAACTTCTGTGTCCAGTGAAGGACTTCTTGTGCACAGATTAATATAAATTCTAAACCACAACTCATTGGCATTGTAATCCTGACTGAGGCTTGAGTTGTTACGTGACTGGTTTGTGTGGGTCTTCGCTTAAAGTCTTAAAATGCGTATGGTGTTAATTTTTTTTTTTAGTTTGGAAAGATGTGACCTACCAAAGAGGCATAGTTTGTTCTGTGGTGCTGTATTCATCTAAATTTATTGTTTTAAGTTCAAATTGTCTCATGCCTGTGGAAAAACTAAGAGTAGGAGAGATTGGCAAGAATTGGCAAATTACCTATCCCTTTCTAAAAATGCTGATACAGTATCATGGTTTTTAAAAGATGTATAAACTGAGAAATTATTCACTAAATCTTTCCAAATAGTAAAAGAAACTTGTTCCAAAATGTGTCTGCCAAGAGGAACTCAGAGCAGTGAGCTGAAGTTGTACAGTTGTACTGAGGTTGTACAGGTCTTTGGTATTTGTTTCCAGGCAGCTGAAATACATGTGAAAGTGAGTTAGTCCAATATTTTCATATTTCATATTTTTGTATCTTGTTCGTTTGTTTTCATTTTGTTGAGAAGTACATAGAAGGAAACCAGAGCTGCTGTTTGGTGTGCTAGTTGAATAAATCCTTACTCATTTGTGAGTGTATAACATCCTGGAGCTGAGAGAACTTATTGTTGTCAATAGTTTAGCGTTTGATATATTTTACGTGGAAAAATAATACCACAATAACTTAATATTGTTTACATTTTAAAACAACAAAAACAATCATAAAATGGATCATTTGAAACTATTCTATGGCCTGTGATTAAGGTTTGGAGGCAGGTCTTACTGTTTTGTTTTGTATATCCATGCATCCAGCATTGTTATGCTGAGTAAGTTCTATTACATGCATATAGGCTTGTATTGCCATTCTTTGTTTTTTGTTTTGTTTTGTTTTGTTTTGTTTTGTCACACAATTAAGTGCTACATGCCTGTTTTGTTTTAAAAAATTATTTATGGGAAATGATTGATATAACAAATCACAGAACAAACAGTTGAACGTGAATGTTCAGAAGGTAAGAAGAACTGTCTGTTTGCAAAGCTGATTTGAAAGTGAAGACTTGAATTACTGATGAAGTTTCCTAACCTGCTGTTAGTGTTACTGCTTCAGGAAGAACGGTACAAAGTACCTGACACTGGAGTCATGGGGCAGGCTCCCATAAAACAAAACCAAACCACACTCTCTGGCATCTTTATTCAGCATGTATGGAAAATGTTCCCTGGAGTAGTAAGGCTGAAGAATATACTGTGGAACCAGTTGGATCTGACGGGGAGGATGAGGGAGAAGGTGGGTGTTGTGTCAGGAGACTGCTTTTGAGACTGTTTATTAGCCGGGTGGCATTCTGTCCAACAGGGCTGAGGAATCCTCCAGTACAGCTGTCAATTAATCCATACACTCTGATGTTAAAACACAATTAATTGCAGCCCACAGATCATAGTGAGTATTGTTGGCTTGTTGGCAGTTTTCAATGGAAGATTACAAACCTGCTATATATATATATATCTTTATAAAAGTTAAGTTTATATATTCTTACTCACCTCAGGGTAAAGGACTTGCTGTGTGCAGTTAAGCAGGCCAGTCTGATCAAATCAAGTAGCAGCTTTAGTCCCTATGTAAGTAAGAGACAAGCTTTGGTACCTACATAAGCAGGAGACGAGCAGCACAGGGTACTGCCTCTGAACCAAGCAGCAGCTGTACCTGTTTTTCTGTGCTGCCACACAGATGTAAACTGTACATAAACAGGCCAAAATTTTCAAACAGCTGTCAAATTTTCAAGTTAAATGTACATTTTGGGCCCCTGATTTTCAGCATACTGAGCTGCTGTCATTCTAACCGAATTTACAAGGAGTTGCATTTTCTCAAGATTATAAATCCTGTAATAAATCCTGTAGAAATGTAATAGCCATTATCCTCTAAGAATATAGAATTGTTCGGTTTGCGGCTATCATTCTTTTTTTTCTCTCTTTTACATGGCAAGGTGGTGTGTGTATGAATGAACACATAAATGCAAAAAAGAATAGGATGTCCTCTGTCAGTGGTTCCTGACAGCCCTGCAAATACAGCCTACAGCAAGAAGTGTGGCCGCACAGCATGGCTGGATCTGATCTAGGCTCCTGCTTTCCTTCTCCCATCCATAGGTTTCTATCCTACCTTTTTGCTGCCTCTCAGTGGGTCTGTTCAGCTCTCTGTAGCTGTTTATGGTTTTCCTGTGTTACACTTCTACCGATTCAGTGAACAGAATTGTTTCACAGAGGCTGTGTGTACACTGGGGACTGAAACTCGCCGGGGACTGTTCCCGGGAGCTGGATCGGAGTGTCGGGATTGCAGGGACGCAGCCGTGCTGCTCCTCAGGCGCAGAGCAGCGTGCAGCCCTGGGCTGGCCGGTCTCCTGGGAGCGTGCCAGGCTGCTGTGCTGGGCCAGAGCGGTGCCGGGGAGGGCTCTGGCAGCAGCTCTGGCCCCGGGTCATTCCCGGTGCCAGAGGTGGCCAGCGGGATCGGGCAGCGCGAGAGCCAGCGCACGCACCGGGGAGCAGCGTGGCTGGAAAGGCAGAGGGAGAGGGAAGGTGCGGGGCCGGCAGTGTCAGGAGCTACTGAAGGGATATCCTTTTGATGTGAGGGAGCTGTTGCGTTACTCAAGCTGACTTGTCTAGGTACCCTTCAGGTAACTTTATTTTGCAACCAGTGACTCAGTTGTGCTCCGGAGAGGGGCTGTGTGCTGTGTCCCCATAACTGCTCTTTCAAAGTCTCATTCAAGCCAGCTGAAATGCCTTAAAAAGTGAAGTAATACTGGAATATGAAAGTACATACATGGCTTTTCAAAGAGGTTTTCTTTTCCTGGCTGTTTCACTGGACTCATATTCTTCCTCCACCTTCCTGCAATTCAGATGCTTCCCTGGTTAAAAGGAGTGGGGTGGCAGATGTTGAGCAGTGCTGGTTTTGCTGTTAAGCTGGGCACCAGATACCCTTCATGTCCTAGAGGATGGGCAGGGAAAACACGTCAGGAAAACATTGGTTATAGGTTGCCACTTTTTGATCACAGGAGGGTGAGGCTTGTGATTCGTATACTGTAGTGAGTGACCTGATTTAGAGCTGTGAAGTCATGTGTCCCAAGTAGATCCTCTATCTGACACGTCAGGAGCTTGCAAGTACAAGTACTTGATGTCCATTTGCCAAAAAATGTAGATTAATTGCATTCATGCCTGTTGCCAAGGCTCCCGTCACAAACGCTAATTCAGTGTAAACTTTTTGTGTGATACATTTATCACAAAGAATAACTTTTAAAAGTTCAGCCATGTCTGAATTGTCAGAATAAAACTGAAGGCCTTTTTCTTAACAAAAAAAACAAACCAAAACCAACAAAAAAAAAACTAGCAACGAAAAGTGAAAGAATTTTGTTTCGCATTCCACTCTGGGTACTCTGAGTTGTGGCATGACATTAAATTGATGTTAGTTTATTTTTAGCAGGTTTCATTTGTTTATTTACTTAAACATAATAGCTGAGCAACAAGAGCCTGTAAAAATACTTCTAATGAATGAGTAAAATTATAGCACAATAAAGAATAAGTAAATTACGTACCTTCAGGTGCTAGTTACAGAACATTCGAATTTTTTGTGCTGGTAGAAGAGTATAAAAGCTGGCCCATTGGAATTACTCAATTTTCAAAAAGATACTTGCAAGCAGAAGGGGCCTAAATCTGTAATATCTTATCTGAGGGTCATTAATTTTTAAAGGATATAAATCCCTCTGTTAAGCTGAATTTAATTTATCAAATAAGTCATGTTATTATGTCTGGACAAGGGCATAAAGTTTATCAGTGAAATAAAACCACTGAAGATACACAGTGGTGGTGTTCTCTACTGAGAAGGGGAATTCAGGCTTCTTGAATCTCTTCCAGAAACAGATGTAAATTCCACTGTAGCTTTTCAAATAGTGAATAATCATGGTCTGTTATGTTTGGTGATGAATCATGCGAGGGGTTGCAGATGGTGAGGCGGGTGCAGCTGTGCAGATGCTGGAGGAGCTGAGATAGGAGACTGGAGGACTGAGGGGGTGAAGGAGGTGATTTGGGGATGGGCTGATATGGCTGATGGAGGAGAGGGGTAAGACAGCTGAAAGAGTATTGAAAAGGACTGTAACCTGAGATTTGGGATAGGGAGTGTGCTGGTGACTGAAAGGAAGCATTCTTGAGGCAGAAAGATGTTTTTGTTGTTACTGATCTTTGAAGCAAAAGTTGCAGTATCAGGTACCAAAGCAACTGGACTTTTGTCCTGAGCCAAAACAATAAGGAGCCCAAGCTGGAAGTTTAAGCTGTAGATGAAAAGAGAAAACTAAGAGACTTCTTGTCTCCTTTAAAGGAATACTGGTCTTAAATAGGAGAGCTTTCGTTGGAAAAGGTACAGATGCAAAGTTGTGGGCTTTTTAATTTCTGTTTTTCTAAGCAGGACATGTGTAATGAGATCAAGGTAGCAAAATTTGGGAGTTTGTCAGGTAGAGAAGTTGTATCTGTCTAAGTCGACTAAAAGTGGGGGGTTGCAAGGCCTAATCATTAAATGGCAGGTAAGACTCAAAGAAACTTTTCACAATCTTAAATCAATGTGCTAAATCTTAAATCAATATGCTTTCAAATTTTTGCATTAATTAATTTTGATTTATCTTTTTCTTTTAGATTGAAAGTTTTGTTCCAAAACAGTAGCTCTTTATTCAGGAAGAATGTTGCCATTAAGATGTCTGCAAGAATTAGTATTTTTGCACACAGGTCAGAAATCCTCAGCCAAAGTGAATATTTAACCATTATTTCAAGGATAGCCAATTATCTTTTTCTCAATAAAGTGCGTGATTAGGAATCAAAGTGAGGGACCATAGAAAACTCTAGAATAATCCAAGTATTGACATAACTTCAAGCACCTATTGTACATTTGTGTGTTCTACAACCCCCAGCAAATATAAAATAAATACCGAAAATTACTGGGATAAAAAAAGGCAGGGGGGGTAGTACAAGCAAATGTCCACATCAGTCTTGGAAGAGTTATGTCCCAAAACTGAAAGCAATTTTCAAGATTGCTTCCTCACCTCTTTTGGTCTCGTTACCTGCCAGGTATATGCAGTATGGTCTGCTGTTCTCTGCCCCCACCCAATGATTCTGAACCTGCCAGTCTTCTCAAATTAGAGAGACCAGTAATGACTGCAAAGGCATTAAAGTTCTGTCATTTTCGTGGAAGTTGGTGACTGGGAAGAAGAAAGGAAAACACATTATTGAGCTTGCTGAGGAAGTGAGGCGTATGAATTCAGCAATTCTGTTTGGCCCGTCAGTTGCCAGCCAGCACCGGAGGACAAGGGAGCTCCGGCCGAACCAGCCGCAGTGTGCTTGTGGTGCTTCGGGGTCTCATGTGGGCAGGGGGCAATAGTAAACACCTGTATGAATGGTACTTCTCAAATCTGGGTACTATCTCGGTGCTCCCAAGCTTTTATCGTGCTATTTAAACTCGAAAAATCATATACAGCTGCAAAAATTTCATTGCCAGTCAATAAACTCAAAATTAACTGGCGTCTGTCAAATATAATATGTGGCCTTGAATGAGGTTGTATTCAGTTGAAGTATTTATGTCAGAGGAACACTCCTTAGGTCTTCTTTTGAAGAATAAGCAAGGTTGAAGTAATACAGGAAGGTTAAATATGCTCAGAAAACAAAAGATTAGGTAATTATTTCTTATCCTTCTTTTATGATAAATTTCGGCTAAAGACTGATTAGGATTCTAATTTCTAAAGAGTATGTTACTAATATATGTTATTTTATGACTATATATATATATATGATATTTGTTATGATAACATACTAAAGAGTATGTTATTATCAATAATATATACCACTTGCTATCACACATAAAGGTCTGCAGATAAAAAACAAAAGGGATTCTTATATCCTGTTTTGTAAGAACACATTTTAAGTTATCCATACTTAACACGTGAACCCTAAAGATTGATGAAATACTATCAGTTTCAGAAAGTGCATCCAAGTGATTGTTTGACTTTAAGTTAGTGGCAGTTGGCTTTTTCTTTTCATAAATATAGTATGTCTGAATTTTCACATTTGTTAGGAAGAGTTACTAGACGGTTATGCTTGTAAAAGTTATGATGTTTTTCTTGACAAAACATTCATGTATGTTATGGTTTTGTGGGTTTGTTTGGTTTTGGGTTTTTTTATCAAGCATGTGAGCAAGTAAATCTTCTGAGTGAGAGGTTTACATAGCAGCACCATCAGTGTGCCAAAAATTTTGCCTTGCACTACATCTGTGTGTATTAGATTATAATTTTAATTGACAATTTCAGTTGCACAGATGTCTTTAATTTGTTACCTTATGAAGTTTATTTTTACCATATGTAGTAGAAATGTACTCTGCAGGAGACTGAGCAAGGGGCTAACATTTTATTTACTTCAGAAATTGATTATATTGGAGAGAATCATTCAGTCACCACTCTAAAATGCAATTTCTGTTTGCCTATTACCCTCAGATATCTGTATCCTTCAACAAATGAGGTCTCTGTAGAATATTAGGGTATAGTTAGAAAATTGTCGAGCAGGCGCTTTTCATAATCTGAGATGCAGTAATCACATGTCTAAGGAAACAATTGCAGCATTCCAATTTAGACTTAAGGATCTGGTTCCCAGTGAGCAGCATGCTGGGGCAAATGCGTGGGCTGTTTGTAAATGCTGTACATGTTGTAATCAACTTTGACTTCACCACTCAAACTTACTTTTACATATTAATTTTAGAAAAAGAAACCCTGACAGTGGTTTAGGACATCTAATCTGTGCATGCAGCTCATAAGACAGTTTTTGTGGGATTTTTGGTTTGTTCTTTTTTCTTAATTCTCTTAATTCTGGCCATAGCATGCAACCAGATTTAGCCGCAATCTGAGCTCTGATCTCTGAAATTAAGGTGTCCCTAACTGTTAATCAATGCAAAATCTTGCCTTATGTAATTAGCTCATCAGATGTTTGTATGGGATTGCAAAACTTAGAAAAAACCTGGCAACTTCCAAGTAAATGGGCAAGGAGTTTTTAGGACACACTGAATAAATGGATAAGGAGTTTTTGGGACACAAGAGGAAAGTAAAAGAACTTTAAGTTCGTCAATGAGATAATAAAAATAAAGCAAATACTCAGATGACACATTTGTGTGAACGTGACCTTGGCTCTTGGATCAAATAGCAAATACACGTATGTTGTGTTTGTCTGAATGTGACCTCTCCATGGTTCAAATATCAATCATAAATCAAACCCCAGCTTTTGATGTACATGCAGAGGGAACAGCCTCTTAAATGATGCACCAGATCTCCATTTCTCAGCAGTTGTGGTCTCCACATGTCAGTGTTCAGCACACACACCCAGCATGTGTGGCAGTATGTTCTGTCAGCTTCATTGCCTACCAGGTGTTGTCACAAAGACTTTAGAATCTATAGAACTTTGAAGCACAAACTGCTATGGCTATTGTGGTTAACACGTGTAATCTTTTGAATCCTCCTCAAGCATGGAATAATTTGAGTGTAGTATAACAGCGACTTGAAGAGACAGTGACACTGAAATGGATTGCATAAAGAGCAAAACTTGGAGATTCATTTGGGAGAGGAAAGGAAAAAGGGGGAGAGTGTTGCAAGTATAAAGTTGTAAATGTTACAGTGGAGTGGGGTTTTCATTAGAAACTCTGGTGAGCTGTGAGCAGTATTGGTGGAAGTGTAGTGAGCCTGAAAGGCAACACATAGCAGGGAACACAGATTACTCTATAACGTAGTGGTTACTAAGATATTGCCATGGCTTAGTTTCTTGCAGAAAATAATTTCTTATTGTCCTTTTAAATCTCTTGTTAATAAAATATACTTTCTTCAGTGGTTATGCCGCAAAAATACTGGATATTGTGAACGCAAGTATGAATATTTGCTTTAACTGCATTAACAACTAAAGTAATAAATTGAATAATCTTCCCTCATACTGCTTTCTGCACTGCTTTTTTTAAAGCCACGTTAACAATAGTATCTTGATGCTACAGATTAGGCTGGTAGTCAGTTTGAGCATAAAAATGGAAACAGACACCATTACAAATTGAGAGGTTTTTACGCCTTCTATGTATCTGACCTATAAAAGTTGAAGCAAGACAAAAGACTTTTTTAACACAAAGTTTTTCACTTGAGTCTTTGGCAGTGCTTTCTTGGGTTTGGAACCACCTAAATTTCAGACTGGATTATAATGTAGTTAAAAAATTACAAAAACCTAGGAACTCAAAATACTCAAAGCAACCAACCAACCAAAAAAAAAGGAAAAAAGAAAAAAAAAATCCCCAAAGCCCCACAAACAAAAAACCCAAAGCAACAAAGACCCCTCCAAAAACACTTCTTGGAGAAAATAGGAAAGTGAGGGAGAACATTATAGGTTTTTCAATAACCCTAAGTATAGTATTATATAGTTTGTTAATTTATATTACTATTGACTTACACTGAAGTCCTGAGTAGACAGTTCTTTAAAGGATTCAGCAGACACAGATTTAAAAGAGATTTGAAAGCTTTACTTTGACATAAAGCTATTTCTGACTTTAGTTTCAGTTCAGCATTCACTAAACAGAAAAGTCAAGTTATTCCCAATTACAGAAACCTCCAAAGCATTTACTTTTTGGATATGAAAACTCACATTTAGGGGAGAAAAAAAACCAACAACCAAAAATCTTGAAATCATGTTTGTATTCTATGCAGACGTGAACTTATTTGAGCTTGAAGGCAGTTCAAACAACTCAATCTCCACTCTTTACAATATGGGATTTTCCTTTTATCAGAAGAACCTTGATGCAAATTTGAGTAATGCCGTGTTTGATATATCCATTTATGTGGAAGAAAGCAAGCATGATTGCAGATAGGTGTAAACTTGAGGTGATAGACCTGTAAGTCTTGTCTTTGGAGCCTGGAGGCAAAGGTTGCAAAACCTTCCTGTCCCATTGCTGATGAAACCAAATCTGGCTCCTGTTGTTAAAGGGATTGCAGGGGCTTCTTTAAACACAGGCTTCAGATTGTGCTGCGCCGATAACCGGGAGCTGTGGTCTTTATTTACGCGTGAAGCTGAGCTATCTGCTAGAGGCTGACTAGTCTAATGGTGTGGATGAAATATGGTGAAATCTATTTTCTGGTCTAATATGAAATCAGTGTAAATATAAAGTGTTCTGAACGGAGTTCCTAGTTACCAGGATCTTGAGGCGCTTGTTGCATTTAAAATTCTCCATTAGAAAGCCACTTGATGCTAGGATGTTGTTTTATTCTTTACAAGCAGCAGAAGTCTTTCTTTGAGCTAGATTCTACTCTCAGCTTGAGTTTCCAGCATTGCAACTTTAATTTCATTTTTGTTGTTTGTTTATTGGAGCATATTGTGTCAAGTCAGAGTAAATGCCTGTATCTTCCATTTACTGTATTTCAGTGGCAGTTTTACTGCTGGAAGGTGAGTATCTGTAGGATGTGCACATAGCAGCCTGCATGACAGTTCCATGGCCCTACCAAAAGATGGTAAAACTCCTTAATCTAACAGAGGTGCTGTCTGATCTGGAAAGCAGTTTTCACCTCTCAACAGAAGATGAAAGAGGCATTGGCTTCTTCACTTCAGGCAGTCCAAGCGCCTGGTTTGCAGACCCAGCCAGTCCACACAGTCACTGGATTCTGCGAAGAGATTCAGGCTGCACAGGCAGTTATTTTTTGGCCATACAGCATGTGTATCCCTCTTTCCAGCTGCTTATTTCTGCTCTCTCCATTGAGCCAGCACTAATATTTGTAAGGCTTTGCAGTGAACTGGATCAGGGAAGTGGTTGGATTGAAAAGTACCACATTTTTAGTGTGTAATCATGGCCTCAAAGATCAGTCATGGCTCTGGAAATTCCATTGAGCTCCACTCAACCCAAACATGTTAAGTGAGCTGTTTGACATTAGGTGAGATTAATTACTTCTCTTATTTCTGTTTGCTGAAAATTAATTTCCGCTTTGTAGTTTTTTCTCCGTTAGTAACTGCATCTGTTGTGTGAAAGTGAGAGGGTATGATATTTGAAATAAATACTTTTATTATCTCCTGAGTACTTTTGTTGCTGTCCTGTTACAAGTTACTTCTTAAACAGTAATCTTGGCAAAACAAACAATTTTTAAAACTATTTAGTGTATAATAAATGTGTTACATAAGTGAAAGAAAGCATTGGGGGAAATTGCAGATATGTAATCTTGAAGGTCTGGAAAGCAGCTGAATACTTTAAAGCAGGAAGGTCACATTTAAAAGTGACCTCATTTAAAAGTGAGTGGTCCTGTTCAGAGACATGGATCTGTAATATACACTAGCCAGTGTCATTTAAAATCCAGTGGGACAGAAAATCCGGGGACCAAATAAAAACATCTTCCTTGCTCAGTAAGTTCTCCTTGAGTTTGGCTGAGTAATATAAAACCAAAAATACATTCCTATGTTGTTTTTACCACTTTGTCATGGCTTAACCCCAGGAGGCAACCAAGCCCCACTTGCTCACTCCCCTGCCAGGGGCTGGGGAGAGAACTGGAATCAAGGTTGCATAGAATTTTTCCCTACGTGACTTTTAAGATCCTAACTTTATAGCTTTACTATCAATTTTGAAAATTAGGGTATGTGAATTTTGATTTCTTTTAAAAGCAAGGATACTTGTAAGTTGCGTATGGTATCTTGGAGTGCAGCTGAGTAAAGGGAAGAAAGATGAAGTTTTTCTGGGTGGGTTTTTTTGGAGAAGGGGTGTGCAACCGTCAGTCTTGATGAAGGGGTGGCTTACGAAAAGTTTTCATCACATGCATAGAAAATTTTTTTTAATGCTTTAAAATGCTTTCAAAATATAAAATAGTGTGAGTATGTAAGGTTACAAACTATGAAAACTGAATCAATTGTCACATGATAGAGGCGAAAATATGCATC
>WEIT01032611.1:154424-196983 GCA_013389985.1 Dryoscopus gambensis | reverse complement strand
AGTCATAATTTTCTTCTTAAGAACCTAAATCATGTTGCTTTATTTATGGTGTAATATGAAGATAAACATTTGGTACATAAATGTTTCATTACTATAGTTCTTGCCATTACAGTTATTTAAATAATAAACCTATCTGTGGTCTTTTTTCTGAAGTAAGTCATCCAGATACCATAACTCAATACCAGACCTTCATCAAGCAGGAACAATTCACAATGATAATTTTAATGCTGCTTTTCTGGATGTAGTTAGTAAAATACTAAAANAAATCAAAGCCTTCTTGCTCCACTAGTGTTTTATTTGTGTTAGGAGTATGGCTGGGAGGAGTATGCCACATTCCTGTTATAAGAGTAACAAATCCCAAATTTCTCACCCCCACCACATGCTGCCTGAATCCCTTAGTACTGTACCTCTTGTAGTTTTGGGATCGGGGCATGTCTCTGGGGCAAGTTACTCTTATCATTAATGCATTTTTTGGGATTATATGATCCATGAACTATAAGATTCTTTTCTTTTTCCTCTAATGTTTTAGATTTCCATCTTTTTTCTATATTAGAAGGTAACAGGAGAGAAATAACGATCTTTGTGTACAGTTTTCGTCCATGCACCATGTCAGTATGATCATTTGAATGTAAATTTTATTGAATAATGCAGAATATTTATTAGAGATGGGGAACCAGTTCCTAGCCAGGTGTGTCCCACAGCCTAAATGACATGTTGCTCTGTGATGTGACACAAAATGTTGTGATGGCTCTGGATTTGCTGATCCTGTGGTTGGGCAGTGTGTGACCAACCTTGCACTGCAGACTGGAGACATCCTGGGAAGAACAGTTAAGGTAGAGGCTGTTCTGCAATGCTCAGCGTTGTGTCCTTGCCTCTTCTCCACACCCTGCTGTGTTCTCATACCCCTCACATCTGCTGGGTGAGGGAAGGATGGGTTAATTCTGCATGTGTTATTTACACTGGATGAAAGATGAGGGGTACTTCTGACAGAGGATGCTGAGGGAATGCGTACAAAAGCAATATATGATTGCTTAAGCAATCCTTAAGCACATCCTTAAGCACAAATCTTCTCAGGTTCTCTTCCAAGAAGGAGGGGTGAGAGCTATTTCCTCCTTTTTTTGTTCTCCATTCTGTGCATGCCCTCAGACACACCACTGCGTGGACTTGTACTTCTGGACAGGTTATACTTTGTGTATTGTTTTGCTAGTGACATCAATAAACAGTAAAAGAAAAAAAAATTACCTGTATGATTGAAGCTTAGTAGTGAACATTCATTAACATTACATATTGTTTCTTTCAAACTTTTTATAGGGCTTTTTTAGAAGAACGATTCGTTTAAAACTCATCTATGATAAATGTGATCGCAACTGCAAAATTCAGAAAAAAAATCGTAATAAGTGCCAATACTGTCGTTTCCAAAAGTGCCTTTCAGTTGGAATGTCACATAATGGTAGGTAAGAGTGCCCTTAATTTGTTTGTTCCTACCCAGAGTCTGCTGCTGGAGGCAGGCACTTGGATAGCATTTTTACTCATACACAGGAATTGAACCTCAGATTTTTTACAGGATAGATCACTGTGGGGGATGCCAGTTTCCCTGATGGGTTCATGTGGTTGACACAGAGCTGCCAGAGGTGCTGTTATGAGCTTTACACGGTTGTGCTATGCATCAGTTTGTCCATATTAATGTTAATTTATTTGCTTTCTTCACCCCAGAACTTTGGCACCAGTACTATTGAAACAGATTTCAATACTGGAAGAATTCTGATCAAGGGTTTTGTAGAGGAGTAGGAAGAGATCAACTGCTTTATTGTGAGGGGGAGTGACGCAGGATAGAAATCTGTAGGAAGGCAGCCTTCATTATTTTTCAGGTTACAGTGCAACAGCTCTTGGGCAGATGGTTCAGAAAGTGGGGAGGGAGGGCGAAGGTCTGTGCTGACTGTGCAACAGGGATCTGGTAGGTTATTTGTTAAACAGAATGGTAAAAATTCAGAGCATTTAGAGATCCAGTTTAAAAGTTATTTTTGTTTGTGCTAGTGATTTAAGATAATGGTGGCAAGCTTGTGGCTGACAGACCACTTTCAACCCACAAGGCAGTTCTCTGTGCAGGACGTAGCTTGCTGAGCAGCATGGGTGAAGAGGGAGAGGCCAAGCCATGAGAAAGCACATCCCACTTGGCCAGATGATAGTAGTTTGCTTTCCCTGCTTGGCTCTTATATTGTCCAGGTGGAACTTGGGGGCAGGTGCAATGTGAAAGTAGGTAAAAATGCTGGGCTAGGTGAAAAGCTGTGGGTTAGGAGACAAACTTCCTAAGGAAACTACGCAGTCAGGATAGGTGGGGTGGGAACATGGCTGGGGAAGCTGCTTGTGACATTATAGTCTAGAGTCCCATCAGGAGGCATTGTGAGAGTTGACTTTCTGGTTCTGCAGAAGTCTGGCTCCCTCGTGGTGAGCCTTGACTGAGATTGAGGTCCACTGTGAGAGGGTTGGTAGTCTCTGCAAGACTGGAGATAACCATTCTCAAAAAGTGTGCTGGACAAGAAAGCGACATCTCAGGTTGGGAGCTGAGCAGGGAGCCGTGCTAGTTGGCTGGAACTGATATCTGTGTGAAGCTGTTTCATCCTACTAAAAACTCTGTGGCCACCTGTGCTCCAGTTGAAGGGAGTAGCCACAGTTTTATTGCAGCAAACATGTGGGAGGCAATAGGGAAAACGGTTGACTCCTAACTTGCTGGCAATACTTCTCAGAAAAAGAGCTACAACTAAGTTTACGCCCATGATCTTAGAACTATAAGTTTCAGTTTAGAGCAGGTATTCTTCCACTTTTTCAACAGGTTGGTGTGACGACCCACCCTTTAAGGGGAAGGAAGCACCTAAGCCAGATTCCAACAGGGTTTCCGTGTTGGACTTTCACTGAAGTCCACAGCTGTATTTCAGATCATGCCTAGAGTCACGTCCTTATGTCATGAGAAGATCCCTTGGTCACGTTGAAGGACTGATGCTGTTCATGCCCTGAATTGCTCAGTGTAGGCAGTGAGGTCCTGTCCTCACTGGTTGGATGCTGAAATGCGATACAAGTAACTCACTGTATGAGCCATCTCAAACCCTTGCACACCTCCCAATGGTAAAATGGGGCTGGCTTAGCTTGAAACTGAAATTGAGGAAGGATGTGGACGTGCCCATGGACGGCAACACCACTTGCCCAAAAACCGGGAGACCTCCATACCCCGACGTGTTTCAGACTTGCATCTCCTGCCTCTCGGAAGAATATCCTAACAACTAGATTAGGTATCCAAACTGTTCTTCTCTCCAGTCTTGAAGGGCTGGCTAGTCTATTGAGAAAGCAGTATGGAGTGCTGGGTATAGAGGAGGTTTTGTTGCCTATAGCCCTTGAGCTGTAAATGCAGGTCTTTGCGCGGGGGTTCGCACTGGCAGTACAGGTGTGTTGAATAAAGAATGCCCCTGCAGGTTCTGAGCCAGCAATGGGATTCAGGCCTGACTCCGTTGCAGCTCTCCAGCTCAAGTGTGTGCTTTCTGCCAAGCTCCTGTCATGAGTTTACTCAGTGTTTTAAGAGTTCCCGAGGTGGACTTTGAGTTTCACATTGGGATCTGTAGAACTCAATAAGCAGAAAACAAAATACAAGTACTTAGGTAATGTGGAAGGAAAAAGGAATGTGTTCTAGCTCACTGCAGATAGCAGTTTGTGTTCTGAAACTCCTCAGCACCTTCCGTTTAGCATATTAGTCACTGACTGTGTTGGGAAGGACAGGTTTTCTAGACAGAAAAATCTTATTGCTCTAATCAGCAACAGTAAAAGGCTTAAGTTCTTGTATAATTTGTGTTTGTTTTACAATTGTGTCTTCCCATCAGCAATACGTTTTGGACGAATGCCGAGGTCTGAGAAGGCCAAGCTCAAAGCAGAAATTCTAACAGGTGAAAACTATGTAGAAGATTCAGAAATGGCAGATCTTAAATCACTTGCCAAAAGAATTCATGATGCCTACCTGAAAAACTTCAATATGAACAAGGTTAAAGCCAGAATCATCCTTGCAGGGAAAACCAATAACAATCCAGTAAGTACTTTCTCTGTTACTTTAAAATAAAGCTGACAGGTACATAAGGTGATTGTAATAATTTGGTAGACTCTTCAGCAAATCTTTTAGAAAATAAGTATCATGGTAATACAGATGTGAAATATTCAAAGAGAGTATCTTTAGTAAATATGGTTGGTTTTAACCACTATCAGAATAGTAAGAAGCTTTAGGAAAATCAGGTGATTACCTTGTAAGTGAAAACTCATAACCTTAAATTATTGTTCTTAATCAAAAATGAAGTGATATCTGAATGTGAATACCTCTTGATATGGGGAGAATGGTTCAAAATTAATTTCCTATTGTGACAGTGAAAAAAAAAGTTTTTCTGTCACAAATGCCAGGATAAGTACTGTTATCTTGTAGGGTGTACAGGCGCTCTGCATTACTTTTATTTTAATCAGAATAATATTTATAGCCAGAGGGGAAAGAAAACTTGAGTTTGTAATTTTTTGTTTACAGTGTTGGCCATTTCCTCACCCAGCCTTCCTGGTCTTTTCTGTATGGTTCCTTTGAAAGGCAGAAGCAAGCAAGGTTGTGAAGACACCTATGCTGTAAAAGTTATTTTTCTTTCAGGGTAATTTAGCAAGGTCTACCTAATTCCATCAACTGCTTTTTGTCTGGTAGCACATGGGAGAGTATAACCAATATAAGGACTCACTTGTTTCACTGTATGCATATTTATTTAAGCTCTGCTGTGATTTTTGTTACTTTTATGTAGAAGGTAAGTATCTTATTTTATCAGCAACTTCAGTTTCAGTAAAAATTTGCAGGGAAGAAATTTTACATATGCCATAATGAAAACCATGTAAGTGTGGGGATGAGTGTTATCAAAATTGTAAGCAAGCTATCTTCTACATTATGGAATTGGGCATATAATAGCCTAGTCTAGCCAAGCCTACAGCTTTCTGCATTAGAAGAGAGACACATGAATTATCCCAATATTTTTCCTTACATTGAAGAGGTGTGTAAAATTAGGCACAGGCTTAAACATTTTAGGGGTACAGGCTGATGTGAGCCTACAGTAAATACCACCTTTAGCTCCTCACTGAGTGGGCTTCTGCAGAAAATCCTTTTTGTGCTTGTTACGCTGCGTCAGAACCATAAGCCACAACATGTGTCGCACATGCAGGGATGCATCCTGGAGCACTGCATCCCAGTGACCAGCCAACGGTGACCAGCACGCACGTGTCAGCGTGAATTTGCACATAAAAATTAATGAAGAATCCACCCTAGGATGTTACAAACAGGCTGCTTCCAATTTTTTCCATATGCAGGGAAGAGCAAAGTGGTTTTCGGCTATTTCATCATCTCTTAATAAAACGAACATTTTCATTTCTTTTGACTTTTCAGCAGAAAAACAAATTTTAAAAGAAGGGAGTTTTTGCTTGTAATTAGCAACCCACCTGTGTCAGAACTGTGCACTAACAGTTGATTTCAGTGAATCCTAATTTTTGGTACCCCTACAATTAATTTCAGAATGAATAAGCATTTTTCATGATGACAAGGTGTCATTTTTTAATTTAGCTCTCAAGTTCTTAGCCATAACTCTTTTCTGCATACTGAAATGATGTTAAATTTTAAAAAAGGTGTATAAGATAGTGTACATCTTTTAAAGGTTTAGAGATGTGTTGTGTTTCTTGCTTTGCCACTTTCCACTCATATCCACCTTCCCATGGAAAGTTCTGCTCTGTGTAACTGTGCTGGAGTGAGATGGAATGTGCAGTATCCATAACATTTAAAAATGGACAACCATAGGAAACTGACCTGTTGGACAGTTTTCTGAATGAAACAAGTGAATGCTATGAGTTCCTGACAGAACACTATGTGTTCCCCATAGTATTTAATCTGAGATGAGCAAAATAGCACAGGGAAGGTGCTTGGTGCATATGGAACTAAATTTCTATTCGAGGTCGGTTGCTGTGACTTTGCTAGGCTGGAAAGCACTGGGGTTTGTTGTTTTTCTCTAGTGGACTGTACTTTGTTTTGGTTGTTGCTCTGCAGATATGTATCAAAATATTTTTGAGTTCTGATTGTTCGTAAGAAAGTCTGAATGCTGCTTTTGATACAATGTTTTAAGAGAGTGGCTCATCTGTTTGTAAAGCATGTACCTTTCAAAACAAAGGGGATTATGGAAAAGACCAAATTTTGTATTTGACGTTCTAGTGGGATTCTCTGTAGAGATGGCTCAGCACCAACGGCAGCTAGAAAGTTGGGACAATTGGGACATTGTCTATGAAAATCTGATAATAGAACACATAAGAGTAGTGCAGGGTTCACATTCTGATGCAAATATGCTGCCCTGTATTGAAATGACTGTCTGTATTACCCCTAGGGTACTTCAGGAAAGGATCATGATGTGCATCAAGTGTAGTTAGTTTAGGAATGGATAAGAGTGTAGGCAGAATAACCTGGACTTCTGGAGGAGGTAATACAAGTGTTCTGTGAACCCTCTGGGACCAGCTCTGAGATGGATATGTGCACACCAAGCACAAGAGTGCTGGAGCTTCGCTGTAACTCTTAGATTAAATTAAAGATATGCCACACATCTTTACATTTGACTATTTGCATTGCTGTTTGTAGAGCAGACTTGTTAGGTATTGCAGTTTGTAGTTCTGTCATACAGTGTTTGCCTTGATGAGAAATGTAAAAGAACTCAGGGTTTCCTGATCGTTGAGGACTGATTAGCATGGAAGTTAAAGTTTATCAGAATTCTTATTCTTTAGGAAGAAAACTATTAATAACCATTATTTTGTGACTGAACTGGTGGGGTTTTTTCTCTGTAGCCATTTGTTATACACGATATGGATACCTTATGTATGGCGGAGAAGACCCTGGTGGCAAAACTGGTAGCCAATGGGATTCAGAACAAGGAAGCAGAAGTTCGAATCTTCCACTGCTGCCAGTGTACATCTGTGGAGACTGTCACAGAACTCACGGAATTTGCCAAATCCATCCCTGGCTTCTCCAACCTTGACTTGAATGATCAGGTGACGCTATTGAAGTACGGGGTGTATGAAGCCATATTTGCCATGTTGGCCTCTGTGATGAACAAGGACGGGATGCTGGTGGCCTATGGGAATGGATTTATAACCCGGGAGTTCCTGAAAAGCCTGAGAAAGCCATTCTGTGATATAATGGAGCCAAAATTTGATTTTGCAATGAAATTCAATGCACTGGATTTGGATGATAGTGATATATCCCTGTTTGTTGCTGCCATTATTTGCTGTGGAGGTAAGCATTACATGTTTGTTCTCTAAGGTAGTGAATTTTAATATTTCCCTCTCCGGAATTAATAATTTTAATGGAAAAGCTTCTATCCTCTGGAAAATTCAGTTCTACTACTAACTACACTTTGAGGAATCAATATAAAATTATGACATGTATTCTTTTGCTTGTTTTGAGAACAGATCGTCCTGGTCTTGTAAATGTAGGACACATTGAAAAAATGCAGGAGAGCATTGTGCATGTACTGAAACTTCACTTGCAAACCAACCATCCTGATGACACCTTCCTCTTCCCAAAACTTCTCCAAAAAATGGCTGACCTCCGACAGCTTGTCACAGAACATGCTCAGCTTGTTCAGATAATCAAGAAGACTGAATCTGATGCACATTTACACCCTTTACTACAGGAAATCTACAGGGATATGTATTAAGGATTTTTAGTATTTTTTTCCACAATATTTAAAGACAGAGAAATACAGATGGGAGCAAAACTACTTGCACAGTTACGTGCTGTTCACTCAGCCCAGAACAGGAAAAATCTAAAACTGGGGAACTGGAGTGTTACACTTCTTTTGGTTTGGGATCTTTTGTCTTCTTTTGAAAAAGTGCTGCAGACAAATACTGGTCAGAGTGCTCAATGAGGTGTCTTACAATGGTTCTTTTATTTGGAAATTTGAAGATTGGTAAGGAATACATATTTGTATAATAAATCAGAATGTTAAGTAACAGAAATGAACAAAATTGTATTTCCTCTTGGCTTAGTCATTTTAGTATTAATATAAAAAATTCAGCACCTTCCTTCCAGGTATCTGCACAATCAGAAAGACGATGCACTTTTGCCTAATGGTAATTACTGAGAACCAGCTCACACTTTTTCTTACAGCACTCAGTCTAGGCATAGCAAATGGCTGGATATTACTGTCCGTACTAAAAAATTGGAAAGATCTTTGATCCATTGCTGCTTTAATTCCATGAAATTATGTACAGCTTCATATAGTGTTACGTTGACATACTTAGGGCTAGCGTGTTTAAAAGATGGTTCTCTTATGAAATTAAATAAAATCCAAAGAGTTATCTAAAATACAGCAGAGATGCTCGACAGGTGTTTCTTGAAAAGTAAACATGATAAACTGATGGAACCCTTTTGTTTCAAAAGCCTTTTAAGGAAAAGTGAAAATATCACTGATGAAAAATGTATCATATACCCTGTATTTTTGTAGAACTTGTAATAGCTCAGGATAAAAGTACTATTTTGAATTAGCAAGAGCTTTGGAGAGACTAAAAAATCTGATCCTACCCCAGGAAAAAAAAAAGAATTTTAATTTAGCAGTAGTGATACTGCTCTCTACTGCAGTGATAGCTGACTACGAAGGAATGATTGGATAGGAAAGGCACCTTCTTCCTTTAAGTGTCTTGGCAGTGTAGTTGTTTGGACCTGTTTACTTTTCTGATGAACACACTGCTTCATTTTTTTACCCACTTGGATATTTTTCTTTCTATTCCTTCTTAGGCCTCGTTGATAGAAGTACTTGGTACTTGTTTTCACCAGATTTTGTCCTTGTGGGTAAGGTGGCAATAATACCAAGAACAGTGTTTGTAGGTGTCAGACTGTGTCATAGTATGAAAGGCAGCACAGCTGAGAGTAAGTTGATTGTGTTCCTAGGAGTAAACTGATTTTTACAACAGTGCTTGGTCTACTCCTGATGCAAAATAAGCTGTAAGGAAATGGCTCCCTGACTTCGCCACTTCATGGGCTCTTTTCTCAGAGAGCTGCTCAGAAGTGCCAGCTGCATGCAAGGCACTCTGCTGTTTCTCTTTCTTTTTGTTTCTTTGATACAGTAACTTCTCATTATTACCTCCTAAATTTACTTTCTGTTTCACAACACTGAGGTCTCAGGAGTCAATCCCAGCATTTTCACTACAGTTAAGCTTTCGGTGGCACCGGAGAACGCTTTGTACTTGTTTTATTGTAGCACGTTTGAGGATACCAGACTTCACTGCAAGGATTGAGTGATGAAGTGAGAACATCACACTGTCATTCCTATTTCAGTGGCAATGCTTGTTTCTGTCCAGGCCCGCAGGCACAGCTGGACACTGGCAAAATTACAGGTTTAAAGGCAACTTGGGGTTTATCTGGGCAATGATTGTAGCAGAAGTTATAGATAAATATAGATATATTTAGTGTAAAATATTGAAGCACAGGTCTCAAATTTGGTGAGCATCTAGGGCAGGACAGAAACAGTAACTGCATGTGCACAAAACTTCCTCCTCTTCCCTGTTGCCAGCAGGAAGAACAGGCTTCAAACACTCAGAAGGAATGTTGGTCTTGCCAGGAACCCTCAGATGAGAAATGGGCTGCCTTTTGTGTCCCAGAGCAGCACACAGTGTGCCCTCAGAAACAAAGAGAGGATTTTAGGAATGCTGCTGCTTTATTCTCCCAGCCAACCCTGTTTCACTGAGGACCTGTGGAGTTTAGGCCATGGAAATAATTGATCTGCAATATAGCTGACACAAAAAGTTGTCAAAATATCAGCCATTCTGGGATGATGTTCTGAAACTGTAGGAGCCAACTGTTAGTTTATCTTCTCAAAAAAAGGATAACTTGAAATGTTTTTCCCTCAAAGCTCAGATTTTTGCAAAGGGCAAATTTCAATGTAGTATTCCATAGTCTAGGTGTACTGTAGGTTCTCAGGAAAATCAGACACAGTCAGTGTGCACAACTATTTTTCCTGCTCTTGTTCTCAAAAGTGGCTAAAACTCTTTAGTAACACTTAAAAACATGGAAAAATTAATAATAAATACTTAAATTCTCAGCAAAGCTATAAAGAATTGCAAGTAGAGTAACTCAGAGAAAGACATAACATTTAGCTGTTTTAGCAGCTGCTTGTAACAAGGTCCTGTTATTAGCACGAGAAAAGTGCATCTTTTTTTTTGTTATTTGAAAACCGGGAAGCAATTTTTAACTACTTCCTTGGACATTAAAAGTGCGATTTCTGTTTTAAATTAAATTGCAGACCCTTAACGAGGAAAAAAAAGAGAGAGAACACATCCCTGAATTACAGAAATATGAACAAGATGTCAACACAGCCTAAAATTCTGGATGGATTCCACTGCCCACACTGCTGCCCTGTGCACATTCCCACAGTCACTTAAAAGAGTGGCACAGGGCAGACAATTCCCTTCCCAAGAATTAATGGGCAAAAGAACATTTCTACATTACGCTTTTAAGGAATTGCATTTGTTCCTTCAGGAGGTGACTACAGCAGGCTTTGGCCAAGGAGATTTTAAAATTACTCAGTTTGTGTCCATTTTTTAAAAATTTGGAATCCAAACTAGTCTCAGATCTATTTCTGATCTATTACTTCAGCATCTCTCCAATGTGCAGATAAGCTAATACTTTAAAATACCCCATCTATGGAGGGAAGTAAAGTGATCAGATTTTGGAATTAAAATGGTATTAAAAGATTTAGTGGCTCATCAGGTACAGTTTGGATCTGATTTTTGAACTCGTTTTACTGTCATAGCATGGAAGAACTCTGGTTAGCAACCAGGCACCACAAACAGCCTAAGGCAAGAGACAGCAGATGGATAGAGAAATGTCCTGGGAAACAATGGTATGACAAACTTAAGTTTTCAGCAAACTTACAGATTACTGATTTTTAAGCATTGTTTGGGGGGAAATTTATTTATTTATTTATTTATTGTGCTGCCCTAGGTACTTTTTGTCAAAGGGGAAGGGGAGGGAAAAAGGAAGGTTTTGTGCCAAGCATTAGGGAAATCTGATGTTCATTCTTCTCTGCTCCTTAAATATTTCCTTTAAAGCTCCCGTTTTTAAAAAATTTAGTTACTTGGTACCTTTTTAAATTTCAGATCCCACTTCTGTTTTAAACACAAACTGACGCCTGATAGGAAAGTTTCCACTTACAGAAACTGCATCTTTGGTCGTATGTAAAGAAACCATATTTTGTATTAATTGCCATTTCCATGTGCCTTTGTGTGCTGGTTCCAGCAGCTGCTGCAGAGCTGAAGTGCTGCCAGAGAGCAGAGTTGTGCATTATTCCTGCCCTGCAGATCTCGGAAATACCAGCAGTTGCACTAAGCCTGTTCTCATGAGAGAGCTGGCACAAGGCTGCACATCAAAGAGCTTATAATAAGCATCTAAACATTTGTTTGTTTATTCAAACTGCTGAAACCTGCGGAGATTTATTCATCACGAGAGCTGGGTCACATACAATTGAGTTTGAATTTCCTTCTTACTTCTGATGGAAAGCCTGGACAAACTTAGGCCCCATCTGAGGCCCAGCAGCTGGGGAAGATCCCGCTGTGGCTGCAAAGGAACAGTTTCAGTCTGTCCTGAAAAGCTCCCTGTGACTTAGTTGAAAATCTGCAACTGCATTTGACAAATGCAGTTGCAGCTGTTGTGGTACTGTTCAAGCATAAGGTCTTAAAAATAATGGTCCCACTCAGAAACCCCTCGTCCTTTAGGAAGTGTTGGAATGCAAGGTGGAGTGTGGTATCTGGTGCTTGCTTATGTCCCAAGTACTTTCCTAATAATCAGTTGCATATAATTTTTGTATCTACGTTTAATCAGCTTTACTGGAGATTTAAATTATATGTGGGTTTGATCTAAGATTATTGGTGTTGTTACGTGTTGTGGGATTTTTTTTAATTTAATGTAATACCATTTCTTCATGTTTCAATTTATAAAATACAAGAATATAATTGCAAGGTATAAACTTTCACTAAATTAATTACAGAGGTGCTTAAAGAAAAATGTGTAAATTATTTAATTTAAATATTTGTTATATACTTTATCTTGTGAACCCTTTGCACAGTGAGGAAGTATTTACTTTTATGAGCTAAGGATGAAGGGGCTGATGTCAAAGACAAATTGCTATTTATTCCTGTCTGGTCTTTATTGCTGTATAATTTGTGAAGAACTATCACAAATTCTTCAAAGTTATCAGTGTTTGGTGTTGACAGTTATAACAGAACTTTAAAATATATTTTCACATGGAACATAGACTTCCTTTTATTTAATTTTAATAAAAGCAAGTCTAGTTGAGGAACAGCTGCAATCCCAAAACTGAGTTGTAAACTCAAGTTCACCAGTATGAAAGATAGTGCATAGAACTGAGTTCATCTTTGTTTTGCAGCATGGTAGCTCGTTTTCCTTTGAAAAGAGCTGAAAAGAAGCTGCATTTATTTGGTTTGTGCACCAGTGCTGGTGTTTTCTGAGGAACTGACTCGTGGCTCACTGGGAATAACAACATGTACTCAGGATTATTCCCTGTGAGCTGCTGCTTTTATAGATGTATTTCAAACATGATTTGGCAGTGCAAAACAAAATGTTGAAATGGCATTATTGGCTTCCCTACAGGAGGGTTCCTGTGGGATTTTAAATAGAATTGAATTCAGAGTCTGCTCATAGGGATTCTGTGTCTGGTGCATGCAGGTGTGACAGTCTGTGGCTACAGCATCCTGCTAAGGAAATCTGATCTAGGGACAAAGGTACCTTTCAAAGGTATCTACCTTTTATTTTGCTGTGTGAATCACCAAACACAGCAGCTATCAAAAGCACAGTCTATTACAAATATTCTAGCAATCATTTGTACTTACTGCTTTTTATTTGTAACAGATAACATTTTATTTCCTCAAATTGCTGCAACTTAGCATTTTCACTTCATCAGTGGCACCACACAGGTATGTTGGCTCCTAAGGTGTTTGTGTCATATTTGTAAAAGCTCTGCTGGACTTCCCTGTGCTAACCTGCAGCCACTTCCTTTACACTGTCACTTCACACAACACAAACCCAGTGTGTAACTGAGCCCACCCGAAGGAAGGCTGTTTCCTCCTTTCTTTTCACTATTGTGCTCACAGGTTTTTAAACTGGGTTGGTTTTTTTCTTTTTTTTCTTTCTGTTTGTTTTCTGAGCTCCTTTATTGCATCAGTCACTCTTGTCAGATTCCATTGCTGTGGATGTTTCGAAACAGAATTCCTGTTGCAAGGACCTCAATTTCAGATGAGCTGCCTCTGCCAGGGGATAGGCAGCACGCAGAAGAGACTGATCTGATTACAAGCTGGACCTTAAATAAGCACTGCAAGATCAAGCATGAGGTACTTGAAGTAGCTTCACAGTATTTTGGTGTATTTTCTCAGGTTGGCTATGCAGGTACCGTAATCCCCATCGTGGTAAAGACACCAGCCTTATGCTCAATGCCAGGAGATTCATGGCATACTTTACACTTAAAAAAAAGAAAAAAAAAAGAAAAAAAAAAGAAAGATAGATTGGCAGGATGGGAAAATCCTGAGCCACTGAAATGCCGGCGGCACAGCAGTCCTGTGATGTACTCCGGGTGTGTAGGAGTGCAGTGTCACCAGGCAGCCTGTGTGGGATGTGCTGCAGAGCTGGGAGCAGGTCACCAGCCCTCCTGCGGGTGACTCACACGCGAACAGCCACCCCTGCCCAGCCTGGCCCATCCAGGGGCTCACATGGCTCATCCCCACACACACAGCATCTCTCTCCATGGAGTCACAGTGCCTTGGCCCTTCGGCAGAGCAGCAACATGCATGGTTTAGTTACTTTAGTAATAACGACTCCAACCAACGTTTCAATGCTATGGATGTGCTCCAGAACTCCCTCTCAGAGTGGTTTGACAAAGTCTGGTTTAGCAGCTTCTCGGGGGAGCTGCCTCTTGTGTGGCGCCTGCTGTTCCACTGCTCTTACAAACAATTGCTCAGAATTTCTCTAGAAATGCAGCACCCCAGCTTAAGTGTGCCGGGATCCTGAAGCCCTCCCTCACGTTCACGTCTTAAATGGTCTGTTACCTGGTAGGATACAAAAAGAGCACAATGTTGTTAATGTTGCCAAACCCTAATCAATAGAGCTAACAAGTGTTTCATTAAATCAAGACACCAATATTAAAGAGAAAACAAAACAGCTTATTGTTTCCAGTCATCTGTTTTTAGGAGGTTTTGGGTACATTTTACTACAGTAAATACAGAATGTAGAATGAGGAGACATTTCTTGCAAGGAGTAGTCAAACCTAATTCTCATGGAATGCTTGTTTCCCAGTAAAAAACACTAATTCAAGCCAAGTTCCCAAGTTTCTTTCTGTTAGAACAATGCAAATGACACTGCCAAGGACAAATGGAAGCCCTGGTCTCACAGGGATTTTTAGGAAAGACAATGTATCTTGCACTTGTGAATGTAAAAGTCACATCTAGCTACATACAATGATGCATTCTCCAATGTTACCAGCCTACTGATCTAGGATGAAAAAACTTGAACTAAACATTTTTTTCTTTTTTATATTCTGATTTTTTCCCACCTTCTTTAAAAATAAGATGTTGAATTCACAGTGTTTGTATAGAGACTGGTAGGAACCTATGTGCTTTAATCCTTTCAGACTGAATGTAAAGCAACTTAATCTGAAACACGGTTTTGCCTTAATGGTTTTAAAAAAATAAAGTATTTTTAAAAGTGAATTTAATGACTTGTGCTGGTCTTTTATCTCCAAGAAAGGAACTCACTGCAATGTGACATTCAAAAGGCAGCATATTTGAAGCATCTTAAAGTGCTGATGCTTCCCCATGCACTGTTAGGCACCTGTTAAACCAGGAGTGGGTGTGTAGCATACTCAGAGATGTTGTGTATACATTTATCTATATATATTACCTAAGTTTGGTGCTCACCCACCATCCAGCTGTGATCTTTCATATCCTCATGGGTTGTGTGGCTGATTTGAGACACCCATGGAATTCAATAAGTAACGAATGCATTTCTGTGTGAAGTGCAGCACTGACTAATTCAATGAGCACATCTTCAATTAAATCAGTTGGGGAAATATGTCACAGGTAGCTGTTTTCCTTCCAGGATCCGGGGAAGCTGGTAAGAGAATGATGAAGTGAAAATTACAGCAGAGGAAAAAGACTCAGGTTTCTTCATCAGCTGCGCTCAGGAGCATGGAAGACCTGATGCTGAGCAGCAGAAAGTACTTGGAGACCCCAGTGAAAACAACCTGTAAAGGCTGTGCATCCATGAAGAGCAGGAAAGGCTGGCCATGGTAACATTCAGGCTGTGAAATCACTTACATACCAAAATATGATGATACTGAGACCATAATGCTCATGTTCAGTGGGAATACAAGAATGGGGAATACATAAGTTTTAAAAGCTGGGAACAGATAATAATCCATTGTCCTTCCAGGAAATACCAAGTGGCACATAGGGCAGTCCCCTTTTCCTAAAGCATAGACCAGAGATGCCAGAACACATCTGCTGTCCCTCTGTGGTACTTGCTGGTTTTTCTTCACCTACCAGGTCTTCACACCCAGGTAACTGTGAAGCAGAGGCATCCCTGACTTGGTTTTTCCTGTTATACAATAAATAACTGAGCTCTACTGAGCCAAATTAAAAATTCTGCAGTTCTGCTCTGAGGTTCTGCTCCCTTTTAATACTGAGTCTTTTCCCCTTGCAGTTCAACATAACAAGTACTTTAAGGCATGGCCTTTTCTGAAGGCTTTAAATGACTCCTCAGTCATATCATGAAGGCAAAGATAATGGTTATGAATAAATGAGATAACTGCATTTGTCTTAAAAGGGCACAGAGGAAGCTGAACAGGAGGGAAAAGAAAGTCAGAGAGATGAGATCCCATTCTCACTGACTTGGGAACTGCGCTAGCCAGGCTTTTAAAACCTGCCATGAACAATGGGAAATCCAGGAAATAAAACATTTCAAGGTGTGTTTGCTGGTATAAACATATCCTGTGATCTCACATAACCATGTTGATTTGGCAGCTTGATGATAAGACTACAATTCCAAGGTGGGAAAGTGCTCTCTTCAGCTGTGGGTTTAGCAGAGGACATGCCTCTGGTATTTATACAGAGCAGATACAGACACACCACAACTTTTAAACTCAGTGTTCCTGACATGAAACTGAAATATAATACTACCCATCTTACATAAGTTTAGTATCACTTTCCCTGAAAGCATAGTCTTTTGTTACTGCAAAAAGGAATCTGAAATGTTGCGTCCTAACATGGTTCTTTTTTTCCACCATTAGAGACATACATGTATTTTATTTATTAAAGCACTTAGGGCTTGAAAAGGCTAATAGGTCCATTATTGCTCCTCCAGTCACTGCAAGAAATTTCAGTCCTGAACAGAGGGCACCAATATATTAAGTTCAGAAAAAAAAAAAGATTTTAGGATCCTTAAATGTCCTAAACAACTCATTGAAATAATGTTGATTTCTTTTAGCAAACACATGTTCATTCTACTAAAATGATCGATTTTAGATGTTGTCCTATTACAAATTATATGGATGGAAGAGTTGGAAAAAATAGATGTTAACCAAGGCACTAACGGGTTCTGAAACAATGACCAAAAATAACTTGAGTAAAAAAGGTCATTTTGTGATTAGGGAGCATTCTAGACATATCCTTAAAGCGTGTGACTCTGGTTTTACATAAAAGCCACCTAAATCTTAAGACAGTCAAAACAGATAACTGAAGAAGCTAATTTTTGAGCTAAACAAACTGCTGTTTCCATAACAACTTTTTACCTTTTTTGCCTGAAACTGTGTTTCTGACATCCCCATTATAGCTGCAGTTTACCTGTCCAGTTCAGGAAAGAATTCAGTGTATTAATGGAACTTTTCTATTTCCAGACTAACTGCTTTGAAAGTGAAAAGGAAGTCATCTTTATGGTAAAGCATGAGCCAAATGTATTCAGGGTCCTCTCCAGTTGCTGTGTTGACATGGACGGGAAGGTTAAATGAAAAGTGACTGCAAGTACAAGCGACTTGTAAATATTTTTATTGATTGCAGAAGCACCAACCTTCAGAGTCTCAAGTCTCAATGCTGTGACAGCATATTGAAAAATTCAGGTATTATATTTATGATATTTTCTCACAGCACTTTTATTTTAGACTTAAAAACAAAGCTTTACATTCCCTGCCCAATGTAATCTCACCAGGACAGCACTGCCAGATTAACAATTGGTGTACACCGACTTTCTTGGGTATATACTGAATTAAGCCAGATCATTCTATTTTGGAATTTCAGCACTGTAGGAGTGTGAAGAACAACACAAAGCACTGAAATAGCAAATGTGAAGATGTGGACATGGTTCCTATGCTCTGTGCTGTTTGGTTTCTTACTGCAAGCATTTCACATGGTGACAGCAGGCTCGTCTGCCTTCCCTTCTGGCTCCTCAGCACCTTGGAGCTGCTCCCTGGCACAGCAGGCGCTGCACGGGGATGTCTGAACCCATGCCAAGGGCAAGGAAATGTGTTGCTCTCTCCTGTAGTAGTGAGCTGATGAAGGTCACTTCTTTAAAAGGAGCAACATGATAGTCTCCGAGCAGAGGAGAAACCCTAGCCAAAGAACTGTCGCTCTTGGTCCTTCAAGATTTATGCTTTGTATCCGTTTTTTTGCAGGATTTCTCCTGGGGCTTCCTTTTATCCATGTCTTCTTGTATTTCCAAAGGAAAGGCCTTTAGGTTTTCCTTCACACAGGGGAGGCAGAACCTTTTGAAGTAGAACAGACTACAGTCCTGTAAAGAAAATAACATTACTAACAGTATACACAAAATGGAAATGCTTACGTTCCAGTCTCATTAAACTACATTTATAGTCAGGTTTCTTCTGAAATGAATTCTTCTTCTAGGCTGAAATATTCCAGCAATTTAACTTTTTCTTACTCAATAATTCTAGCATCTGGTTAGAGCCAACTGGGTGAAAAATAAAACCCCCAAATCAACTGTCCCACTGCTCCTATTAAAATGACCTTCACCAGCTCCCTGCTCCAGGGAATAGCCACACCCCTCCTTTAGCTGCCTTCTCCTTCCAGCACCATGCATGGGTTTCCTGGCCTGCTCACTGAATTCCAAATAGGATTTCATGGGTAAGCTGCAGCTGGTATTGCTGATGGATTATTCTCGCAGGGTGAATAAAGGTGTAAGAGATTCCATGGTTTTACTGAAATTGCAAAGTTTTCCTCTTAATCTTGACTGATGAAGATTTCTACCTCCTGGGAGGACCTTCCAAATTCCTGTAATGGTGTGTGAGACTTGGAGCCTCAGCACACTCTTCCTCACCAATCTCCACAAAAATGGCCTAAAGGCCAGCACAAGTACCAAGTCCTGGGGGCTCTCACAACAGACCATCTTTTCCATAATTCCCTAAAAAACCACTCTTACTTCCATTAATCCATGCACTTGTATTGTCCTAGGACAACTGTACTAAAAATTATCACTATTATATCAATATCACAGAGGAGTCCAGTAACCAGAGTAGTTAAATGAACTTTGTTCAGCCGAGACAATTCAAATGAGATTTCATCCCTTACCCTCAATAAATGTACTCACTGGTTAAAACCTAAAAACCACACCTGGTACTAAAGTTTGAGCTAATGGCTCTTCTCTGAACTCTTGATGGCAAAGCGTAAAAGCTGTTGTGCACAAAGAAGGTATTTTTGCTATCCCTGTTCCGTTCACACCTTGGGCAGACCCAGTATTTATTTTTTCCCAAGGAGCTGTAACCAGATGTTAGTAATTGAATAGAAAGAGGCAAAACTGGTGGGACATTTTAATGTATTTGCAATGTAGAGTTTGAACAACTGGAAGAGAAACTAATTAATGTGTTATTCCTTTGCTCTGTGGCGAGACTGACGTCCCTGGTTCTCTTGATGTGCTGATCACCAAATTCCAAATAGGATTTCATGGGTAAGCTGAAACTGGTGTTGCTGATGGATTATTCTTGGGGATTTAAGCATGAATAAAGACATCAGTTTAGATAGGTCTGGACATCTTTTGGGGAGAAAGGGATTCCCTGGGTCTTACCTAAATAGCAAAGTTTTCCCCTTGCCATGGACATTTGCAGCTGGCCTTTCTCTGGGAGCTTGGCTTGGCTATTCCGGTGTTCCTGTCCTTGCTTTTGTTTCTTATGTCACTATCTGGGCTTTAGCAGCAGGTTCAGCTGATAATAATATCAAAATCACAATCAGCTTCCATGTGACTTGGAAGCTTGAGGAACAACTTCTCTTCATCTATTGTCCTTTTCTGCGCTGACTGCCAGGCCCCTTCATACTCAGGAATGAGTGTGAGGCCTTAGTCTCTGAAAAGCCCTGAAAATGGATTTCAGTTGCACAACCTCCAGAGCCTATTGTTTTTTGTCTCTTGGTATCCCTAATATGTTAAGCTGCCAGTTTAAAAGGGGAGATTAGAGTTTAAGTTGGCCTGGCTATTGTTGCTTGCATTGCCAAATGGCACACAGCCCCCCAGCCCCAAGGCTCAGGGCTCCAAGTGGTGGCCACTAGGCCACGGCAAAGGAGGGGAGAGGCTGTTCCTACAGGTGGGATCCCCAATGTCAAGACAGCTCCTCACAGGTAACACAGGTGCTCAAACTGCATTCTTTTGGCTGAAATGAGTTGCCAGCTGGTGCGGACTTTGGCCAAAAGGAACTGAGCAAATCATGACTGTTAACCACTGCACCCCTGAGCACTGGGTCCATGTATCCTTAGTCCTGCTCTCTCAGTCCTGGGATTTTCAGCCTAACTCTTGTTTCAATGCCCTATGAAATCAACTGAATATGTAGAGTCAAGCTCTTCTTTTAAACCTTTATCCTGATACAGTTCTGTGTTTAATCAGATGGTTCTTTAATGTGTTTTCTCCCTTCCATGACCAAGGCAGGAGGGGGCCATTCAAATTTCAAATTTAATAGTTCAATTTAGGCAAAACTGAGCTGCCAAAGCATGCTGACAGAGTTTATTTCTGTTTTGACATGAATCATGTCTGAAAGTAATATATACAGGGATGGCATCTTTACCACAATACGTAAAGGAAAGGCTCTGCCCATCTGTGTCCAGGACTGACCCCGCATGACTGGAAGCTGAGTGGGAAGCAGCTGTAGTATTACATTTATCACTTAATGCCTACAATGATGTTCAAGGTCAGTGCTCAGTCACCTTCTGCTGAGGTGAGCAATAAGGGATGCAACTTGCTCCCTTTTCTCCTTTCTTGTCCAAAAGCTACCTTTTTCCCCTGTCTTTAGAAAGTGTTGAAATAAAACAGAAGTAACTGGTTTAAATTGCTAATATGGCCAGATTATATAATTTCCTCTCCCCTTTTGTGAGAGGGTGATAGGAAGAAGGGCACTCAACCTGCCCAAGGACTTTTAAAAGCATTTTTATTATCTTCCTTTTTGTGGGGTTTTGACGAGTTTTAAGACATTACAGATAATCATTAGAATTATTCCCAGTTGGATCAGAACTAATGGCACTTACCAAGGCACTGTGATAAGAGACTTGAGCAGGGTGATACAGGCTACAAAATGATTGAAGTAAGTTAACTGAGTGAAACTTCAGAGGATATTTGAAGATACTTAAGTTTATGAGCACTATATAGAACAGCTGCTTTTACTGGCACAGCAACTGTAAGGAAATACACTTCAGCTAGCATGGGCTGTCTCATGAAAAGCCTAAAATCTGATCTGTCTCTAAGCCTCCTTAGGTACAAAAGCTAGCTAAAATCCCTTTGGCAAAACCAAGGTCAGAAAAGTCTTAATTTTGCTACACATTAGCCTAAT
Organism: Dryoscopus gambensis; assembly: GCA_013389985.1. Lineage (NCBI taxonomy): Eukaryota > Metazoa > Chordata > Aves > Passeriformes > Malaconotidae > Dryoscopus > Dryoscopus gambensis. Next base: position 176,080 of record WEIT01032611.1, on the reverse strand, counting down.
ACTATTCTGAATTACCGTAATATTAAAAGCAACCCATCACTAAAGCCCTTCCAACTGGTCCGGCTTCTTTGCCAAAGAGGCCCAAGAAAGTATTATTTTCTTCAGCTTCAATTCCTATGTTTTAACATTTAACTCAGCCCAGGGATGAGTTGATATACTCAGGTCAAGCACAAGCAGGAACCACAACCAATACAGCGATATTATACTAACTTTGTCTCTCTCTATTGTCTTGGATAAGTTTTTACTTCTCTGGACTTCTAATTTTCCCTACATGAGGAATAGTATGTGTTTACTTACTTTGTGGTGTGGGTGTTTAAAGCACTAATTATCATTTCTGCAGATCTCTTTCAATGTTACCTAAGCAGTATTGCTAAATACATTTTGAAACCATAGTCATATGTGTGATTCACTATCTGGCCTGGCCAGTTTGGTAAGAAATTTATTCTCAATTATTTACAATCAATGTTTTACTTTGAGTGATACCATCAGGAGAATCTTGAAAACTCAGATAACAAGCAGTAAATGACTGACAAATTTCCACAATAGGCAAAATAAGCAGGATTTTCAAGAAGATTAGAAGAGGCTTCCATTAACTCCCTGCAAGTATCTTCTATGCATTGCCACGGCCTAGGTTAACTGAAACAAACACAGCTTTTCAAAGAAAAAGCCCCACCTTCATTCAGAAAAGCACAGTGTGTGCAAAGACCCTGAGAGGCTGAAATGCTCTATTTCTGACAGCTCAAACTGCCACACTTGGAAATACCTGCTGAATCCTTCCTAAATTCAAGACACTTCATTTGGGAATGAAAATAGTTAAATATGTTCAAGTTTGTCCCAAATGTGTCTGTGTTGCCAATTCTCTACTGTTAAAAAGAAAGGATAAACCTGGCATGTCAGGGCAGGAATCAAGCCCCTAAGCCTAAACTCTGAGTAGCTGCACTTGGCTCCTCATTGGCCTGTGTGTGGGAGGGAGTCCACCCCTGCCACAGCAGGGACGGTACCCCTGGGAAGATCCTGCTCATGTGAGCTTTGCCTCCACACAACTGCCCTGAGCAACCTGGCTCTGGAAACTTAAGCCCAGCCACCACAGCCACAACCAGAGAGTGCTGGCACTTCACCTAGTCAGAGCCTACAACTCCCTCTTGTAGCTTTAGAATAGAAAAAAAACCCAAACCCTCTGAGCTGCAATCACTTTTGCTGATTTCCAGCCATTTAAATGTCAGAAGAGAGTTCAGAGAGAGGATGTGGTGAAATACTCCCAGTGCAGGTAGCTGGGTGTGCAAGCTTCCAGTGGCAGCTGCACGTTGTGCCCTGGACGGCGGGAAACAACTGGAGCCCCCAGCAACAAGCCGGGATGGGCATGGATCCTTTTCCTAATGAAGGGCTCAGGGCCCTGCATCACAGTCTGGGAGAGGACTGGTCACCCTGAGACTATGCAGGAGTCAGTGAACTGCAGGAAGACCTCAGACCCAAAATTCCCCATGGGAACAGGTGCACAGGCTGCAAGGGTATAAAAGCCCAGAGGTTCCTTCATTCGGGGCCCCTCCTGGAGGAAGCAGCCTGAGCTGTTGCTGCTGCTGCACCATTCAGTTATTAAAACCTTTTTTTCCTGAAATTGGATGCCTGACACTCTGCTGTGGGAAACCTAGGTGAGAAATTTAAAAAGGAAACAAACCCAATCAGGAGAAAGGTGCTATTGCATGCTCCTCTTAGCCCATCCTTGGTGCTGACTGCCCACAAGTCAGAGTAACAGCTAAACTGGGCCAAGTGTGCCAATATCCTTCTGGCTGTGTTTGCCCAACTCCCAAAATTTGAGACTCACAGTAAATAAAGGGGCCAGTTCTGCACAGAGAAGAAGGAATTAAGACAACTGTAATTTTACACCACCTTTCTGGACTGCACTCAGATTTCACAGTTTAAGGTTGCCTTCCAGCTGCTATTTAAATTCATTCTTCTTCAGAGAGCAAGTGTGGCATGGTACAACTCTCTTCCCTGCTCACCTTAAACATTAACTTTTGCAAATAGGATGACAGCCCTGTTCTGTTAATGCAAACCTAACAATCCATGGACATTTATATTCCCTTTATGGAAAAAAACTCCAACCTACTGTTGGTATAGTGTGATCTATATTGCCCTTGCATTTCCTGGTGCTAAGAAAGTAGAAAAGAGCACTTCTTGTGCTTGAGAGGCTGGACTGTGCTCATCCATAAATAGAACACTCACAGTTGCTGATCATTTAAATTTAATACTGAGAGCTTCATCTGGCAGAATCCACAAGAACATGCAATTATGCACAATTAACATACATGTAGTGGGAGGATAAGGAGGAATGGTTTGCCTTAAAAATGGACTGTTTGGGGTTTTGCTTGCTTGATCTTTCTCTGACAGGTCACCAGGACTGGAACAAAAAGAAATTATTGAAGCAGCTTGTTTTGCTTGTTGCTTACTGTACCAACATACACTGCTCTGCTACACAAACTGCAATGAGACCCAACGAAGAGGAACTTGTCCTTGTCAAGGGTGAAAGGATCCTTCATGACATAGGCTTCTTCCAAAGGCCTGTAAAAGAATATTTTCAGGCTTTTAAGTGTATACTTCAAAGCAGGGGACGGTTGGGAGGGGGAAATTGTGGAGGCTGAAAAGTTATCAGCCCTTTGTACTTGATTTGCTCATCCAGCTGTTGTACATGAGGCAATGCAGCAGCTCTGCAGTTCCTTTTCTCTTCAAAACCTTCAACTCTGCAGCTGCCTTCAGTCCTACACTGCACTTTCTATCTCTCTTCCTAAAGTAGAGCAATTGGTGAACCTCTCAATGTCATCTTACTAAGTTTTTCTGAGTGCTCTACCTTAAAGTAATTATCTTGCATTTTTTATGACAGCCACTCCTCAGCATGGCCAACTTCAGTACCTTGTCAAGTCACCATTTCAATTGCACAGCTTTTAATCAGAAGTTCTCTTCTAAAGCTGCATGCATGTGAGTATAAAATACAAAGGTTTTACTGCTCTTGGTTATGTTACTGCTGTAAAGCTGAGATCCCCACCTCCTGAAAGCAGCAGCTACTAGCAGAGAGCCTTACAGTCACCTCCAGTGTGCTTACTTTATGTCACAGACTGCATTGCTTGCTCCATGGTGTTGAGAGAGTGCATTTATTAATAATTTGGCAACCTGCTTGGGAAAAACTAAAGCTTTATTTTTTTCTGGGAGCTCCAGGCAAAATAATACAGAAGTTAGTTGAGTGTCTGTCTGCACAGGGCACCCAGCAGGGGCACCTGGCTTACTCCTGGGCTTAAGTCAAACTTGGATTCTGGTAGTAATATGGATAAAAGGTATTCTGTCAACTCATACTGCCTTCCCCTTGCCTCTGTACACACACACACACAAGTGTGTGCAGAAGTGTGTCCAGTGCTGTCTTTTAAAGACAAGGGTGGCCTGGGGTGGAGGAACAGCACGGTCGCTCGACTTCCTTTCGAACGGCTCGGGTCTAAGACACGCAGACATCGATACGATGGACGATCAAAGACTTTAATTAGCTCGAGGGGTACACATATATAGAGAGGGTCTCACTACGTCACAAGGGGGTGTACTGGTCTTCTTCAGGTTAGTAGGGGGTAGTGGAAAATTACTGGGACCAGGAGGGGTTACATTCCAGGAAGAGGGTTGGTATGTCTTAGGAGATAACATATCTAGAGAGGAGAGGAGCTGAGGGGCCCTATCCCTTGCCGTAACATCACGAGATCTTCCGCAGTGCCTAGGCCCTACCTGTCAGATTCCTCACAGTCCAGCACTGTGTTCCTCTCTCCTTTTTCTGTCTACTCAAACAGAAAATGATATGGCCAGAGCCTTCCACTGTTAGGAAAGATCAGGCATCTTACCATGGCAGATCACCCTGTCAACAAGACTTTGGGGTAGAAAGACAGGATTGTGTTTGCAAAGCTCCCCTTGCAGGATTCCCAGCCCTCATCAGTGCAGAGCCACTGGACAAGGCCTCCTGTCCAGCACATTTCCTGCAGCACTGCACTTGGGATGTGTGAGCAAGCCAAGGAAGATTGGGTGTAAAGCTATTTCTTAAAAGCATCTATAGAACTGTGATGCTTCAGTACTATTCTTTTGCTTTTGGCACCTGAGCAGTCCAAATAAAGTTGGGATGTTACACTGAGCTTGGATAACCTAAATTAAGATTCGCATTCAGACCCTTCAGGAATGGACCTGATCACAGGTGAGCCATTGCTCTGCTGCATGGAAGAGGGAAAACCAGTAGCACTGTGGGGTTTGGAATGATAAAAAGACAGCTGCCCAAGCACAACAGCCCCAGCAGGTGGTGATCAACAGCTGATTCCATTCTTTAAGAAACTGAGCAGTCTTATTGAGGTGAAATGCTGAGTACATGCCTGACTTCCAGCTCCAGGGAGTTCCTGACCATGTTTGCCTGATGGATTTGTTGATCATGATGGCCTCAACCAAGCTACTCATGCATTTAAAGCAATGTGCTTTATTTTATGGAAAGTTTAAGGTCTTCAGACAAAGCTGTAACTGCATAATCTCTGGCCAAACTATCCCCACGTAGCGAGAGAAAAGGCCCCAAAAATATAAATACATAGCAAACATCCACACACCCTGATGTAACACAGTCTGACAAGGGACTGTCCAATACACACAAAAAAGCACTGCTATTCAAAACCTCACATCATGCCAAATAGCTCATAAGAAGTATTTTTGCCATATGTATTTCATTCATGCTGTGTGTATGTATTGCTCAGCTGAGGCAGGTTACAGTGAGGGGAGGGCTATTCTCAGAAATACCAGGCTGGCAGTCAGCAGTATTCCAGCAAGAAAATATTGGTATAGTAGAGTTGTCAGTGGGGCTAGGAAATAGGTTAAATACAAATTTTTCCATGGTATTGAAGCAGGGCACAAAACCTGATTGTTGTCTTTCCTACCAACACTAACAATTTTTAACATTCCTTTCCTTGGGAAAAAGGAGATTACTTTAAGTACCAAGCCTCATGTTCAGGGTCAATACAGCACATTATTGGGCTCATGCAGTGCACAGTACAAGGATTCTAACGCTCATTTCATAGCAGAAATGAAGTCTATGATCTCAGAGGGCACTTCGTGAGAGCGTGAGTTTGGTGGCATCCACCCATAGTATGTGTATGGGGCTGATAACTCACACAGCTCACATTTGAACTCTCCTGGTGTCTGAACTTCTTTGGGAGTATCCATTTTAAGCTACGTGCAAGAAACACACACAAAAAATCTATTAGCTTCAAAATTCAATGCTGGGAACATATCTGCAAGAAGATTAAAGTGACCTGAGACATCTGGCTTTGCAAATTAAAACCCAACAGAAAACTGACAATTGCAAACTTTGTTTAGTAAATATTTTCTCCCAGATCAGGTTGGTTTCCCATGTCCCAGTTAAATTTTCAAATTCCTTAGACAGGTCTATCAATTGCAGACTGGGAGCCTAACTATAAAGTTCACTCATTAATTTGGAACATCCATGAAAGAACTCAGGTGACAAAGCACATGGCTGCAATCTCAAAAACCCTCTGCTCAACTGAGGTCTCTACTCCCTAAGTGCTTCCCAGGGCACTGTTCCCTATCCACTGCTGTACAGAATTCCAATCCAGTTCTGCAATGCCCATCTCCTCCCCCAAACTGGAGCCAGGAAAGGGTTTGGGACCCCACTCAGGAGGCACGTACCAGGAAGGTGAGTGTTGCAATGAAAAGACTGTGTCGTTTTCTTTGCTTCTGGAAGCTTACCCCTGGCTCCCTGTTCCCATCTGGCTTTCTATGGAAATAATGCCAGTGGAATCACCTCCATGAAGTGTTGGCCCATTCCAGCCACATGGGAAAAAGGAGCAGACACCTTTAAAAAAATTTAGGTCCTATAACTTTTATGAAAATAGGCAGAAGGGGAAGACTCTGCTTTATCCTCCTGGAGAATACCCATATATTTCTATGAATAGGAGAATCTGCACACAGCAAAGTCATTGTCCATCCTTCTGATAGACTTCAGGCCTCACTAAAAAGGTGTGGCCATCAGTCCCAAGATATAACACATAAGAAGTCATGCTCCATCAGCTTTGGTGCTAACAGATTACTTGTTTAAAATCCTGACCATTGATTTACATTTTGGGAGCTTACCCTTCACTAATACCACTAATATTAGTTGAGAGTCACACCCTTAGCTTTTTCCAAAAATATAGTGTAGTAAGTAAGCATTTAGGATTGATTTTAGTCTGTATCAACAATCCTATCAAGCACAGCTAACCATGTGCATGCCCAAAAACTGTACCAATTCATGAAAGAAACGTGGTTGCTTGTCTGCAAACCAGGTATCTTCACTCACCTGCACCATTTTCTTATACAGATGATTCACGTTGCAGTTACCAAGAAAACTACAGCTTTTAGCAAAAAACCCTCACACTTTTCATGGTACGGTGTTCTGCTGCAAACCAGTCAGTTTTTGGAAGAGAAGCAGAGCTGGCATCAGGCTATGAAGGTGAGCACCGGAACCTGGGTTTGGGTGGTATCTCAGCAGGTAGGCTGTGTGTGCTCCCAGCAGAGCACATACACAACCTGCCAGAGGCCAGCAGGGCATTCCCACTCTTCCAGCTCTGCAGCCAGACCCTTTCCTGCAGAGCTGATTCAGTTCACTTAAGCCGCATCCCTACTTATGCTTCAGCTCAGGGGTTTTCTTTGGGAACAAATTGCCTGACTGTCCCTCCTTACCACACAGGCTTGTACTACAGAGCAGCCTTACAGCACACAAACCAGAAGGTTTCAATAAAAACACACCAAAAGATATGCTCCAGAAGTCCACCTAACACACTCCAACCTGAATGCCCAGCTGGTGACCATGCAGCCTACAGGCTGGGACCAGAGGTGATCTAAAACATCTCAAAACACAGAGGACGGGCAGCTGTTAGCCAACATCCAGCACCTTGGTCCATGGTTTCAGTCTTACTACATCACACTAGTTACTAATGCAGTAACAAAAGAAATACTTTTTAATTTTCTTCTTCCAGTATTTTTTTTCTTACTGCTTTAAGGAACTAAATTAGCTTGCAGTGGAATCCAACAGCTGCTAACAGTAGCACAAGGTAAGAACTGCAACACCAGCAGAAAGGCAGGGCTGAGATGAGGGACCTGCACATCCCTCTTTTGGTGACAGTAAGCTGCTATTTCTGCTCGCCCGATGGGGTGAAACTGAATCCTCAGAGACATCTGCTGACAAGGTGAACTAGGGGCAAGGTGAAGCAGAGCTGGGACTACTTGTCATCCAATGTTCCAGAAGCACAGGGAGGTCCTCAGAGGCTACAGAGACTTCATGACAGACACCCAGTTCAGAAAGTCCTAGCCTGTTAAACCCTGAAACTTAATTTTGGAAATAATCTCCCTTACCTCATCATTCCTTTACCACCAGCCTTTCCACTGCCATTCCTGGCATTTCGGTAGCACAGAGTTCTTCAAATGTAACACAAATGGGGCTGGACATGGGTTTAAGAAATAAATTCACCTTGAGAACACCTTAGGAAACTATACTTTTTCACAAATTATATGACCCTTGGATATCATGTGTTTTCCCTACCTCACAGGGATGCTTGACAGAATTTAACCAACTCAAATGTTTTCAGATTTGTCAGTTAGTTGTAAGGCGTGTACATGCTACCCATTTCTCCCTGTACATTAAAACTTGGATTCTTCAAGCTATGCACTAACTCAGCTAAGAAGTCTACTTTTTGAACCCTGCATTTTAGGATTGCCAGCTAGGTCCCCCTGGCATACCTAACTTTACCTCTTATGCAGGTTCCCAGCAGCAATACCAACACATCCACTAGACGGAATGAGATTCAGATCAACACTTGTACGCAAGTTTTTGTAATCAGTCTTTCTTAAAAAGGGGAAATCATTAACCCCAAAGAAGTAGAGTATGGAAAGTCACTTGAATCAAATAGAGAAGACTGTAATGGTACAGTTTTCTGTACCATTGGTGGTACATTGGTTTTCTTGGTGCAAAACACCAAGAACCACAACAACAAAAAAGAACTATTTATGGCAGTGAAGATCATAGACGTTGGAATGAGTATGTCCTGATCCCAAGTTAAAATAACAGCCCTGGGTTCAGAGCTGTAGTATGTTAGATATAGAAACACCTGCTCTCTCACAGACCATTGGCATGTAGAACAGAATCTGTTCAATGCCTACCACTGGGAAGGAATGATATCTATGTACAAACACATTTCTGGCTCTGCCAGTTGAAAAGCATATGATCCTGCCTGCAAGGCACAGATGAATTTATGATGCTTTCCATTTTACTCCCAGCTTACAAGTCATTGGTAGCAGCTGTACCAAGTTTTATTTCACTGGGAACATCATTTGTCCTGAGAGCTTGCCTACACATCAGCACGTGGGAAAGTTAAGGTCACTAGCTAAAGGTGTGAGGTCAGGGAATGCACAGATTTCAGAGTGAGTGCTCCCATTCAGAAGTAAAGTTTGCTATACAACAAAGTAAAGCCATTTCCTTCTGATGAAAGATATTTAATGGCAAGTTTATGCATGTGCTTCACACCTTTAGTCTAAACCACCAAGCAGACAAGTCCCGAGATGCACTTTCTAAAAGAGTCGCTTCCAAGAAGTTCATTTGCTTTGAATAACCATGTCTTTATGCTATAAACCCAGTTGAGCCAGACAAGGTCAGCTCATCTGTTTGGCTCTGCACACCATCTTAGCAGGATGCCCAATGTGACAGTGTGACGAGGTGTCTGTCTGCCCTCCAGATACATGAAGCAGAGGGAGAACTCATTTCTCTCTAGCAAACCAGCAGCAGGATAAAGGATCTTTTGGGGAGAAAGTCTAGGGCACTAATCCCTTCATAATAATGACAGGCAAATTTGTGACCACGAGCAACCCAAATCATCACCAGGTGCTACCACTATTATTTTTTTCTCCTTGGAAAGTTCTGAAGCAGCACCATGTCCCAGAACCGTGTCACAGGTCTGTCTGGCTGACACATGCTAAACAGGTCTTTGACAACAGCTTGTCTAGAACTGAATTCTGCCCAAGCATTTGGCACTCTGACTGGAAGCCACAAGGTACTTGAACATATCCTCACCTGACGCACATGCCCAGCTCTTCTGGAAAGAACACATTTACCCACATGCTTGGGTAACCACTGAACAAGCATGCTCTGCAGAAACCTGCCAGGTCAAGCCTAGAGTGCTGCAGGATGTGTGTGAGGTTGGCTCACATGTCCTGGCAAAAGGTGAAGCACACAGATTTCAGTGCCATAGTTAAGTAAATAACTGCAGTAAAAGGCACAGGTTGGGTAGTGCTGTAAGAGTTCTCCATGCTGTCTGCAACTGATACCTGATATAGGCATGGGGAAATGGCTCTCAGTCCAGTTCTCTGGAGACTGCTAAAGACTTCAGGGCAATTCTGCTCAGAGCACTCTGCTAAGAGGCCTGGAAGGCATGCCAGAAATCATAAATCATCCTTAAATTGTCAGGGTCAGTGGCAAAGTAGTAGCATAGATAAGTAATCTGATTTTCTTTGCTTCAAACCTCATTAGCACAAGTCTTTACAATGCATAGGTTAAGCCCCTCTTAATACTCCACAGTAGACTCCTGTATTTCTGAGTCACTGATAAACTAGAGAAACCATACAAGAAACAAAGTGCCTATAAACAGATGCGGACTTTGATTTGAAAGGCTGTCAGATAAAACCAACATTGACACACCCTTAATCCTCTCCTACAAAACCCTTGTTTCTTTTACCTGCCAGGATTTTCCTGCAGTATCCACTGTTGATGACAATAACCTATAAAATATTCACAGCTTGATTTTCTACAGGAAGGAGTGCTCTCTGGTAGAAGAACAGGAGTTCATACCCTGGCATGTGCCAGTGTTCGATATGACAGGTATTTAAACACACTTTAGCACCAGCAATGCACTTGCCTTCTTCAGAAAAACAATCTGCTGCCTAATTGATCAGGTAGTAGATAAAACAGCAGAACCTTCTTGTTGCGGCGTGGTGGCTGAGGGTGCCGCGACCTTCTCCAAGACGTCTCCACAGGGTCTGGAGCTGCTTCCACGGGGCCGCTGCCCTTCCAGCTGACTAGCTCGGATGCACCAAGGCCCCCGGTCTGCCCTGCTCGTCGAGCCTCCATTTCTGGGTGGCTTCCCAGAGGAAGCAGCTCTGCAGGGGTCAGACTCCCATAGGTGTGAAGCAGATAGCATCAGCTTAGTCAGAGAAGCAGCAGGCATGCACACACACGCAGGCGGACGATGAAAAAGTCAGGAAGGGTTCTCTGGCATGTTCTTGTACACGAGGCGATTTATTTGAACCTCATGGCCGGGGAGGTTAGGAGCCAAGAACAAGATGGAGGAAGGACCTGGACCTTATATAGGAGGTTCGCAGGGTGGGCCAAACATCGGGATTGAGGGTGCTGGGGTGCAGGGGCAGTACAGAGACAGGCCTTCTTACTTGCTAGTTAATCCCCAGGTGAACAACTCTGTTCCTCCCGTTCCCTCGTGCTACAGGCCTGAAGGCATGTTTAGGTCACTTGTGGCTGCCTCCCTGCTCTTCCATTGAGGTGACTTACCTTGGGTTCAGCATGAATTAGCCCAGGACTGTAATTTCGCCAAGTGTGGCCAGTCACTTTCATCCTTACTCACTCTCCCAAAGATCACTTGATTGAATTAAACTTTGACTTGTTGCAGCACTTTTTCCCCCCAGGCTGGGGGATTGTGCTGGCATTGCTATGCTTTCTCTGCTTGGAGGAACAGAGATCCCTGCAGGCTTCCCTCTGGCTATGGATCACAGAGCAGGCCCCAAGCCCCGCTCCCGAACAACAGCTTCCATGGATTCCCCATGGCAGCAGCAGGATAAACAGTCTAGGTGTGAAAGCCAGTGTGTTTTCTGAACATTTGTCGGGAAAGAGGAGTAACAGAGATCAAGCAAATCAAACCCCTTCCTTAGGTAAAAAGGTTTTCTGAACACAAGATGAATCTCGAAAAGGCATCTATACTTAAGATCCATGATTTAACAAAGCTGAAAAACTAATACTCAACAAAAACCTAGCCCAAGAGCCCCTTACTCAGAGATGGCATGCAGCCTGCTCTAAATTAGGCAGCATTTAGTAAGAACCTCAAATTAGGTGAGAATTTAAAGCTTCACACAGGAAGGCTGCACAAGGCATCATCTACCCGCAATACAAGAGATCCAAACACTGAAGTGTTGCTAAAGTAATCATCAGTTCTGGATCACAGTTCTTCTTTGCCAAAATGGAAAAACCAGACCTGAGGTCAGATTTCATTAAATCTCCCTCTGGTACAGCCACAATAAAAAAACCAACCTACAGCCATAGTAATCCTCTGTCCTGAACTCATTTTGTCTCCCTTCCAAACTGCAGCTCCTTATTAGATATTTGTTACATTTATAGCCACAGTGGGGAAGAGCAAGTTGCTCTATTAATGTATAAGTGAGGACCATTACTTTTTAAGTTGTCCCTAAAAAAAAGTTAAGTGCGGGGGCCACACATGTAGCACTGAAAGTATCAGCTTGGTTAAGCACAATCTAAACTTAGTGCAATACTTTCCAACAGAGTCTAAAAATAGGAACACCAAGATTTCGTGAAAATACAGGAGGAGAGGCTAACACAGTATTTTGGGAAATAAAACACTGCCACTTGACATAATCCTTAAAGGAAGGAACACAGCTCCAGTGATTAATCTCCCTACAGAAGGCACAGCTGGGATTGTGAGGAAAGACTCAGCCCCATTACATGGGGTTGCATGTGACAATGTCCCTGCTGCGGAGGTAGTGCCCAGTTTCTCCTGTGACCAGGAAGATGGTCAGCATTAACATACCGGGGGAAGGGAATTCTTTCCAATAAAGCGTGACTGCAGCTCTCAGTTTGTTAGGACGGAGCTCGAGTTGGGGACTGCAGAATGAAATAAAGCAAAACTATCAAAACGGAAAAGCAAAAAAGTCTACCAGAGAGGTGAAGGGTATGGGGTGAAGAGTGCCAGCTTCAAGAAAATTTGGGAATAAAGACAGGCCTGTACCTACTATACCTACAACTTCTGCCTGCACACAGCCCACCACACCTTCTGCAGCCATGCTCATTTCCTCTGGGACATATTCCTCAAGGTTTGTTATCCCATCTGGTGTGAACAGTAAGCACAGAAAAGCACCAAAGAGATCTACTGGCAGCACATCTGATAGAGCAAAGCCCACAGTCACCCAACTCTTAGAAAGTTTCCTTTTCCAGGGCACTTGCTGGGAGTTCTGTCACAAAAATTTGCAAATGGGTTCCTTGTTTCACACCTTCACACCAAGGTCACTTCATTGGTTACAGTTTACAGTGGAAATTAAGTCTTTTATTCAGGGGTTAGCAGTTTCCAAACTTCCTGACATATACCTATGTCAAATTCCTGTCTTCTAGCCTTGTAGCAAGATGGAACACGGTGACTTCAGGCAGGCACAAAACTTCCTGAATTTTTAGTGATGTTTTCAGGTTACTCTGTTTGCCGCTGTCAGAAAGATTTGGCTTTCCAACTAGTACTTGGATTACTTTGCCTAAAAAATACGCAGGTACTGAGGCTGCACTTCTTTCAACACCTGACGCATCAAACAGGTATCAAGGCACGTGTAAAAGAACCACTTCCACAATTTTCTGTAGGACACAGAGAAATATTTGTCCTTAGATAGCTGAAGACCTATTTTATCACTGAGTTCCTTTTGTGCATGCTCTGTACTCTGCACAGTTTGTTCTCCAGAGGGTCTATACTTATGGTCTTTCCTTCCAGAAGATCTTTTGGACAAATTTACTTCTGTGTTCATCACAGGTGAAACAGAAGAAAAGTGTCTTTTTCTCAAATGACAAATTTAATCATGGCTGGAGACATGTAGATCCTAGAATTCACTATAACCAGAGTGCACTGCTCCTCCTGGGTCACATGCTAGGAGGGCAGACACATTAAAATCTTCACATTTCTGACTTTTTACCCAAGCAGCTCAAAATCCACTAAGAACTGGCAGCATCCTCAACATGTCACAGATATTAAATAAATTTTTCTTTGGCTTTAGATCTCCATCTGTCCAGCAAACACAGACAGGTCTGACTAAGATTTCACTGAAGTCCAAAAGGAAAATGTGGGCTCAGAGTAGAGCTAATTAAGCAGCACAGCTGATAGGGTCTTGACAGAAATTGTATGCTGTCTATATTTTTCAAAGTGGTGGCTATAGGTCTAGGTAGATAAGGCTTTAAAAAACTGTGATGTGTCATGCCAGACTTAAATGTGTGCTTCCTTTCTGCACATATACATGGCTCCAAGGGCAGTTAATAACTTCATTCATGTTAGGAAAATTATGACAAAATAAACAAACAGCTGGGGGAGAAGGAGTAGTGCAAAGCTATTACGGCCTGTAGTTAAAAGCAAACTTCAAAGGAGGCAGCATGGTTCAGGTATTGCATGGGCAGCAAAAAAGAAAACAGAAAGAGCAGGTGAAGATGCTTTCACCAGGCACTGAGAAAAGGAGCAAAATACACTTGCCAATCCTCTCTTGCTTTTTCCTGGCCTGGACTAAAGAACAAAGAAACCCTAACCATTGCAACCACATAGATAACTAATTCCTTTCTTAATCGAAATCTTGGGTTTGTGCCCATCTACTGGGAATTTGGGGGCTTTTTCCAGCTTTTTTGGTGTAGTGATTTTTGTGCCAGTAAAATCACTGATTTTTACTATCAGATCAGTGCAACAGATCAGTGCAAAGGTGATGCACAGGCTAGAGAGCTTGACATCTCAACCAGCCTGGGGAACATATCTCCATAACAAGTCACTGTAACAGCAGAATCCAAGCATTTTCCTGCAACTCTCATCAAACAAAAACCTTCTCTGGTCTGAACAACCTCAGCATCTGGGCAGAATAAAACTTTCAGGGAGCCTTCACCAGGCTGCCGACATAACCTTGTCATATTTGTAGAGATTACAGACTGTTTGAGGCAAGACACAAAGTGAGACAAGGTATCACTAATGCTTTCATTGTAACAGCTTCTTTGCCCGTAATTTACATGGGAAGTTAAGGCATGAGGAAAATATTATTGAACGGGATCCAGAAGCATGAAAGTCTTAAATGTTGTTTATATAAAACATGCTATTTCAATTGTAAGAATATAGTTACATATCTTTACTAACTACTAGTGCACAGATCCAGTTCTTCGGCTCACAGGTGCCTAGGCTTGGAAGACAGTGGCCTCTAGCTCGGGAACCGTGAGTGTCTCCTGGTCGGGTAGTGCCCGGTCAGCAGCTGCTTCCCCCGCTCCCGGTTCCCCCGTCCGTTTTCCGGTTCCCCCTCCCCTGGCTCACGTTCTCCGCCCGGCTCCCGTTTGCCTCACAATTCCCGGTTCCCGCCGCCGTCGGCCCGGTTCCCGGCTTCCCCCAGGCTCTCTCTAGGTCCCCGTTTCCACACATCCCGCCCCTCCCCCCCCACCTCGCGGAGCTCCCAGTGCCTTTCGCGCCCCGTCTCCCGTTCCTCAGTCCCCTCCCCATGTCCCCTTTGCTCCCTGACTCCCGGTTCCTGTGTTTCCCTCCCCCGCGCAATTCCGGTTCCGCCCCGAGCTCCTGTTTGCCTCCCAGTGCCCGTTTCCCCACCTGCTCCAGTTCCCCCCGCCCCCGGCGCTCATTTTCCACCCAGTTTGCGGCGGCCCCCGTTTTCCCGTTCCCGTTCCCGTTCCCGTTCCCGTTCCCGTTCCCCCACACGCGGTGCCCACCGAGCCACTTCCAGGATCGCGCGCGGACGCTGCGGCTCGGGGGCCTCCCTTAAAGGGGCAGGGGCGCCGGGCAGCCGGCAGGGGGCGCTGTGCGCCCGGTAACGCGTCCTGCCTTCCCTCATTCCCTGCTCCGGCTTTGATGGAGACGCGTTGTCCCCAGCGTGTCCTCACCCCTCGAGATGGACACATAGGCATTCTCAGCGTGTCCCTAGCCCTAGGGATAAACACGTCGGTGTTTTCGGCCCTCGGGATGGACATGTCGGTGACGGACATGCCCCCAGGCTATTTTTCGCTCTTAAATCACCATGAACCCAGCCAGAGGTGAGAGCCATGCTCAGCACGGAGGTGGCTCCTTGGGCATCGCCTCTATGAGCTGGGCAGAGGAGTTGATACTATCGTGAGACACAAGGTCATGCTTAGCCACAAAACTTGGGTGGAGGAAATTTTTTGAAAGCAGCTTCTACTCAGGGACTTGCTGTAGTGGAAATAGTTGCCATTCTCAGTGGAATATGCAAAATTTAATAGCAGTGACAAAAAGACAAGGTGCTTGATGAAACCCTTCACGAAAATAAGTGCCTTTCTTTTCATTTTTGCCCTTCTCAGCATGTTTGCTTTCATCAGCTTCCAAAGGCTTATATTGCTTGCTGCCTCTGACATCAGCAAGTTTCAAGAACCTCCCTTAGTTTCTTCAGCCAAATTAATCTCCACATGCTTTTCCTGAGTTACCCATCTGATGTCTTCAGCGTATTTTGGACGAATTGTGCTCATAGCTGAGAAAAGTAAGGATTTCAGAATTGAATTGAAAAACACGTTCTGAAGAAAGGAGGTTCCTGATGCTATGAGCCACTCTCGGGAAGTCTGGTAGCCATAGGACAAACCATAGAGCACAATGAAGAAGGATGAGAGCACAGTTATGGTCAGAACCAGTCCCCAGGCCACACAGACACACCACCAGCACAGCAAGGGCTCAGTGTCCGGGATCTTGCGAAGCTGCCTGATGGTAGTGCTTAGTCTCCTTCCTTTGGAAAAGATGCCCCCTTCTGCAAAATTGGGACTTGACTTCTGGGACTTTCTATCCTCCTGAGAGGATATCGTCTGGTCCTCTGTGTCAATTACATTTGCATCTTTTTCAGATATTATGCAATTATTCCAGTACCTAGAATCTACCTTTGGGTACATCTTAGTCACAACAGGAGGAGGGTCCTTCTGGGAATACTTAAATAAGGCAATTATTAACATTTCCACAGGGAGGGTAAGC
Source organism: Dryoscopus gambensis (assembly GCA_013389985.1). Classification (NCBI taxonomy): domain Eukaryota; kingdom Metazoa; phylum Chordata; class Aves; order Passeriformes; family Malaconotidae; genus Dryoscopus; species Dryoscopus gambensis. Next base: position 160,040 of record WEIT01032611.1, on the reverse strand, counting down.
AAAGCACATTCAATTCCTACTGTTATTGATCTCAAATACCTCAGGTATATTGGAGTTTCTTCATCCTTTTCAGCATTAAAGAACATAATGTTAACAAGCAAGGTGAATAATAATACTGCTAAAAACGTAGACAACCTTTGGAACCTGGTGAAAGCCCCAGCAATAACAGGAGCAAAAATTGAGAGCCATAGGTGGTACTCTGTCAGTCTCCTGTTAAAATTAATAAGAAAATAGTCGAATTTGGGTAGAGGTGTCTGGGGGTCTGTGACAGAAAATTTCCAGTCTTGGAAGGGTTGGTTCTTGTCAAGGAAAAGCCACTTTCTGCACATAAAGAACCAGGCCTTCCTGGTGGACATGTCCTCAACTTCAGCTCTGCTTAAGAACCAGGTTGGAGATGTGCCCTCATTATTGAGCCTGACCCTGAAGGAACGAATATCTCCCAAGTCTCTCTTAGTAGTTATCAGAAAGCAATCAATGCTTCCCCGTTGGAAAGCTGGAGAAGGCTGGTGCCATAAACAACGGAATTTACTCCTGCCGTGCTGGCCAATGAGCTGCAGAAAGACCTCTACCTTGGTCCCAGCATTCCAGCGACTGCCTGTGTACAAAGTGACCAAAAAGCTCCCTGCATCAGAGGCCTCATTGTCTGGCAGAACAATAATGTACTTGATCTCCTTCTCAACCCTGTCTCTTCTTATGGCCCAGCAGCACAAAAGTAAGTAGACAGCAAAAATAGAGAGCACTGTTATGAGGGTCAGTGGGTTTTTAGGTATGTCTGCTATCAGGTTTCTCCCTAGATCTACTGTGTTGGGAAGAACTACTACTTTGGCTGCCAGGAACTTGACGTTGGATGCAGGAAGAGCTGACAGACTCCTGCGATTCCGCTTGGAGTCACAGACACAGTGTACCTTCTGCCAGTTGGTAAAGGAGCCAACCCTGCATGTGTCTTTGCTCCACTGACTTCCAATCCCATCCAGAAATAGGCAGTGGTCATTAAAAATGTATATGCCCACTAGTTTCCGGTTTGGGTACCTTAAGACATAGCGTGTCTCCAAGACAACGGAGATGTTCTGAGTGTCTATGCTTTTTTCCTGCACTATGGTTGTCAGCAGGGACTGTGGGAGACAGACAATATAGGGACCTGTAATGCTACAGTCAGCATTAGCTGTCTCATTTCCACTTGCAACTGTTGGCATGTTGTGAAAAGCAGCAAACGAGGCCACGGGCTGAGCGTGAGTGAGATTGGTACCTGTAAATATCAGCACCTTGAAAGTAGCTTTTAATTTTGTCATGATCTGGAAATATATGCTTGTGGTAGTTTTATTGACTTCCAAACTAAATCCTCCAGTTGTGTAAGCTTCTGTTTTATCAGGTCCCATTACTAACTGAAAAGTTGTAAGTCCACCTTTCCTGGCAAGAAAAATGTCTGCTCTTTCAGGCGTGACTGGAAGTAGGTCCCCATTAGCCCTAGTCTCTGCCATTTTAAACCCAAAGACCATTGATATGATATCTGATGTGTAACCTAGCCAAGGGAAGGGGCTCTCATCAAACTCAAAAATGGCAGTTGAAAACACAGTATCCTGGGTCGATCCTGAATCATCTCCTTGTCTCAGTGTTGGATAAAAGCAGTTCTGGCAGGTGTATGTGGCAGGCAAAGCATTTGTAATGTTCCAGGCTTCATTTTTCTTCAGAGTGATATTCCAGTGTCCTGTTTCCATTAGAGTTTCTATTTCCCCAGGGACTTTTCCCCAGAAAACTATATCTGTTACACCTTCCATGATGGAGAAAACATGTAGAATTGCATTTGCACTGACATTCTTGAGACGCAGAAGATCAGCTCTCAGGATGTTGGACAAGCATCTTAGAATTCCACTGGTCTGAATTTCTGCTTCCTCAGACCAACGTATCTGACTCCGCTGTCTCTTCAGGATTCCTGTTACTTCTGTCAGTTTCCCAATGGTAAGGTCTAGAGACCTAACATTCATTTTCTCAACTGCCTCTGTGACTTCAGAAAGAACAGCCACTACTTGGTTGACTTCCATGATGATATTTACTGAAATATTCGAGACTGTTTTAACCACGGTTTCCCGAAGCTGAGCCTGAGGGAGCTGGACAGTTGGTGTGTCTTTAACATAGTTTAAGAGTGAGGCTGCAAGATAAGCCAAATAACCAGATCTAAGACGATCCCCAGTCTGCTTAGCAGATGTCAATGTGCTTAAATGGCTTGCTGAGGCCGCCAGTTTGTGAAACACAGCTGAAAGGGATTGAGTTTTAAATGGGTTCTTTACATAAGCACGTAAACTCACCTGGGTAAATGCCCCAAAGGAATCACGGACTTGAACGTAAAGTGTCAAAGTGTACCTGTGAGAGGGCACTCCAACTGGGAGAAAAGATGGAGGAGTTTTAGGCTCAGAACCAAAGTACAGAATTGTGCCAAACGTGTTTTCCACCACAGAACTTACTGTGGTAGTTTGGGGTACATCGGAAGCTACAATCACTTTATATGTCAGAGGTAAATGGCTGTCAGAAAATCCTTTACACTTAACAACAAATTTTGTCAGAAAGGCTATACCATGGCGTGGGCTGATGTTACACCTGCCGGCCCGAGGTGGAGTATTTACCGCAAAGGGTTTTCTGTCGGATGAGGTCCTACCATCCCAGGTAGTTACTCTTACGTGAAGTACGTAGGAGCGATATGCAGGCTTTGTGAAAGTCTGAGCATGTATAGATATGTAAGCCCCAGACCTCCCTGTTGATGTTTTGGAAGCCCAATCAAAATGAATTTCTTTAGAGGTGTCTGAAAAAAGGGACCAGTAGTATAGTGGCTTGTTGCTTGGTTTACAGTTTGAGCATTTTCCAGATATGGCAAATCTCTCTGTTGGAATTAAAGAGCTACCACAGTTTTCAAGGCATTTCACGTCCAGAATGAGTGGGGGACCAGGATCCACCTCTACAACTTGATCAGCATAAGCCTTCCTTCTGCCCTTTTGAATCACCAGGCGAAAGTAGTATAAGGTGCTTCCTGGGAGGGATTCTGGTGGTATTTTTTGAATGGGACCTGAGGGTGTTATCCATCTTAAATCCTTCTGGAATGGATGGCATCTGTTTTTCAGGTGGAATTTCATTGTTTTATAGTCTGCCGAGTCTTTAGTGCAGTACCAAGTAAATATCAATGGTCCTTCCTGTGAATCAGGATCAGAGGATTCAGAGCCATCAAGAGTCCAGCTCTCAGAAAAACCCACTGTGCGAACCGAGCCTCCTGAAATATTTGCCACTAGATCAGCTCTCTCAATCTGAACAAAAATCATATCACGGCACCTGAGGACTATTGTGGTCCTAATTGGGACTACCTCAGCAGTGAAAAAAAACAGATACAACCCGTAATCTAAAGTATTACTGGGAACAGTTAAATGTATCATTTTTATGCCAAACATTGCAGAAGTGTTTACTGGATGTGACCAGTCTGGCTCAGTTTTTATGTCCTTAGCAGGATAGACTCGCCATAAGGGTTTGATAGATATGCCAGTGTGGCAGTCTACATTCAACCTGACAAAGAGGTAAAAAGATAATGCCTTTTTCTTGTACAAGATAAAGGATCTGGGCTCAGGTCTCTGAATCCAACATGTGGTTATCCTACACTCTTTTTTCTCACAAACCACCGGTGCTTCTATGGTTTTTGCAGTGTGGTTGTTGACCTTGACACTTAAAAGAGCTGGTGTAGGTGCACTGCTGGTGCAGTTCACTTTTGCCACAAACCCCGTGTATTTCTCTGCATCAAAGGGTAAAGCAGAGCGACGGACAAAACGCGTGGCATTTTTTACGTGGTCGTTGTATGTGTATGTGCTACTCTGGACAATATGGGGGGTTTTTGTGCCAAAAAGCTGCAGATAAAAAGTCCACTCGCACTGTAGCATCGGATGTTGTGCAGGGATAAACCACACTAAGTAACTAAAGTTCTGCAGAAAAGAAGGACTGCTGAAAACATGGACGTCAAGGTCTCTTTCTGCCAGAGACCTAATCAAAGCCCTCTTCTGATTCATATAAACGTACATTTTGAACTTGTACCACTGTAAGGCCACAAACTCTATGGTGAGTAAGTAGGAGAGCTCCTTGTGTTGGTAGAACACAGTGCGTGTGTTAGGGCGATCTGTGGAAATAGTGCTGTTGTTGTCTTTAGATGTGTAAAATGTTCCCTGATTGTACCTGAAAACGTAAGTGCTGCTGTTGGTCTTCCCTGGACAAAGGTTGACATGCATGGGAGTTCCTTTGCCAGCAGTTAAGCTCAGGGTACCATTGAGCAGGTGCAGTTCCCCTGTCGATTCCTCAAACCTCTTTCCATCAACATGGAAGTAAATGCTGGCCACCACTATCTCATCCAGGCTCTGAGGTGTAGAAATGGCACAGAAGTTGCTCGGTAGCATAAGTGAACTGTAGGAGCGGAGCCAGCCTCCTATAGCTTGTGTGTCCACCAGTCTGTAGGCAAGTGTATTCAGGGTAAGGGGCTGAAGCCACCAGGATAAGCTGAGGGGCTGCTGAGGAACACTCAGGAGCTTGGAGCTGATACTGAGGACATGCAGCAAGTCAGGCTCCACCTTGAGAGAGAGGTTGAGGCTTATGTGAGGCATCTGCTCAATACTGACCGAAGCAATGTGGACCCCAGGGTGCCTGTAGCGCACAGTCATGCGGTAGCTGTAGTAGGTGGCACAGGTCTGTTGCAATTCAACTGTTGGGTAGACAGCAGGCGATGGTGTCACTTCACTGCTGGGAAGGAGAAGGGTCGAGGGGACGCCTCCCTGGCTGCTGAAGCGGTACTGCCAGCCAGCACTCTTGAGGCGTGCACACCAGCCCAGCTCCACCGGCTGCCACACGTGGACAAGGTGTGTCTGCGGCCAAAGCACGAACAGCCGCATATCCTGCACCGAGATCTCGACGCTCACGTTTAGGTGAAAGCACTCGGGTGCAGCGCAGGAGGCAGACGAGCATTGCACTGTAAGAAGGCTGGAGGCCCCGGGTGAGGGAGCTTGTCCGGTCTGCAGCACCACCTGGCCTGACCAGCGTGAGATGTTTCTCTCAGAGGCCGAGTTCAGGTACCAGAGGCAGCAAGGTGGGGATGGTGGCTGCCCCTCCTCCCCCTCTACCGCCGGCCCTGCTCCTGGGGCGGGCTGGTAATACAGGGTCACGGTGCTGTTCCAGAGGCACGACACCCTGTGCCCGTTGTCCTGCCGCTGGAAGACTTGGCCGTGAGGGCCCAGGCAGCTGACCCGCAGGGGTGACGGCTGGAGACGGACAGGGGACGCCGCCGAGCTCCGGCGGCAGCAGGCGAGCAGCTGCAGGAGGAGAAGAAGGAGCGCGGCCATCGGAGCCAGAGGGGACGGCGCGGAGGACGCGCGGCCTCCTGGGCGCTGCCCGTTGGGGTGACCCAACGGCTGGGACAACAACCCCAAGGCACCAGAACCTCCTCCGGCGGGCAGCCGGTGCGAACACTATTTAACCTCGGACACGGCGGGCCGGAGGCGGGTCCGGAAGAAGGAGCAAAGATTTGGGGGCCAATAATCGCCACCAAACTCCCGCGGCCGTCCCTCAGCGGCGACGCGAGAGCTCCGCGCGCACCCGGCACCC
>WEIT01032611.1:119126-154255 GCA_013389985.1 Dryoscopus gambensis | reverse complement strand
AGGCGCTGAGCCAGCGCGGCTCGGCCCTGCGCCCAGGGGCGGCGAGTGGCCTCCATGGGGGTCGCGGGGGCTGCCGGCGGACTTTGGACTGTGGCGGGCGGGGGGCTGACCCCGGCTCGCTGTGGCTGGAGCTCACCCTCATACACTCGGGTGGGTTTCAGAGAAGGGGAGCTGCGGTTTGGATCTGGAAATGGGGAAGGGACGCTGCACCCATCCCTTCTGCTGGCGAAGCAGACCCGTGTCTGAGTGTCTCTAGGTCTTCTTCCCAGCGCAGGGGTCCCACGGCACCCACCTGCCCTTTCCGTGGGCCTCAGAAGTGGGTCAGGCCTTCGATTAACTCTAAATCAGCCCCGGGTCAAAGAGTGCGACCTATAGGAGCTGCTTACTGATTAGTTATTTGCATGCTCTCTTTCTCATAAACTCCCTTTATGGTTGTGTTTTGGTTAATTAGGCAGCAGCAGGTTAAAACAAAGTCTTGAAGATTGCATGTGACAGGTGCATGATTTGAGGATCTGTCATGCAAGGAATACAAGAGGTGGCAACTGCAGCCCACAGAGAGCACAATTCTCAGAGCCAGCTACGATTCTAGCAGAGAAAAAAGTACAAATAAACAGTCACCAGATCTCATGACTGAACTCTAATCTTAGAGCAGGGAAAAGGGCAAGGCTTTGGGCTCACCGAGAAGCAGTGAGGAGAGCAAAGGGCATGACTCTAATACAAGAGGCATCACAGAGAAGATTCTCTCTTGCAGTTAGAGAGAGGGTTGTGGGAGATCAGTGTAAGAGAACCCAAAGGCAGCCTCTGTGGGAAGGGGAACTGATAATTGCCTTACAGACTCTTGAGGCTGATTTTTCCCCACTCTCACTGCTTCCTGGATTTCTTCAGTCGCAGTCTGATACCTGACCAGAGAGAAGCCCCAGGACCTGAGTGTCCCAAGTAGTCTGGACAGGACCCCATATGTACATCCCAGAGGACAGGGGGTGCTGCCTTTTCTGTGGTCCCAGTAGTTCTTTAGTTCTCAGTTGGCAATGACAGATGAGGTTTGGAGTACATCTTTTATGTGTCTTAGGAGCCAGGAGCTGCTGTGGGGTGGTTCTTCCCTGTAGCCCATTGTCCTGATGTGCTAGTAGTGACACAGAGTAGTGGCATCCCTGATGTGACACAGCCTTGCTGCCGTTCTCTTGTTGCCAGAGTGGGAGTTTTCCAGTGAGGAGTGAGTCAGGTGGGCTGTAGCCGTAGCAGGACAGAGGCTTTCCAGGGTGGCTGGAAATAGCACATGCCTCAGCTATATCAGCAGTGTCCTCAGTGATGGATGCAGGCCTATTTTCCACTAACCCTTGTTCTGCTGGTTTGTTCTGGTGCTCACACACAGGCTTTTCTATTCTTGTGAATCAGCATCGGGTCCCCTCAGAATGGGACATCATTTTCTGCTTGGCAAGCACCTCAAGCTGTTGTGTAAAACAGACGGTGATGCAGAGACCTGCTCCAAATGAAGCTTGTTTTTGATGACTGATGCTGAGGGTGGCTCCTGGCCTACTTTGCAGGGCACCATGGAAGACAGCCTGTAAGTAGCAAGCCTAACCTTGCTACTGGCTTGACTTTTCTCTTTATTCTTTTTCTGGATGATAAATGACATAGAGAATAAAAATTTTCAGCTTCCCCAAGGTTGCGGAATAGAGCTTAAAGACTAATTGGCAAAAAAAGATAAAGGGATTTAAAGGTATGCACACAGGAGGATAAACATGGATGGAACCAGTGGAGAAAAAGCTAAGAAGGAATACAGTGGTTTTTTGGCAAGTTATGTAACACAGAAACAACCGCACATGCCCAAAGAAAAAGTTCAAGGAAAGGTTGCCTTTAATATCGAAGCATTCGGTGAATTCATTCAGTGAATAGATCCCTTTTTATGACTCTCCAGGACCATAAAAGAACTTCCAGTAGGAGGCAGATGCATGCAAATTCGTTCTAGGAATTAGTTCTGTGTATTAGATAAGAAGCATGTTTTAATGAATATGTATGATTTTGATGGATAAAGACCTTGTTGCAAAGTCTCACCACACCCACAGAACAAGGAGAGTGTGTCCTCTACAGATAAAGAATGCCTGCTTTCTAATGCTTCAAATTGTGTTAGGAAGTTTATTCCGGCCAATTTTGGTATCATGGATATAGTATGGATTGTAAAGAAAATAGGTAATTTTAGATTCAGGTCTAGTCTTTCAGGCATGTAATTTGAAGACTCAATTGCTTTAGCTGTTGGAATGTGAGCCTTTAATCCAGTCACAGTGGGAAAGCTTTAGGATATATTAACAAAGTTGTCTTTGCCTGGTTACTTAAAAATTTTGACAGATTATTATAGCTAGGAAATGCATTAAAATGTAAAATGAGAGGAGCTGAATTCTTGCAGCATCAGGAAGGACTAAGCCCCCATTAGGAAAAGTCTGAATTAGCTTGCCCCAGGTCTGTTCCTATAATATATGTCTATCCTCTGTGTTCTGTGTACTGCGTTAAAGTAATGCTGAAGTGATTGGGGCAGCTTCTCAAATGAACTCTGCCCATTTTCCACCAGCCAGCCGGGAGATGTTGTGCCTCAGTCATGTTATGTTACTAGAAACTATGGCAGCCCAATTCTGTTTTGCTTTTTAGCTTTATCCATTGCCCATGTTCTTATTTTTGTCAGGCTTGTGTATAAATCTGTGATCGAAATTTTCAGCTGGTTAACTCCAGAGACTTAGTGGATTTGCTCTGACAGGCTGTTTGGTCTGTAAGTTGATTCAGAAGAACATTATTGTTTATAAAAGATTATAGATTTATAGATTGTAGGAGAACAGGGTTTTATTTTACCATGTCTCTACTTGACACGAGGTGTGCCTGCAGCAGAGGAACTTGCCAACAGCTGTAATGAATTCAGAATGGCGTTGTCATTGTGAGATGGGCAACCCGTCAAGATCTTCTGTTACACTTGGTAATTGGGTTCTTTAGTCTCACTACTAGCTGCAGCTAATTGAGTCTTAGATGTAACTACAACTGAACAAAAGGTTTGTTTCTGCCTCACACTGTCCTTCCAACTTTTCTTTTTAAAAACAATGAAACTATCAGAACAGCATCAATTTGAACATCCGTCAGTGTAGCCTGGAAGATGAGGGTGTAAAAGGAGCATATTTGTGTTTGTTTGTTGTGCAGGCCTGGCAGGATGCTGGACTTGTCCTGTCCACAACCAGCAATGAAGCCTGTAAGCTCTTCGATGCTGTGCTGACGCAGGTATGACCGAAAAGTGTAAGAAAATGTGATTTGAAGGGACTCGTGTGTGAAACACTCTTTACTGTAGTTGATATTTAAATTTCTTAGCAGCTGGGAGAGCCTCAAAATCAGGCTGCCACAGGAGTTCAGCCTTTAGCTGGCAGCAGGAAGCCCTTTTAGCAGAGGGCTGTGCCAGATGCTGCAGCTGTGGTGAAAACCTCAGCCAGTGGTGTGCTCATTCCACTTGATACCAGCAAATCAGCCAGTTGACATAAACCACATAGAAGTCCAGGGTAATTGGTTCTGCTGGTGACTGAACTGTATTAAACCCCAGTTTTTCTGTTTTTCTACTGCACTACCTGAATGCAACATCAGTCTTTTAGTCATTTGCCTTGCTTTTGAATTTTAAGTATCTGTGAGAACAAAAAGAAGTATCATAGAGGATTTCTTGACCCTCTTGCTCTGTCTCTCTTACAGTATGCAACTTGGACCAATAATGAGAGCCTTGGAGGTATTGAGGGATGTCTCTCCAAGCTAAAAGCAGCAGATCCAAACTTTAGTGAGTATAATCTTTGATTCTGAGCGTGGAAAGTGCTGGGTTAATGCCTGTTGTCTTGGTTTTTAACTGACTTTGTTTATGCAAGGGCAAGGTGATAATTTACAGAATTCTGTAAAACTTCCCCAAAATCTAGAACAGGCAGAATGCTTTTGTGTGTGGTTTTTTGTTTTGTTTTGGTTTTGGTTTTTTGTTTGTTTGGTTTGGTTTGGTTTGGTTTGGTTTTTTTTCATTTCACATAATATTTAAGTAGCTGTCATGAAAACCTTCTGAGAACTTTAGGCCTGGGAGACTTCCTGGACCCCTGTGTCCACAAGTCAGTTTTGTTGAAAATACTCAGCTCCTCTGGTGTTTTGTGGAGCTGAAGGTGCTGCTGTGAGCTCAGCTGGTGCTGTGCTGTTTCCTGCAGCAATGGGACATGTCATTGCCAACGGCTTGGAGCTGATTGGCACTGGAAGGACCGTGAGACTTGATGAGGAGCTGGACCGCGCCGTGAGAGCCATGGTGGCACTTTCCAAGTCACAGCCACTGACGGACCGGGAGAGGCTTCATGTGTCAGCGTTGGACGTGTTTGCCAGGGGGTGCGTCCTCTGTCACCCTGCTCAAGGGACTGTGAAGAGTTCCCTTTGTCTACTGCAGGCAGAAGTGAAGTTTGGAAGTAGTGGTGTGTGATGTTAGCTGACATCTAGCAAAGGATCGGGGTGAGATGTCACAGATTGTGCCCGTACTTCTCTCTTCACTCTTAAGTGCCATGTCTAGTTGGTGAGCAGCACTGCAGGAGGTAAAGTGCTCTATTGCCACCACTTCCTAGCATTAAGCACTGCATGTTTAAATCTGCCACAGATCCATCAGTGTGGTTTACAACTAGGAAATGAAGTATTTGGCTACAGGTCCAGACTCAGATGCACAGAAGGAAAGTTACAGACTTCTCTCTTACCTCCCTATGTCAAAACCTATTTCCCCTGTAAAATGGAGAGATAAGAGTGTCACAAGTGCTGCAGAGGCTCATTGCCTCATTCCATATGATAAGTCTATATGAACTGCAGAATGTATGGGCTAATGATTCACTTTCATTATTTGTTATTCATTATCAAACAAATGGGTGAGCATGGATTTGCCTCACATCTCAGCAAAGGAAATGAGTAAGCTACTGAAGCCCTGCCACTGGGTTTGATTCCCACAAAAGGAGAGGGAAGGCGTCTTTGCACATATGAAGCTCCATTAATTATGGTGGGTCCCTGTAGGAAATATTTAGCCCTGTAGGAAAAGTTTCAGATTTATGGTTTAAGCTTGTTTCATTTTCCTTGTGTGTTACAGTGATTTAGTGTAACCCAAGACCATTTCTTTTATAAGATTTTTCAGAAGGTGCCAAATGAAGATAATGCCATTATTAGCTTAGAAGAGACTAAAAAATTCCTTCAAGGAAAAAAAATAAGTCATTTGGTGCTGAATTTTCTATTTTTTGGCATAGTTTGAGTTCAGGACTGACAGTAGGGGCGGGCATGTGTGCCTTCTTTCAGCAGTGGAAATAATTTTTTGTTTCTAGCCAACTTCCAAAAGCTTGTGATCTATGGGAGCAGATTCTGCAGAGCCACCCAACTGACCTGCTAGCCCTCAAATTTTCCCATGACACTTATTTCTACCTGGGATATCAACGTCAGATGCGAGATTCTGTTGCCCGTGTTTATCCTTTCTGGACACGTGATGTTCCACTGAGCAGGTGGGTCATGCTTCATTTGGAAATTGCTCTTTACCTGGTGTGCATGTACTATGTAGTTTTTGAGTTCAGACTTACAAGTTCAGGATCTCTTGAAAACAGACATGTAGACAAAAATCAAAAGTCTAGAAGTTAGTCAAACTTGACCACAGATAGAATGTGTCTCCAGTATCCCTCTTGACACTGTTGTTGAGAGATTTTTCTTAAGTGAGCTGTGTCTCACTGCTGTCAAATATAGCACATGGTGTGTAACACGGGATAAAATCATGTCCTCATCCAGGGCAGCAGCAAAATTTCTTTATTTCTTCAAAAAAAAAAGCTATTCATCTTGATCCATTAAATAAGTCAGGTGCACATAACATCCCTAATCTTCCTTTATGTTGGGCCTTTATGGCTTAATGGGGATATTTAGAACCAGTTTTAAAGGGCCACTTCATGTAAAAGTGCCCTCCTGTGGTTTTGTGGGCACTGGGGAGAATGTAGAAGGTTGCCTTTGAGATACTCAGATAACTTTGGTGACAGCAGCGTCTCGCTTCCAGCCTTTTAATTCTGCAGCTTGCAGCTGTTCCAGAGATCAGCAGCTGGTTCTGTGTTGCTGGTCATTCCATCTCATCCAGAGATGGAAATGTCCATTCTGATGTGCATCTTGTCACTGTTTCCCATGCTGGTGTCTTTGGGTCACTTATTTCCTCTGAGAATTAGCTTAGTAGTTCTGTATCCTGCAAGCTTGAACCCTTGTTATAAATTGCACTGCAAGGACTTTTTTGAGTTAAATGCAATTTCTAGTATGTTTTTTCAGTCCTGGATTAAACTTAGCTATAAATGAATGATGTGCTGGTTTTCCCCCTTTTGTTAGTTACGTGAAGGGCTACTACTCTTTTGGACTCGTGGAAACAAACCTTTTTGACCGTGCTGAGAAGGTTGCCCGTGAGGTAAACTGCCTGCTGTTGGTGCTAAAAGGCTTGAGAATTTTCAGACAGGGTGGTGGTGTCTGCCAGTTGTTATTCAAAGTCGCAAAGAGATAAAGCTCAACATGGAAATGCTCACAGAGCTTTGTAGACTTGTTGCTAGCTATTCTCACATTGCTGCCTCACCAAGGCAGTTTCACCTGGACTATATTTCCCTTGCTTGCTTATGAGCATGCCCTGTCAGATGGGGTCAGAACACCCCTATAAAATCCATATATCAGCCCATCTGCTGCTTCCCACATGTATAATTGGCTGTTTACTCCTATTAAAGAATGTTGGATTGTTTTGACCTAGTCTGCTCTTGACAATCCATCCTGTTTGGCTTCCCGCTCCCTTTTTTTCCTAGATGCTTGTTCCTGGATTATTGAACAATTAGCTGTACGATGTTCCTGGGGATCAGTATTAGCCAGCCTGTTTCCTTTCTATGAAGATAGTAATTATACTTGACTTTCTCCAGTCCTCAGGATTATCCCTGTCCTCCAGGAGTCTCAGACACAATTAATCTCTTATGAGTGTTCTTGACAAAATTTCTGTTACATTAAATTGCTGAAAGTGACAATAGAGACTAAACCCTAACACTTAACCTTTGCTAGGTTTATGACTAACTTTACAAAATGCCAAAAGCCTAGTGGGAGTAGTTGGGCCAAGGAAGACGAGTTGGCTGAATACTCAGAGCTGGCCGTTTTTTGGAAAATAAATAGTTATCTGCAAGGCACTGTATCACGGAATAGATTGTGCCTGTGCATGCAGCTCTTTCATTGATGCATGTCTGTGAAATAGATGTCATTTCACAGTCATCATCAAACCCTGCATTTTAAAGTGTTTTGCAGGTGTTCATTTCCCTGCAGCAGAAGCAGGGAAGTGAAGTCAGCCAAGAAACATTCTCTTCCTTTTTGTCCAAATCAGACTTCTGGGCTGTGGTTAGTTGGAGTGGTGCAAGGACGTATTGAACATGCAGCAAGTAAAAAGTAGTCTCTCGTTTCTAGATAAGCAGTGATAAATGTCTGTATTTGCAAGTTTGTAAGGCTCATCGTGTTTTCCTGTTCTTCACTCATAGGCTTTGGCTATAAATCAAACAGATGCATGGTCTGTCCATACTATAGCTCATGTAAATGAAATGAAAGCAGAGGTGGAGAAAGGCCTAGAATTCATGAAGGAAACAGAAAAGAACTGGAAGGTAAACATTTTGGTGACATCTCTGAAAAAGCTCCTTTTAGGTTGTCTTTAATTCCTGCAGCCAAATTCTTGACTTTTCTGCCTGCAGTTCCTTCATATCTGCAGACCTGTTACAAGCAGTGCAGAGTTTGCATATTAGAGGAAATCCTCTCTTAAGGTGCTGCTACTCTCTATACAGCTTTTTAAGCAAGAGGTGGGAAGAAGTGGCGTGTTATGAAGGACATGACTGTCCCTATTTGTGATTTATTGTGTGGTTATAAAATTATAAAAGTAACTGATTGTTTCACAAGCTTTTTACTTAGGCTGAGGTGAGCACTGACAGTCAGTTGAAGGACCTGGCTAAATCTCCTCATGGGACATAAGATGAGCTGGAACATGGCACAGTCAAATCAAATGTTTCAAAACACTAAAATACTTGTTTGCTTCTGGATAGGGAGGGATTTTTAAGAACAATTGTAAAGAAAAGAGAAGTTATGCTCTTATACTTCTTTTCTAGTATACTAATTACTTTCTAGTGTATCAGTTACCTTATATATCAAACATGTTTGATACTGTCTTTCAGAGTATTGAACAGATTAATTAGTCTGTCATGTGGTTCTTTGCTGTAAATGAAGCTTCATTTTGTGTGTGACAGCATTTTCCCAGTGATTAAGTCTGTTATATTCAGAGCAGAGGGCTGCAAAGTTGGCATTTGCTAGAACCCACAAGAGTCTATATCAGAGCCATCTGAGCTGACTATTCCCCCTCACCCAAAGAACAGGACTGGATAGAACTAGAAAGGCTGGTTTTGTGCTTTTTTTGTTATTTAAGTTAAGCATTCAGATACTGGGCTTGGAAGTGCAGACAGAAAACTCTTGCTTAAAGTTCACACCTGTCACTTCCCCAGAAAGAATTTTGTCTTTTAGTATGTTAGTTTTAATGAAACAGTGATGTAGAGGATTGACAGTTTGGGTGATACCTTAAAAACCTCAGTCAGTGACTTTTGGATCAATTTTTTAACTCTTGCTTCTTAAAATAGTTGCATGTCTCTGTGAGTCATACTCTTTATCCAAATAAAATCAAGTGCAAGCCCACTTCTCTCTAGCAGTTTAATCTTTTTCAGAGCTCAAATTTAGCAGCAGTGAAAAGGTTTTGCTTTATTTAGTCAGGTAATTCCATGATATTGTTTGTATGACATTTGGAATGGCAGTATGATATTCAACTTGATATTATCAGTGTTTATGCCAAACACTTAACTGCTTCTGTTGCTCAGGTTTGGTTTGTGATTTAATATTAAACAAGCAAAGATTACAAGAATGTTTATCTTAGCACTGTAAGGCCCTGACATTTTTTGGGAACCTTTACCTTTGTGCTTCCTGAAAATGGGTGTTACAGTTGTCAGTATGACAATAAAAAAGATTTTTCCACTTGTGAGAACATTAAGTTTAACTACAGAACTGGGAGAGAATGGGAGGAGAGGGATGAACCTTTCCGGTATTTTAATTTTCACCAAAGGATTATGGAAATATATTTCTGTTTGTCTATTTTTAATGCATTCACAAAAATGAACTGCAATTGCCATGAACTGCAGGCTAGGGAAGAGGTTTTGAGGTTCTGGTGCCAGCTGGAAAGGACAGTGTGAAGTTGATGCAGTCCAGCAATAATTCATCTCACCTGATGAACTGCCAGTGTGTTTGGCATCTAGTGCAGCTTCTGGAGCCTGTAGTAAAACTTGTTTAAAATGTGATTTCTCTTTGTCTGAGGTAGGTTCCAGATGGCTGGGATGAATGGCCCTCATAAGGGCTCCAAATCCTCTTCTCTCTACTATCTGGCCAGGTTACTTCAGACAAGATGCCTAAATTTTAGATGAGACAAATCTTACTGTTGTTACAGATGTGGATTTTTAAAAAAAAAATTAAAAGGTGCTGCAGAAAGGTTAATTCTGAGGCATCCAAGTGAAACTCTTCTCCGGAAAATGATGTGGGGGAAACTTTGGTTTTGAGGTGTCTCCCTGAATAGCCACAAATGTACCAAATGAGAAAGTATCCTGGCAGCGGAATTAAATTTCTTGTCTCTTTTGTGTCTCCTGAAGTACTCAGTTTTACTGAAGAAGGAAGCAGAAATCTGACTAGATAACTTGAAAAGGGAAGTTATTCTATAAATAATTTCTTCTTTTTTTTCCCCCTCTCTCCAGAGCAGTGATATGCTTGCTTGCCATAATTACTGGCACTGGGCTTTATACTACATTGAAAAGGTATGAGATACTTTCATGCATGTACTTTATGGTCCAGATAGATCATCTAAAGCTCTTTAAAAAGCAGATGTAACATTTATTAGGGGGAGGGTGTCAGCTATTTAAAGGGATGCTTTTATAAAGTAGCAGGATGCTAAATATAAGAAGTCGCATAGTCCTATATTACAGTTATTTTGAGAATTTTAATTGCATTGGTC
Source organism: Dryoscopus gambensis (assembly GCA_013389985.1). NCBI lineage: Eukaryota > Metazoa > Chordata > Aves > Passeriformes > Malaconotidae > Dryoscopus > Dryoscopus gambensis. The sequence goes on along the minus strand of WEIT01032611.1, from coordinate 144,171 downwards.
AAAAGTTTCAGTATCTTTGTTAGAATGTTGAAATACTGCTGTGAGATTGTTGCGTGTTTGAAGATCCAGTAGTCTCACTATTTACATTTAGCACAGTTATTTATGATAGCAAGATGAACTTGGATCTCTAATTTTGAGACAAAAATTAACAAAATTCTTACCAAATTCAGTACTAATTTTCTGGCTCAAAAATTTGCTGACTTTAAAAAAAGAGGCCGTAAACTCTAAATTGGGTTGCCAATGCTATTAATTATTGTTACTAATTCTTTCTATTGAAAGCCTTTAAAAATGGTTGAAATTTTACCCATCTTATCAGAATTTCCTTGGATTTAATGCTTAGCACTCATGGGGTTCAGCTTAATAGGGAGATAAATGGAGCATTTTTGAGAAGGTAGCATCCTTTGGCCAGAAAGCAGAGTAACATAGAAGGAGCATAATTCTCAACAAGAGTCCAATAGTTTATTTATTTTGCCACTTCCTATCTATATAACTTTTTTGAAGGCTACTTAAAACTGTTTTTCCCCATCTCTTTGCATACGCCATGGGATGCAATTTTTGCAAAAATCTCTCAAAGGAACGTTAGAATGAGAGGCAATACCTTGTGTTTCTCCTTCTTGCTTAACTTACGCCTGTATTGGTGCTTATTGTTAAATGAAACCTCAACATATTGATCCTTTTGCCTGTTAAATCCGGGTTTTTCTGCTTTGAATACCTCGAAGTTTCTTTGACTTTGTTCGTTTTGATCAGGCAGTCCTGAAGAGCTGTTATGACATCTGTTAGTGTGTTTGTCTCTGGTTGCTGCCAGTTGCTGCTGGTTGCTGTGTCTGCCCGCTAACCACGCAGTCCTCCCTTGCTTTTTCAGGGGGAATATGAAGCTGCTTTGACAATTTATGACGAGCATGTGAGTTGGGGCCTTTTTTTTCTTTACTGAGATCATGCAAGATCACGATGTGTGCTTTCTTCCTTCTGTGTGAGATTGAAACCTATCGCAGTGTGTGGTCTATGTATAAATATTGTTTACATCTGTTACTACAGTCTTTTAGGGAAACAACTTCTCAGCAGNNCTTCTCAGCAGTTCTGGGGAAAATGCCCCGAGGACTTGACTGTTACCTAGTTTGAGTGCTTGAAAGAGCTACAGTGGTACTGATTTCCATTCTGTCCATGTTTCTTATTGATGCCTTTTAAAAGGATGTAAGTTAGTTTTCTTATAAAGTCAACTCACCTTTACTGAGAATTGGTTTTGCATGTTATGTACAAAGTCAGTTGTCTGGATTTCAAAACAACCTTTGTAAATAAGCAGTGTCAAATTAGATAACATAGCACATCTTTGTAAGGGTTGTAAAAATACTGAAAGCATTAAAAAAGCTGCTGGGCAGATTTCTATCTACTAACCTTGACCAAGTGAAGTAATATTCATGGCACAATTTTGTAAAAAATAAAATAACTCTCCATATGGTGACTCTCCATATTTACTGAGAAAACCAACACATGTAAAACTATATAAGTTTCTGTCATTGCAAATTCCTGTATTCAAGAAAGATGCAATTAGGACTATTACAGAACAGGTAATTTTGAATTAATAGAAGGATAAAATAATTTAGTACTGTGAAAATAAGTTTGATAATGTGAGGAAGTTTCCACTAGCACATCACTTGGCCAGCCTGTGAGTACTTGTGATTACAGATTGCTCCCCCGTGCCTGGAAAGTGGAAGCATCCTGGATATAGTTGATAACAGTTCGATGCTGTACAGGCTTCATCTGGAAGGTAGGATATCCTCTGGCCATTCTTTTTTTATAGCTGTAATTTTCTTTTTCCCTTCCCCTGCCATTCATGTTGGGGAAATATTTCAATGTAATTACACAGCAAGCTCAATCAGTGTTTCAGAAGAAACTTGAAAAAAGCATCAATGTAAAGTTCCTAATAACATCCATAAGCTTTATTCTTCCCAAGAGNTCAGTGGCATTTCCCCTTTTCGAGTCAGTGTTTATACACTGGGGTTCATGGCAGGGGACACGATGGGCAGACGGGATTTTCACACTGTTCTGCTAAAACACTAATGATGCATTGGGGTTTTTATTAAATCCATCTCACTCTGTCTTGTGATTGCTACAGATGGCTTGTGGTGAGCAGCGCCTCCAAGATGTTGTGAGCAATCTCATAATAAAGCCAGAAGCTCGCACGATGCAGACTAAAATACTGCCTTTAAACTCCTGACAGTCAAGAAGCTCTTGGCCTAGATAAGGCAGGCTGCAGCTGAGCATTATTGCTGCATAAATTTTGCCACATCAGGAAATGTTCTCTTGAGTTCAGTAGGAATGCTTTTTATGCTGAGTGACTGAAAGTACATTGCAAAGTCATACTTTTGCATGTGGCAGTGTTATTGAGACAAGTATTTTTTACTCTTAGGTGTAAAACTTGGGGACAGGTGGAAGGATCTTCTTAGGGTTACAAGGAAGCACACTAAGGATCACATTCTTCTCTTCAATGATGTGCACTTCTTGATGTCTTCCCTTGGAGCCAAAGACCACAAAACTACTGAGGAGCTTTTAACAACTCTGCAGGAACTTGCCAGGTAAGCGAAGGAATTCCTGCATTGAGTTCAGTAAATAGCCCTCTGAACTTCAGGGTGATGATGTCTCTAGCTTGCTGAAGCTCCAGCACGCTCCTCCCTGCCTTAGCATGTCACTGGGACACATCTGGTTTAAGCAGGGCAACATCCAGTTAGGAGATCCATATCATTATTTATTTTTTGAGTTAATGTCTGGAGGGGTTTCTCATCTTGTTGAGCAGAAATCTTTCGTGTTTGAGGTCATGGACACCACCCGAGCAGTTGCTGTCTGTTTCCATTTAGGGGGTCACACTAAGCTATGTTACAGGCAAGGAGTAAAGATATTATTAATAAGAACGTTCTACAAGATGTGTCAGCTGTCTGTGGCGGATCTTTTCTGCTCTGGTTTAAAAGGTTCTTTAATAACAGAACAGTAGTTGGTAGTGATATTCTACTGGCTACTCTTTGATGTGTTGTTAAGTCCATCTGCAGGAAATTAGGTTTCAAGTACTACTAAAGTAGTAATATAGAATATTTGGCTTTCAAATTAAGTTATTTGAAAAAGTTGAATATTTAAGTACTACATCCAAACAATGAGGGTTTTGTGTTCCCTTAAGTGTTAAATGACTGTAAATTGCCTTGATTTTTTTGGGAGGGGTTGATACATAGATGCTTTAAATGCAATTTCTTCCCCCCACTACACCCTTTCTTTCCTCTGTTTAGACGTCTGTTGCTTCCTTTGCCTTTAAAAAGAAGGAAGGAGAACCTGTAATTGTCACTATTTGTTCCTGACTATTGTAGTTTCTAGGAACACTGTAATTTTTAAGAATACTTATCAAAACAAGTAACTTTCAAAGCAAGCCTAAGTATGTCTGATTTAACTAAAGTAGAAAATGGCAAATATCTTTTATTATTTATTCTATTATTTATATAAGTATGTCAGTAAATATAAAGTATAGAAAACTGCACACCACAGAAGTTTTAATGAACATGTGTTCATATATGCCACTTATTCTTTCACCCAGTGCTTCCTTTCACCTACTTTCAGCCTTAATAATACATGTGTACGTTTTTAGCTGTAGTTTGAAATATTGTAAAGCTTAATTTCATTATTTGAGAAAGCAGGCTGTGAGCTGTAGGAGTTATATTAATGATTGGATTAATTTACATCTATCAAAAATATGCAATATATAAACTATACCCCAGAGGCATTTTTTATGTGTTAAGAAAGCAGTGATACAACCTGGGCACAAACATCAGTCCCATCTGGCTTTGCACTGGTATTATTCCCTGGCCTTTGCCATGGAAAGTTGATGGGAATTTGTCAGGTGTCCCATGGCGCTCTCTCGTGGTTGGTGTCACAGGCTCCTTTTCATGGAAATGCTGGACAAAACGTGTAAATGAGGAATTGTTCCATCATTTTCATCACTAGCTGCTTAAAATGAACATGTTGTGCACTTTTATCTTTCTAGGATGCCACAGTTTGTTTAAGGAATGATAAACACATAGGGCAGTGTTGCCTGCTGGAAAATGAAGGGTGGCCCAGTGAAAGAAACAGGAAGTTTTGTAACGCTGACTCAAGAAGGACCTGGCATGCAAGGTCATGGCTGAGCTGTGTGCAAGGACTGATGGCCACATGTGGCCAGACAAAGGACTAGCAGTAGGATTTTCTGGTGGGGTCAGCAGAAGAGAAGCTGCGCTTTTCTTACTGTCCTAGCCCAAACTGTTTATTGTAGAGGAGTGGTTGGGCTTGTGCCTTTTCTCGGTATATTCAGGAGAATGAAAACTGATTGCTGAATGAGTAACAAAAAAGTGTAAGTGGCGTAACCACACCGAAAGATATGATCTAAGTCAAGTACCTGAAACATTAGGCTTTGTACAGTAAAAAAAAATAAAAACCTGTCTGCAGGCAATGGCAGACTGGCAGTGAAATATGGCTATTTATGCTTTGGCTTATGGAAGTTAACTATTTTTCCATTCTACAGAGCACCTCAAGAAGACCACCAGCTTTCCCTGGCTCCTAGGTTGGGGCTGCCACTGTGCCAGGCTTTTGTAGAGTTTGAAAATGGGAATTGTGACAAAGCTGTAGACCTGCTGTACCCAATCCGTTATGAACTAGTCCGAGTGGGAGGCAGTGATGCTCAGGTAAAGGAGATCCAGAAAAGACTTTTTGATATGACTTAATCCCCTTTTAGTAGCTGCCATTAAGCACTTACCTCATCAACAGCACTTCACTCTTAAGACTGTGAAAGGTTGAACTGTACTTGTGACTGAAGCCTGTTTGCAAACACTTAAAAGCAGGCTTAGCTATTTATTTTTAATGTTGATATGTGTCCTTCCTGTGAATTTAATAGTTTGGTAACCAAGACATTGTAACCAGCAAGACATTATAAATTGCTTATTAGTTTGTATTTTGCTGACTCTTTTTTTCAGAGAGATGTTTTCAGCCTGTTACTGATTCATGCTGCTTTAAATTCTAAATCAAAGGCCAAACGAAACCTTGCAAGGTGAGTATTTCCCCTGATAAAAATTTGTGGAAGTAGAACTGTTGCTAAAAGTAAGAAGTAATGAGTATATTCAAATTGATAAATTTAAGGCTAAAATTATATGCAAGCATTTGTGTTAAAGATAGCAACATTTAACCAGGATAAAAAATACAACAGTTTCCACTTCCAGAAGTCTGGATGGATGATCTGTATATGTTCAGTGGTAGTTGATTTTCAAATGGTTCTGTATTCAAGTACAGCCTGTTGACCCATGTGTGTTATGGACTGCTAAGCTTCTGTGAACGGCTGCAGCTCCAGTCAGTGCCGCTGCTGACATCTGCTTTGCTGGGAAGTCAGGGGTGTGCTCTGCCACATGGGCTTGCCTCAGCCCAGCCTGCTTGGCAGAAACACTCCATATCTATCACCCACTCCTCACCCTCCTAATTCTCCTTTCTCAGGTGTCTCCTGAATGAACGTGATGTGATGAGACCAAAGTCACCAATGACTGAGCGACTGATCCGGAAGGCAGCAGCCGTGCATTCCATGCCATAGGGCTTTCCTCCAGCTTCGGCTGGAAGAGCCAGGAGCTTTCCACAAAGTCTGGGTGCAGGGAGTGCAGGGGTGCTGTGAAGGAATTCGGGGAGGTACATGGGGTTAAAAGATCTGAGAATAATTTCCTTAAAGAAAGACAGAGCTGTTGCATTTCAGGAGGTTGTCTCTTAGATGATTCCACAAGGAAGGAAGACGACCTGCTGATAATGCACAGCTTTGTGAAGCATCCCAAAGTCATTGCTGCTCTGGTACGTTTTCCTGAACGTTCCCTCTGATTATACACAGTGCAGTAACAGTGCCTGGATTTCAGTCCTTCTTTTGGCCCAGTTTGTTACTTGGCCTAAATGTGATGTAAACTGCTCAGGTAATTGAAAGGGAGCTTTTAAATTAAGCTTATGGAAAGGTTTGGGGCCAGAGCCAATACCAGGCATGAACTCAATTCCATATAGAGCTTCCAGCCCATTCAAGCAGGAGTCACAGATGTGTGGGCATTCAGGATCTCTTTCTAGGTATACATTTTTAAACTCCCTCTCATAAAATGTTGAATTTTTCCTTTCAGTATAGCACAGCAGAGCTTTCTGGAATTACTGGGTGAATGAAACCAGATAAGAATAATGACTGTTCTGACAGGGGTACTCCCTCAGCACTTTTAAATCTTCCAGGGAAAAGCCTGGATTTCAGTTGAACAGTACCATCTCTGAAGGGTATGTTGGACTGGGTTCTTTGTGATTCCCTGAGCTTTTGGATAGTCAGGCCTTACTGCCATCTCACTCCAGAGAGTCCCTGCATGAAGTGGGGTTTAAACCAGTGGTAGAGCACACACTTCAGAGAGGTGAAGACCAGGTGGGAGCTTCTGCCATGGAAAGAGGGCTCAGGAGGGTGGAGACAGCTCTGTCCCAGAACACATGATGGGATAAACTTTGGTGCTGCAAGAGCCACGGGCCTCAAGGGAGCTCTGGTGCCTCTGGATTCCTGCAGCATCCCAGAGCTAACACATCGTCTTGCAGTAGTATTCCAGAAATCCTTAATGATGGGGAAGATCGTATTTCAGACCAAAACTGAACTCATGCCTCCTCTTCTTCTGGAACAGAAATCCCACAGTCAGCAACTGCCCAAGCTCTGGCTTTGCTTCCACATCCACAAGTTCTCCTGGCCCCACAGGCCTGCCCCTCCTTCCTGTCCAGCTCAGGCTCTTCCTCTTGTCCCACAGCAGCCTTGTCCCACAGTTTCCTTTTGACCTAAGAAAGCACTTCCATAGCTGGCCCTGCACTGCCCCTGGAGTTCCTGCATTGTGGAACAAGAGGTGGAAGTGCTTTGCTGACATTTTGCTTTACCCAATCCTCCCCTGAGGCAGAAATAACTTGTTTTAAAAGCAAAAATAATGAAACCAGGTAAGGGATTGTATTTCTTGCCTTCAAGTCTTCTGATTTATGAGCGTGCTGTTTTTCATCTTCATCACTGCTTGTCTGTTCAGCCATAGTGGGGGGTGACTCACTTGGGACAAGTTACACTGGATTTTTACTATTATTTTTAATAAGTGCACATCAAGCAATGACTTTAGACAGGTAACTTTTTACTCAAGGAATGTAACAAGTTGTATAAGGGAACAAAACCCTGAGAAAGCTCTGGCTGGCTATGCAGGGTGTAGTTTGTGTAATCAATGACAGCTCCACTTTTGATAGAACATGATTGAGAATTTTGTCTGCTTTGCCTTAATAAATTCAAAGATGATCCTTGTTGAGCAAGCAAGCATATGACTTCTTTGCATGTGTGAAGCTTTTAAATGTGTTATTCAGCCTAATTTCACACACCTGTAACAGTGTGCACCCACTTTGTTTCCATCGCTGTGGCCAGAAGCATCCAGCAGTGGAGAGCAGCAGTATCTGTGCTTGTGTGGGGCAAGGAGTCACAGCCCAAGCATGCCACAGCCTCCCAGGGGCTTTCCTTCGTGCCAGTTAGGAAGAGGCTGAGGTACTAAGAGGTGGGACAACTGTTGTTTCTTTTCCATCGTCCTGCAGAGTATGCATTTTCCAGCTTTCCTCCCCCTTCAGCTCAGCTATCCAGACTGCAGCTCTCACCCTCAGTCCAGCCCTCCAATGGAAAAGCCAAAGCCCTGTGCACCAGGAGAGCTGCATCCCCACCATGGGCTGGGTTGGACCATGAACAGCTCTGCAGTTCCTGTGTTGCTGTCCTTACTCTATGTGTGGTGATTTGGACTGATCCTAAGCTGTCAGCATCTCATTAGCCCCCTCCCCATCCAGGCCTGCCTTGTGCCTCACAGGAGTGGGGGTTCTTCAGAATTCAGAATCTTAAAGTTACTTATCTGCATAAAAAGGAAGTACATCCTTAGAATATCTCAGGATCTCACTACTTCGAGATACTAAAACCAGCAGTTCTGCCACTACTTTGCTTAATTCTTTCACCTTTTCTTGGGACTTCAGTAACTGCTCAGAGCAGCTGTTTCATTACATGAAATCTAACCAAACTACCCCACTACTTTAATATAAAACATATCCTAGTTCGGAAGTTAATTTACAGAAATATCCTCCCTGAATCATGCTATTCTCTCCTTAGTACTTAGCTGAGCACCTACCCTACAATGGCAGGCCACGCCTGTGCAGTTCCCTGCTTCAGAAACACCGAAGGAAGACCGGGAGCACAGGCAGGGGCTGGTTCACTCAAGTCTGTTTAGTCTTGCCATGTTTATGTAAAGACAAACTGCACACTGAAGGTGCCTGAAAACACATTTTATTTGCAAATACAGCAAGCTCAGTAACTGAGGAACTCTACAGGCAAACGAGAAAGAGAGATCTTAAAAAGTGTTAAAATCTTACCCACGTTTTCATTTAGTTTTAAGTCATTTCAGTAAGATGTTCTGGATTTATCTTTTCCCTTCCTCTTGGGAAGAACTTGAAATCTTTGAGTGGTTCACAGATTTGTATCACAGAGGTAAAAACCTTAGAGGCTATCAGTGTTTCTGTGAGCTTATCTGAAGGTAAAAATTACTGCTCCTCTGTCCTCATCACCAGTTTCCCTCTGAACAGCTAAACTCATGGCATTTTATACAGAGGGCCTTCAGTTCGATCCAAGTACAGACTCCCTGCTAACAGCCAGTAGAAACTGCACCAGTTTCTGACCCAGGATCACCCACAAAACACAAAGAGGAGCTTCACTTGTCAGCACACTGCCCCACGCGTGTGGGCAGCCGAACACGCAGACGGTGCCTTAGGATGGCAGTTCTACCACTGGCCTCGAGAGAACCTAACTGGTCTCTTTCAGTCCTGTTCTACATCTGGAAAAACGAAAATTAATGCACACAATCAGGACAGAACATCTCTATGCGCCTTAAGTTTCTGCTGTCCTGTGGTGCTACGTGGCCACATCCACTGGAAAGCCTGGCTCGCAGGGACACAGCCTTTGTGTCCTTTCGGCCGTTAGTTGCAGCCAAACTGCCGGATTTTGGTATCTGCTTACTCACACGTGGTGGCTTTCACAGTTTCAGTTGAGCTCTGCTTTTGTATAGGTTACAGCAAGTTACTGCAACTTTCCGCAAAGAATCTGATCCAACAGCTTTCTGATCCATCTGCCATTGTACAGATGAAACTTCTCGAGAATTAACAAGATGGATTTAAAATACGCTTTTTCTATTTTTGTTTACCATTTTAACTTGAACTTGTACCAGCATTAACAAGCAGTGCTTTGAAAACAAACTCAAGTCATTATTACCTACACTGAACAGTTTATAATAATGATAGATGAGAGGATCGAGAACAGATGAATTCTGCACTGACAAGAATCTCTGGCTACTAAAAACCTGAAAGCTTCCTTAAAAACTACCGTACTGTTAAATTTTTCTTTTAACTGTTTGCGAAGAGAAAGCCTCTCCAGTTTTTTTAGGTGATGCATTTATAAGTAGAAGCCCACAGCAGTTATAATATTCAATTTCCCATCCCACAATTCAGATTTTCCTGCTATCGAAATGTCTATGCTTCATTTAAGAGAGGAAGAGAAGAAGATAAGGCAGTCACAACAAATGTGACATCTGCTTTGCCAGCCCTCCTCAATGCAAAAATTGTTTGGATTAACATTCTGAAGAACTGTATTAAAAAGAAGTCACCAAGTAGGAGAACACCTGCATTACGGAAAACAAGATAAGGGACATAAACTGCCACGTTCCTCTAAGATATAACACATCTTCTCTCCTCTTTACCCTGACTCATTCCCTCGTCTTTATACGCTCTTGTTCCCTCCTTTATATACACTCTTATTCCCTCCTCTCTATATGCTCTTATTATCTCTGCTTTATACTCTATTATGTACTCAGGGTAAATCTGGTGTTTTTCAAAGACAACGAAAACAGAAGGATTTAACTCATCATCCACACAGCTGTCATAAAACCGCAGCCTGTCAGCACACTTCCTCGGGGGGCGGACATAGGTGGCGTTGCCTTTAACGTAGTCTCCAACCAGAACTCGAGCCACAAACATCAAGTATCTCTGCTGCGTAGCCTGACTGTAGATGTGCGAATAGGACGCATCTCTAGCAAAGTAACTTCCTAGAAAACAAGATGAAAACGTGGTTGTGAGGAGAATCTATACAGTGACAGCATAATCTGAGCATGCCCTGGGTTTTCAGGAGGTATCTGACCCAACTTACAGGACTTCCCTTACTCAGTTTTCAGAATATCACCGAAATTTTTGCAAGAGAGGGGATTGCACTGTGTAATTTCCAATCAGAATTTGCTATTTTAGGATTAATTTTTTAAAAGCCATACCCTTAAGCACACTACAGGTCTGTGTGTTATAATGAGAGGGACAGACAAGAAAACGTGAGGACCTTCCATGATCACACTGAGGGCATGCACACTCCTCTGCTCCCTGCCATACAAACTAATTTCTCTTGCAAGTTCAAATTATGACCTCAGACATCAGAAAATGCCACCTACAGCAAACCCCGGCACTAATGCTCTTGACACCTTGTGAGAACACTTACTCCCAACCCAAAGCAAATCCTGGCCCTCTTCAGAAGGATCATAATACCAATTCTGATTTTTTTTTCACCTTCTATAGTTAAAGACTTCAGAACTTTGATTGCTCCACTATCAGGGGAGTCTGAGCAGCCATCTCACTTTCTACATACCCTTCCCATAGTTAGTTCCATTGCTTCCACAAATTCTCCAGTCAAAGTTCTGAGTGCAGATAGTTTTCATGGAGTTGACATCGGTTCCGTGGAACAGGAGTTTTTCCTGGACTTCCTTTCCTCCATTTTCCTTTTTCATCTTCTCCTTTTGCCTGACAAAAATGAAGGGGAGGGGAATGTGAGCCATGGAAGAAAAGGGAAAAAGAGGTTTTTTAAACAAATCAAATGACTATGTAACATCCATATAAATGCCAGCTGGATGAAGTTTCCAGCCTGCTGTTTCCTCTCAGAAGACGAGACACACCAGCAGCACAGTGAACGAGATGAGCACTGTACTGATACCACTGCTCAGCAATTCTAGATGATTCTGGCTCTACTCAGGGAATGTAACACTATTCCAGTGCCACTGTACCAACCTTTTGCTCCTCGGTACGGTCCTACTGGATGTGCTTTAAGGTCTCTTGTCCCTTCCCACCCAAGCTCTCAGTGGAGTGGAGGCAGCATTAACCACACAGGCTCTGTGCTTCCACAGTGGCCCAAAGCTGGAGGCAGCTTGTGCTCCGTGCCACAGCCCCAGCTCCTGCCCCTGAGAGAGGTCAGTGCTGCTGAGGAGATGGGGCCAGGACACCAACCCAGCCTGCTTTCCCCACTGCACACCTCACTGGTTGAGGCCAGAGTCAGACTGAACAGGGTCAAAAGAGAAATCACAATAAAAGGCTCAACTTGTATTTCCCATCATTATTCCACAGCATCGAGACACCTCTCAGATTTTCAGAAGCTGCTGAAGTGGACAAGACAGTAATATTGTTCAGAAAGTCATCAGCTACAAATTAAGCAGAGCCAGGGGGAGGGAAGAATCCTTCCAACTTGTAAATTAGTAAATGAAAAGTTAAGAGCAATGGACTGAAACTCGTTCATTGAGAACTTACTGTGAGGGTGGGGACGCTCTGGCACAAGGTGCCCAGAGAAGCTGTGCCTGCCCCATCCCTGAAAATGTTCCCGGCTAGTTTGGGCAGGGCTTGGAGCAACCTGGGATAGTGGAAGATGTCCCCGCCTGTGGCAGATTGGATGAGCTTTAAGGTCCCTTCCAACCCAAACTACTCCATCATCCTCTGGACTTGGCGATGTTAAATTCTGCCTGCCTAACTTAATTATCTCATTGGAGGATAAAAAGTATGCACTACTATGTGTTTTGAAGTCTCTTTTGTTTTGCTAGATTAAAAGGCTTTATGAAATCAGTAGCTGATAACTTTCTGAGTTCCATGATTTTGCAGGTGAAAGCACTGATTTGAGCAGTGTTTTTCTACTCCATTACCATTCCATACAGTCTTTGAATACTTACTCTTGTTTTAAACTAGACAACTGTTCTAAACAACAGCTTAATCTTACATCAAACTAACGTGAACATGGTGGAGGCCCAGCTCAAATCTGCTGGTATCCAGCTTGGCCTAAGCACCTGGAAATCAGCATCACTGATAGAGATGTTTAAAACCAGAAAGGAGCTCTGGAACTCAGAGATCATTAAGTTAAAACACAAGAATTCTTTCTCAGTGAGTACTGTCTCTGTTCAGCAAAAGTACCTTAAATAAATCTGTTTGGAACAAAAAGGCCCAAGCAGCCTTTACCCTTTTTAGCATTTCATATACTCTAATGGATAAAGATTTGTAACAGAGCATGTGTGCAGCAGGCAGTTACTGCTCCATCCTCGAGACAATCACTGTTCCACATCCTTGTGGGTATCCTCATCCCAGTTTTGCATCATGCATATCTTTCTCTCCAGGCTCCTTTCCCCCTCTTCCAAGGAGCCATGCTCCCAACAGGAGCTTGGCATTGTGTGAAAGGCCTCAGACACCAATTTCACTCCTGAAGCTGCTGGTAAGGAAATACCAGTCATGTTAAAGCACGAGTGGCAACGTCCTGTCTTTCGTAGAAAGCACATACAGGACAACCTGTTCTTGGAGACTCCCTCCTCATAAGGATAGGGAAAAAAATACTAACCACTGAAACACCTTCCAGAGGGATGGATTCTGAATCCTCTGTATTTTAAGGATGCTGTAATTTTTCATAGTCTGATGAAACAGCTGCTTTATTCCGTTGTATTCAGAGGTCACATTACTGATCACCACTGCCTATAAAATACAAACCAAAGCAAAAGAAGGCATGAGGCTGCAGTGAGCTCAGAACATACAGAAGTCTAACTTCCAGCAGATACACTTTCAAAAGGGTCCCCAAACTATGCTTATGAAGGCTAATGTAATGCTTTAGATCATGACTATGTGAATAAATAGTAAGTAAATCAGTATGTCACTCCTGCTTTGCAAGGACACCTCACCTCTCTTCAAGAAGGATGCTGAAAGCATCAGTTAGAGGTTTATCATCTCCAAGAGCTGACATTTGCAACTTTAAATCTCAATGAAACAGAAATTGCAAGAAGAAACCTTGACAGGTTATTCCAGATAGTGTCAGTTTTACATCTAAAGCTGATTAAGAACAAAAGATGTTAGATAACAGCATCATTTGTTATCAGACATTTATGGAAGCTTCAGCTATTAAAGATGAAACAAATGAAACACAAACACCCTCCTGGCATTGCTGTGCCTTAACTTTTCAGAGTTAGAACTTAGAAAACTTCACTTAAAATACAGACTTCAGAAAAAAACCCTACATTTCTGAACAAATGTGACACTGAATACCTGCTTAAACAAATACATCTTCTTTCCCAAAGGAAACAAAGTCTATTTAGCCATTATCCTTTTATTTATTTATCCATACATTTTGTGTTTAAAAATCCATCAAGAAATGCGCATTTTTCCCAAAGAGAATTTAATGCAAAACATAATTAAAACATTCCTTGAGCTCTTCTGCTTGCTTATGTCATGCATAAATTTTCCACTTTTTCTCTAAAGTAACTCAGTGTCTTAAATCTTCTAGAATCAACTTTTATCTCCATAAACTGCAAAAGCATGATGCTGGCAGGCTGATGTCACCTGGTAATACTTTCCACTTTACCACAACTTACGCCATGTGGGAACTCAAGATGACAAAGTGAGATCCCAACATCCCACGTTCCAAAGTGTTTTAAGCAGGAAAGCTGTGGCCATCCTAAAAGGTAACAGGAAACCAACATCTTACCCTACCAGGCAAAAACTCCCTGTTTTAGAAGGCTGAGCTTAGAGAGAAAATAAAACAGGATAAAACTTGTGTTTCACAGCTACATTTAAGTACTTACTAATGAAGAGGGCAGTCACAGAGAAGTGTTCTAAAGATTAAGAATAAAGTCAGCTGCACAAGAAAGAACTGTTTCTTTGAGTTTATTTAAAAGCCTTTAAAACGTTGAGTGAAATTTCCCATGTCTCAATACAGGAGCATTTTCCAAAGCTTTACAGCGCAACACATAAAACAATCAGGATGTGCAAGTACTGATTGTCTGCACAGGCTGTGGCACCACAGCCCAAGCTGCTCACCATCACCTACAGGATGAAAATCATGTCACTGTATTTCAGTACTACATCTTTTATTTAGAATAGCAGACTGGTTTGGTTTGGAAGGAGCCTTAAAACTCATCCTGTCTCAACCCCCTGCCATGGGCAGTGACACCTTCCACTATCCCAGGTTGCTCCAAGTCCCATCCAACTTGGCCTTGGACACTTCCAGGGATGGGGCAGCCACAGCCTCTCTGGGCAACCTGTGCCAGGGCCTCACCACCCTCACAGGGAAGAATTTCTTCCTGATACCTAATCTAAACCTGCTGTCACTTTGAACCCATTGCCTCTTGTCCTGTCACCCCAGGCCCTTGTAAATAATCAGCTCAGCAAAAGGGGGATTCAGGGGCAGGGCATGTCCGGCTCTCACGCACAGCACCCCCACATCCTTCTCCCAGGGCTGCTCCATCTGCTCATCCCCAGCCTGGATTTATCCCCGGGGTTTGTCCTGACCCAGGTGCAGCACCAGTACTTGGTCTTGTTGAACCTCATGGGACTCCCATGGGCCACTTCTTGAGTTTGTCCACATCGCTTTGGATGGCCCTATCCTTCAGGTGTGTCACCTGCAGCGTTCAGCTTGGTGTCATCTACAAATTTATGTATACATGAACAATTCCTGCTTAAACTACAAATGTGCTATTGCTATTCTGCACCTTTCAGGCACGTGGTGTGATTCCTGGGGTGTCCTGTGCAGGGCCAGGAGTTGGACTTGATGATCCTGATGGGTCCCTTCCAACTCAGCATATTCTATGATTCTATTATCACTTACTGAGGAACTGTAACCTTTCTAGGTAAAACAGGGTCAGCCATGTGACACAAGACCTAATCCTGTAAGAAAGGTACTTCCATTATTTTATCATATGATGGCCTCCAGACAACAAAGCCTGTTCTCCTTTCCATGAAAACTTTGTGAGGTTGTCCTTATTTCCCCAAGGATGCTTCCAGTGCTAATAAACGGTCACAGCACCACACTGCTGTTGAAGGCTGAAACTGCACACTCCAGCATTTTTGACCTTCAGGCCTGAAAAGGAAAATCCCACTGAGTGTGAGCATTTGCTCCCTTGTTATCAAGGAGCAGAGCCCCCAAGGCAGAGAAGGAATCACTGCTCTGACAGAATTCCCACCAGTGTATGACTGCACAGGAGCAGTACTCTGTGACTCATACCCTGAGCTCTGCTTCATGGGGTTTTGGAAGGAGCAGAGTTGGTGCTGGTGACAGTGACCCCACCAGAACTGATGTCTGTAAAACACAGACACTCCTCACATTGCATCCTGTGCCTGGCACAGTGCAGCAATCCTTGGCCTGCGTGTGCCAGCATTCACCAACACATGAGCCACACAAAGACTAATCCCCCGACAGGAAACCACACATCCACTGCACACTTTTCTCAGTTGTACATTAAAGAAACAGTTTTAAACCCGGCATGAAGTTTCAGGACATAATAAATTCTTTTTTTTTTTCCTTTAAAACATTTAACAACTACCAATTCCACTTTGTTAAACAAAGACAGGAGAAATTCATCCCAGCTTTCCAATTGGTGTTACCAATTTCCACTGTGCATTTTATACCCTTCTTTCTACAGAACTGTTCTCAATGACTTACAGATTAAGACACTGCAGTGCTCGAAAAACACACAATGTTACCAGAACACAGCTGCTCATTATAAGCCAACATGACTTTCTGCCTATCTCACAGGTTCCTTTTTAAAATGGATCACTTCCAGCACAGCAGATTTTGCCAGGATTATTTGTCAATGTCTGAAGAGAAGGCAGCTCATCGAGTTGTAGCTGTCAGCTCTTACAATGGTCACCACAAGCATGCAGAATCCCAGCCACTCCCAGTGTTACCTACTGCAAAAAAACAAGCTTAGGGTCCCACAGAAAGATTTAATCTAGCCCAGGCTTTCACTTTTAGTACCAACAGGTATTGAGGGCATTGCCACTTTTCCTTTCCGGTGAAAGGCACTCCTAAGTTAAGAGATGTTTTCTTAGGTGCCAACTCAGCCAGCAAACTCAGGTCTGGGGAACAAGGTGATCCTTCTAGTCACACATCCCCACATGCACAACCAAAAGATACTATGGATCTGTGCAGTGCATTCCAAAGCCTCCCACACTCACCCCCATGACTCCAGGAACACCCCACCAAATGGACTCAATTAAAACTCAGACTAAGTTTTCAGATCAAGTATGGGAAGCAATTAAGTACATACAGCTCAAGAGACCTAAAGAGAACAGAGCTGTCTTTCTGGCATTCTTTGGAAAAATTTATGCTTGTTAGTTAAGATGCTGATAAGCCAAGGGAAGAGCATATTCCTTTGTTACTTCCACTGAGCTCCAAGTATCACAGGCAAATCTTCAAATGG
This sequence comes from Dryoscopus gambensis, assembly GCA_013389985.1. NCBI lineage: Eukaryota > Metazoa > Chordata > Aves > Passeriformes > Malaconotidae > Dryoscopus > Dryoscopus gambensis. Next base: position 127,600 of record WEIT01032611.1, on the reverse strand, counting down.
GCTGCCTGCCAGATTCCCACACACTCTCATTATTATTTCATCTTTTCTTTCTGAAAGTCATGATTCAACAGGAGGGTCTGTCTAACACTTTTGTCTGACCTCGTCCTCTATGCAGTAAATAATCAAGTGTACTGGGCCATCAGGTCTTGTTAAACCACTGTCACCTTCACTATCAAACTTTGTTAAATGGCAATTTTATATCAACACTGCACTCCTTCTCTCTGGTGAGGAAAGTGCTTGGCTCCACCCATGACACTGACACACAGCCACACACTGGTGTTCCTCAGCCCCCAGGGTACCTGTGCCAACACAACCTGGTCAGCATCACACAAGATTCTGCGACACAGTCAACAAGGAAAACCTCTTACGCTCCTGTTCCTCAAGCAGGGTCAAGACCACTACACAAAGGGCAAGTGTAACACGAAAAAGCCTTTTTTTCTAGAGTCCTGTAGTACTTCCACAAAATGTGCTGCTCTTCCAGAAGGACTGCAGGACCTAGTAATCTAAAAAACACCCACACATTTTGGTCTTGGTAGATCAAATAAGAACATAGACTTTGAGCTGACAGGGGTTTGGTTTGTTTTGTGGAAGACACCATTGCAATGTTTTTTTTATTTTATGGTTGTAGATCTTTATTTCTACTATTTCTTGAGGCCAAGGTCTGAGTTCAGATCTCTGATGTATGTGACAGTACTGGATTTCCTTTCCTGGATCTCCAACCCAAACTTACTCTTCCTGTCTTGAATTTGGTGAGTTTTGGGGTTGCATGTAGATAAATGCCTAAAATGCAGTTGAAGTTCAAGGCAATTTGGGACCTGTTTCAGGAGCTCTTGGGAGATCACCTAGATCTTTAGCACACTCACCCAAGAAATGACTCCTGTCCCTTTTTAGCATCTACGAAGTTACAATTGATTCAGTTAAGCTTTGAATTGTGCCTTTCCATCAGAATTACAAGGGGGGGGGGAGGGGGAAGGTACCTTGTATCCCAAGTCAGGCAGTGCAGATGCATCCCAGTGGCTAGGACAGGGTTGATTTGGAATAGAAGAATCCCTCTGGCTGCTTGCAAACAGACAGAAAATGAAGTGTTAGTAACTCTAGTACTGCTCCAAACATTCAAATTTGGAGCATCCACTTTGGCCAATGCTTGTATTTAAGAATTAACAAAATAAACCACAAAGAAACTGGGAAAGAGCCTCAGACTGTAAGCTGGGCTCTATATGCTGCCACTCAACCACCACAGGCCTCTTGCACTTGCTTTTTTAATAACAACTTAGTGGCTGTAGTACCTGGAGTAACATGTACCCCAAGCACCAAGTGATGCACCAAGACTGCAGTTTGTGATACAGTTTCTGTTGCTCAGTCCCATGGAAATGCTTTCTCCATCAGCACCTGTGCTCTTTGTACAACTGGCAGCCATTTTGCCTTATAATTACTTCTAAAATATGAAAAAACAACCTAAAGAGCACTTACCCTGTCTTTATCTTCTGCACATCTTCAGAAGACACAAATTTTGGTCGCCTGCAGATCTGTCTTTGAGTTTTAAAAGCAGTGTTTGTCTGGGTCATTTCTTGAGGAGAAAAAGAGCAGGAAAAAAAAGTCATGAATAAGTCTACAAGATGGGGTCATTAATTAGGGACAGTCACTCTTTAATGAAAACTGCATATTCACCGTCAATTCTACCTGCTGAGGAATAGCTGCACAAAGGCTGTATAAGCTTCCTGTCTTTCCTGTAACTGTGATTGAACCTGTGCCTATCTTGCTTGCTCCCCCAAGCCACTCATGCTCTTTAAACATTGCTACAGCAGCACAAAGATGCTTAACTTGTATTTTTTACCATCCACAGAATTAATTTACCTTACTTAAGATTTATGATGACTTTATGTGAAGACTATTAATCTTTTTATTTCTGGTTAGGTATGAGTCTGGAGACTGTCAAGGAATAAGGGGGGGAAGGTTACTTTTGCAAGGAATTTCCTCTGGACCATCACTCTCACTTCCAGTAAGTGAAACTGGTGGTGTCAGGAAAGGAAGTCATAGCTTCTAAAAGCTGAGAGACTTTGCAAGACTCTGTAAAGCACTGCACAGTTGTAGATGAGAACCTTTAAAATTACTACCTTTAAAATTGAGTTCATATTGATATTGGCCAGCCTGGAAAGGTACAACGGCACCTGGATCTGCTTGGTATAAATTCTCAATTATAGCAGAAGATGGTGAGGTCATGCTATTCCCTTCTTCCTTTGTGGGGAGAGGAGAAAAAAAGAAAGAATGAGAAGGCAAGTATCACAATCAGGACTAAACTCTGGATAACTAGTTGGGGTAGAGGGAAAGAAGAGGCAAAGAGCAAGATGACAAGGAATCTACCCAGAACCACGGTGGCCTGAAGCCGAGTACTGAACATTTGTAACATACACACAACTACATTATTAGTATTGATGGACACACATATATTCCATTTAAATTCCTGTAACAAGTTGTGCTGGTTTTGCCTGGGGTAGAGTTAAATTTCTTCCCAGTAGCTGGCAGGGGCTGTGCTTTGGATTTGTGCTGGAACAGTGCTGATAACACAGGGATGTTTTAGTTATTGCTGAGCAGGGCGTGCACAGAGCCAAGGCCTTCTCTGCTCCTCTCCCACCCCACCAGTGAGAGGACTGGAGGGCACAAGGAGTTGGGAGGATGCACAACCAGGACAGCTGACCCAAACTGGCCATTGGGACATCCCAGACCATAAGGTCTCGTGCCAGCATACAAAGCTGGGGGGAGGAGAAGGAAGGGGGAGACATTTGGAGTGATGGTGTTTGTTTTCCCAAGACACTGTGACCTGTGATGGAACCCGGCTTTCCTGGGACGGCTGAGCACCTGCCTGTCCAAGGGAAGTGGGAAATGAATCCCTTGTTTTGCTTTGCTTGTGCACACACTTTTGCTTTATCTTTTAGCCTTTATCACATCCCATGAGTTTTCTCACTTTTACCCTTCTGATTCTCTGTCCAGTCCCATGGCAGGGGAGGGAGCAGGGCTGAGCTGCCACGGGGTGTGATGGGTACACTCGAGTCCTTACCAAACCAGTGTTAGTTGGTTCAGGCTGCAAAGCAAGCAAAGGCCTATGCCAAGAACTTTTCTAGTTCCAACTTGCTCTCTGAAAACCCGCAGAGGAACATGGTGACATGGTAAGCATTGATGCATACGATCTTGGAAATAAACACTGATGATGTGATTAACGCATGAATAGTAAGTGGTTCTTCCAAGACTAGACTGCCAAGGAAAAAAGAAAGTTGCAGTTGTAAGGAGTCTCACGCTTACCTTTTACTTTGCTTGTGATTTAACTATGAGCCACTTCATTCCACAGATAGGAAAGCCTGAGTGAGCTCCTTGCAAGCTGTCCCTACTAAGGAGCAGCTGCACAGCTGTGATCTCTCCTGGACCTGGGACACCTCGCAGAGTGACTCCTTGAGGCTGAGTACTCTTTGAGGTTACTCTCTGAGTCTTTTGAACTGCGCTCTATCCAACACCTTTCCCTGTGTACTTTTCCAAGTCCCTGGATCACCTTTATGTTCTACCATTTGTGCTGCTGTACTGTAAACCATACGGGGTACACTTATCTGCCTTGGGGGAAGATGAGATTCTATATTTATTTCTTTTCCTGCATTTTTCCGATGGATTACTTTCTCATCAGAGGACTCGGACATACAAGGAAAAAGACTGCATTTGATCTGAGAGGGCAGAGCAACGCTTGCACGTCCAAGGAAGCAGGGCAATGCTTAGAAAAAAGGCAACTAATTCCCATATGTCTTAAGGACAGTGTATATATGTTAAATCTCTGTAGGAGCCATGGACAGCTCCAAAAGGGAGTTCTCTTCCCTCCAGCCTGTCAGCATTTTATCGTGTCTGTTACGAACAGCTGTATCTTCACTGCCTTACCCAACACTGTAAAATTCAAGCACAAGGATTCACTTAATTAATCCTGCTGAGAAAAGGAGAAAGATGCAGAGAGGCTCCACATATTCTTACAGAAGTGACTCAAAGCACAGGATGTGAACTCACCTGTTCTCCATATTCAATCCACTTGTCTTGGTTATTCTTCCAGTACCAAATCCACTGTGTGGTCAGTAGGAATGTGGGTTTTGTGACTGATGATGGTGTAGAGAGACGTCGAACCAAAGAAGAACAGCAGGTCATTGTCTCGAAATTAATGTTCCTACTCGCCATGCTGTAAGGACAAATTCAGGTTTATTACAGTTAACAGTGGATATTTTATCCTCTAATCCCCAGTTTAAGCTGGTGCCATTTTCTTTAATGTAATGTGACTGAACCTAATGAGATCTGAAATAAGAGTATTTATTTCCCACAACACATGGCAGCTCTGAAAACCATTTCCAAGCTTCAGAAGTTAACTCTGGCCTGTGAGACAACAAATGCCATCTCAGTCATATGTGGCACTGCCAGCTTTACGGTGTCAGGCTCCAAGTCTATTGTGGCAAAAGGAACTTCTGTGATAACTAAGCGTGGTCACAGTCTTTCTCAGTACAAAAGCAGAATGCGGAAAGTGTGTGACTGAATTTGCCAGCAAACACCTGCAGCTTACCAACTTAGTTCTTTTCTGTGGTTACAAAGGATGCAATCACAGCTGTGAGTTCTGCAAACTGCATTCATCACTGGAGCTACCTGGGCTCTTACTCCTGCAAGGCTTGAAAAGTTAACTCCCAGGCAGGAAGACTTCGATAGCAGCCTCCTCTTGGGAATATTGCTTGTGATCGCCAGAAAACTGCTAATCAAAATCATCTGGTGCCTTAGGAGGCATGGGCCAAAACTAGAACACCATTTTGTGAAGCTGAACTTGGGGTCCCTATGAATCCAGGTGGCTCTGAGTGGGACTTTTCAGAAAGAGTTAAAAGGAAAACACACTCTTAAAATAGAAAGAAAAAAAAATAGATAGGCTGCTTACACAAAGGGCATTTCATAAAATGTCTCTAGGCACATAATAGATTACTATTATTGTTATTACAGATACTAACTGTAGTAGGAAAGAAATAGCCATAGAGAAGGACCAGCTCTGAAATGCTGTCAAAAGGCCGGACTTCATTACTGTTCATTACTACTAATAGTAAATAAACTGATTAATGATCTGAAATACTAGTATTTTAAACACTGTATTCCTCTTGCTTTTTGCCTTGTACAGAGTTTTAAAGGCAAGATACAGTTTTGATTTTTTTAGAAGACAAAAACTGGGGTGGGATTTTCATGCAATCACTCTTACTTTGCCTTTTCAAACGGAAAAATTCTCATTTTTACATCCTCCCAGCTTCTGAGAGGCTCAGTAACCAGAAGTTGAGAAGCCATGCATCTTTAGAAGAAAACACAAGTTTCCCTACATGGGCTGAATCACAATACTCCAAGCAAGGAGTCCAGCATTACTACACCTGCTGTTCTTTGGGTCACAATAGGCCTTTTCAATTTCCTCCATCATGGAAAGTTCACGCCAGAAGGACCCATCGTGTATCTCCCATTTGTATGGCAAATGGTAATGAACAGACTTGCATTTATCTGTAACGAAATCAGACATAGTCAAGAACTCTGCAATCATTAACACAGAGAGCAAGACAAGAAAAAACCAAAATAGAACCAGCATCTTTTACACCTTGAGGCCTTCTCTCCTGGGCTTTGGTATAACCAATGAAGAGAGAGTTCTGAAAACAGAAGGGGAGTATGTTTCTGCAGTCTTACCAAGAAAAGCAACATATATATACATACATATGTATATATATAGATATAGATATACGCATACACACTGCCAAATGTATTTGAAAGACACCAGAACCTTCCCTTTGCTGAGACACAACACTGGCAGCTGGGAGAGCAGTGCCACAGATAGGAAGTGCATGTTATGTGTCACACAACCATGTGTCTCAGCTGCAAAAAGTCTAGTCTACACATCACATAAACACTCTGATACATTTGGTTCTCTTTTCCTTAGTCCCTTAGAAATCATGGGATGGTTGCCGAGGCCTGAAGGGTTTTCTTCTGACATTCCACGTCCAAGTATGGACGAAATGCCTTACAACTTTCGAGCCAAATGTGGCAAACGAAGCACACTAACACTCCAACAGTGACCTGAGTTTAGTTATCTGGTGGTCACAATACAGCCGCTTTTGAGTCTGACCTTCACAGTTTCACCCACGTACACCATTCACATTATATACAGGGTCTTTTATCAAGACCACGTGGTCAGGGGAGTAGCAGTCCTTTAGAAACTGACTGGACAAGCTCAGGGAAAGAAAATGTCATGGTACCTCCTCATAATAAAGGAAGAGCCAATCCTGGGGGTTAAATGACTGTTCAGCGACAGCCCCCAAATACAATTACTTATGTTCTTCCCTCAGACCTCTGTTCTGGCCACTACCAAAAAGACAATGGACTGGATTTATCTTTAGCTTAGCTGGTACAACTACTATGTTTTTTGAAGATATTTTAACACCTCAGATCACTTTTTAAAGGACTTAATGAGGGAGAATATGGCTATTATCTGATGTACATAGGATACAGCAGGAATAAAAGGTGGCATATATTTACCAGCTGTCAATGATGACAGTATGAAGTCAGCTCATAACTTGATCTTCTAGCTACAGAAAGCGTAACACTTCACACTTAAAGAGCTTTGCCACAGGAATGTACCCAAAGCCTGCCTCCATCAAAAGGGCTGAAATAGGTGGGATTATCCAGAGGAGAAAGGGTTTAAGTATACCATTTGGCTTTTCTCTGATTATGTTTGTAATACTAACAGTGTTTATTAGTGACTTGGAAAGAAAAGAAACTACTGAGGAGGCACAAGGCCACCGACACGCCATGTGCCACCACTAGCCCAAGCCACTGAGCAGGAGTGTCTCTGCAGACAACTTTTCTCCAACGACGTTACTTTTCATAAAGCTTACCCTTGTTTTTGCAGTACTTCCAGACATAGAACAAACAGATCTCATCAGAGTTATCTTTTTTGTTGTCCTTTGAAGCATCATCAGAGGAACTGTCCTTTTTACCTACAGCAAAGAACACAGCAGTCCGTATTTACTTTAAGAGGAAGATACTGCCTTTGGTACTTCATCCCAGAAATAACAACAATTTGACTGCAGTAGCGAAGTCAAGCACTTCCAGGATCTGATTATCTCCCATACAGCCCAACACAGAAGTCAGGGCTTTGTGACTGAACAATAAACCCTGACACGAGAAGAAGTCTCAGTGAGGAAGCTCAAGGGCAGTGTCAGGAAGCTCAGAACAACACAGGGTGTGACTGACCACGGTTCTTGCAAAGAAGCTGACTTAGTCTCCACACAAGGGGACCAGAGGGTGCATAAATGGCAATGTCAGCTGAGCAGACTGACTGAGGGAAGAAATGTTTCTCTCCAAGTCAGCCAAACCAGCGTGGGGGGAGCGAACACGGGGCTCAGCCCCACACAGAGGTATTAAACCTAAACAACCAGCCAAAGACTTTTGAAGACAGCAACAGGCTTGAGCTGGCTTCAACTTCCCCAGGGACTGGGGACAGCCAGTGAGTATATAATGCGACAGTGAGTGTATTGTACAGATCTGCAATGGGAATCCCATTATTATTGTGATTGAACTGTGCACTCTAATTTTGTAATTTTGCTATTTTGTAAGTTAACATTTGTATTTTGTTTCCATTGAATTTTGCATCACTTTGCTACATCAGAAATGTCACTGTACTGGACATGGCTAGAAGATGTAATCTTCTTCACAGCAACTCATATGATGCTGTGTTTTAGATTTTTGACCAAAACAATGCTGTTAACACACTCATGCCCCAGCTTTTGCTGAACAATGACATACATCAAGGCCTCAGTTTTTCACCCTGCCCCCAGAGTGAATAGAACTGGGGGTGCAGACTAGCTTGGGAGGGGACACAAGTGGGCAAAGGACCCAAACTCACCAAACATTCCATACCATATAACATAAAGCTCAGTAATAAAAGGGAGAAGAGGGAGTTTTAGGAGGGTTAGCTACCTTTTGCTAGGAAATTGGCTAGGCATCAGCCTGTGTGTGTGAGGTGGTAAGTGACTGCCTTTGTATCACTTCTTTTGCTTGGTTTTCCACTTAGTACTTGGGGTTTTTTTCCCTCCCCCATCTTGACACTCAAGTTTTTTTGCCTTTATTCTTTCTTGCCTCTTCGCCCTGGGGATAAGGGGGAACTGAGCAAGTGGCTGTGTGGCGGTCACTGAGATTAGACCACAATACCCGCGTAATATCAGCTCTCTTTAGATAAGCTCATCTCAAGATTGGAGGGCTGGAAACAATCCATACCTTCATCTTTATTTCCCGCTCCTGTTGGCAACTGGTCTTGGCTCTGAGCAGGTACGGTGCTACTGGGACCTGCATGAGAAAACTGTATGAACAGCACTGCTGGGCCAGAAGCTCAGCTAGCTGGCAATATCCCAATCTCTGTGGACAATTATGTCCATCACACGTGTAAT
>WEIT01032611.1:99597-110121 GCA_013389985.1 Dryoscopus gambensis | reverse complement strand
AGGTGCAGCTTGCAGAGGTGCAGCCGCTCGCAGCCGTCGCACTCCTTGCGGACACAGACCCGCACGTCCGTCACGGCCAGGACCTCCGTGCCGCCCGCCACCACCAGGAACTGCCGGGGGCCCGCCGCCGACAGCGTCTTCTGCAGCTGCGGCGCCGAGAGCCCGACGTACTCCTGCAGCTCCCGCAGCCCCAGCCGCCCGCCATGGGCGCACAGAGTCTGGGTGAGGAAACTGAACACGGCCGGGTCGCTCATCCTGCGCGTCCGCCTGGGACCGGACCGCGAGCGGGAGTGTGAAGGGAGCGGGGCGGGGACTCGCCACCGCCTCTGGGCCGCCCGGGACGGGAATCGAAACCGAAGGCACGGGCGGGGCCAACGGCTCGGGCCGCGCTGGGGGCAGGGATCCGCCTAGCCGGGCGGTCTTCTTGGCTGAACATCACACAGGAAACTAATAATGCAAGAAGTGATTGAAAGGACTGTGAGAGTTCCTTATTATTACAGAATCACGGAGTGGTTTGGGTTGGAAAGGACTTAAAGATCATCTCGTTCCGCCCCTTACACTAGGCACAGTCTCCTTCCACTAGACCAGGTTGCTCCACGCCCCATCCAGCCGAGCCTGGAACACTTCCAGGCATGAGGCAGCCACGTTTCCTCACCTTAGTAACTTTTGCTCTCTCTACCCTCACACGAATCTAGTACAGAGCATCAAGCATATAATGCAGGATAAAACACAGAGCATACACAAATAATTCTAGTATTTATGTGGCAATGCCATTACTTTTCTTTCTTCCTGACTGGCAGTGAGCTGCTGATCAATGCTGTTTGCAGGAGAGTGTCCTGGCAGGGTTGTGAGGCTGTGCTGGTTTTGGCTGGGGTAGGGTTAATTTTCTTCAAGTGGCTGCTATGAGGCTGTGTTTTGGATTTGTCCTGAAAACAGGGGTGATAATAGAGATGTTTTCATTATTGCTGAGCAGAGCTTACACAGAGCCAAGGCCTTTACTCCTTGTACTGCCATGCTGGGGAGGGGGCTGGAGTGTATGAGAAGCTGGGAGCAGGCACAGTCTGGAGAGGTGACCCCAAGTGACCCAAAGGAATATTCCATACTGAAGGCATCATGCTCAGTATATTGAGGGGGAGGAGGGAGGAGGAAGGCTGGGACATTTGATGTTACATTATTTGTCTTCCCAAGACACAGTGATGCGTGATGGGGCCCTGCTCTCCTGGAGATGGCTGAATACCTGCCTGCCCTTGGGAAGCAGGGAATTAATTCCTTGATTTGCTTTGCTTGTGTATGCAGCTTTTGCTCTCCCTATTACACTGTCTTTGTCTCAATCCAGAAGTTTCCCACTTTTACCCTTCTGATTCTCTCCCCAGTCCCACTGGTGGGAAGTGAGTGGCTGCCTGGGCCAGGCTGCTGGCTGGGGTTAAACCTCGACTGAAGCAGAAGTGCCTCTTAGTGCTGAAGAAGGGCTGGGGAGGGTCTGTGGGATGGGGAAGAAGCACAGCAAATAGTGAATCAAAAGAGGGTTGAGGATTAAATCCATTTGAGATGAACTTTTATACTAGGACCCTTTGGCAGTGCAAGTTTCAGGGACAGTATCAACTGCTCCCTCTGGATCAGTAAATTAACCTTGAAAATAAAGTGAATGGCCTGCATTGCCTGTTGCTGATGCCTGATTTGAAAGGCATATGAAACTACAGAGTCACAGTCACTGTTCAGGCCATAGAGAGGTGGTGCTGCCTGTGGTATGCTCTTTCTTTGTTGTTGGAGGCTATGTAAGAATTTTTCTTTGGGTATATTTCCCCATGTCTGTCTGCTTGCTATGATAATTGAACCAATGAAATGATTTTTAAAAAGCAATAGAAATGGAGAGGTAGAAGGAGGAGTTTGCTATGTCATAGCTTTAGAGAAGTAAACTGATAGTTCTGGGTTGGTTTATACTCTAGGTGTGGATATTTGCCTTCTCAGGTTGTCAACAGATCATCAAGGATAATAAAACTCAGATCCATACTTGGGGTAGTTTCAGGACTGACTGATAAGGTAGAAAATGATTCAAACATTGAGTCAGCAATATATTGCCAACTTTAAACAGTAGATAATAACAATGACTCAGGCAAACTACAGTAATTTGCTTATATTTATTTGTCTTTTGTTTTTTCAGCCAGTTCCAGTGAAAACATACATTTCTGCATTAGTCCACTCAGAAATCTGAACTACTGGTCTGAGGAGCTTTGCTGCATACTTTGTTGGAACAGTATTAACAGTTTGGAGCAAGAAAGTAAAGTGAAGCACTGCAAGCAGAAGGAAGCTACAAATGCAAGCATGTTCTATTCCCCCCTTAAATACAGTCAGGAGGGGTTTTGGATCAGGCCTGAGTAAAAACAAAGAAAGAAACATTGCTGAATTTATCCTGTTTGTTGGTAATGCCTAAATAATTGACTTCCTTAGCAACTTTAAACAGAACCAATTTATGCGAAACAACACAATTGGGTGAGGCAAAAGGGATCACTGTATCAAGGAGTCCCAAATTATTGTTATTTTCATAGTGATTCCAGCTTAAAGTATCAAGCCCTTTGCTTCAAGTTAAAAACCACTGTGGCTGGATTGCTGTAATCTCTTGCTACCCTGTATATCTTTCTCTCTGGTGTCCTCCACTTGCAGCTGTAGTATTTCCTTGTTTGCCCTGACTCTGGTATTCAGCTGACTCTGTAGTAAGAAAAATATCTTTCAGAGACTTGAAACTGAAATATTGATTAGTATGAACAAAGTATGAATGGAAGCGGCTGTGTGCAAGCACCAGAAGAAACAGCAGAGCAAAGGTTAAAAGAATGGCCTGTGTTAACAACCAAAACCACAGCTTAAGCAGTCAAATTGAGAAATGAATTGTTTTTTCTCAAACCAGAAGTTCTGCATTCTGTAGCATAGACAACTTGTCAGCAGAAAATCCTACCATCTGACACGCTGGACGTGGCAGGAAGATACAGCACATCACAAATACCATTTATTTCCTGTTTGTTCAACTGGGAGCGGAGCATAGAATGAGGAAACACAGAAAATGAGCAAAGAAGTTCCATGATGTGCATGGAAGCAGAAGTAGCCAGACTGTGAAGCACAAGGATGCCACCAGAGTCGGTGCTGGGTCCCACTGATACAGAGGGGTTAGAATTGAAGGATTAATTGCTTATTGTGGGCCTTATTGGTATTGCTAAATTTTGCAGCTGCTTGTTAGACAATGTATATTGCTTGCTCGATACTTACTATGCTTGCCAAGCAGAAGGGGGAGGATGTAGGGCCATTGATAAGGGGTAGAGACCGTGACCACAGGTCCTGGTTTTGGATCCTGGAACTAGCTAGAACCAGCCCTGGAGTTTGGACTTGGACCAAGAACTTAGAGAGCATGCGCAAGGAAGCGGGGTAAAAAGTTCAAGCCCGAGGAAGAGGTTTACTTCATCTGAGGAAGACCTTTACTTCATCCCAGAGGCCCCAGCCCACGACCATGAGGCGGCAGTTCACAGGCGTATTAAAATGTTAATGACTTTTGAGCTAATTATACTATGAAGTGGGGACAGGTAACGAATATGTATAGGGGTACTGTGTAATTTTATGCATATGTAACTTGTAACTCGATATATACCAAGCTGAACATTGCCGGGGTATGCACGTCTTTGGAGGACGACCTCCCTGTGCATCTGGCGTCGTAATTAATCCATTAATAACCTGCATACCTACTTTACAGCTTTAATTAGTTGTGGAGTCTCTCCGTGCATCACCACGAGCTTTCATAAAAGACCCTTCCAAGGCAGTTTTCCACTGCCAGTGGAAAATAACACAAGAGATACCAAAAGGGTGTGATGGTTGGTGCCCATCTTCCCTTTTTGTTACATGCAACACGGATCCTGGCAAAACCAGCACCCCTTGGGGGCTGTGAGCATGGGGTTTTGAGCAGAGTTGGATAAATTGAATGAATGTGAATGAAAGCTGGGGAACTGAGTGAAATGAATGCATACCTAAATGCAACTTCTGCAGCTTGACTGGGTGCAGATGGATTTTGAAAAAAATGTTGCCTTGTTTGACGTATCTGCAGTCGAAGCGCGCAGGACGTGGTTACACTGGATTCTGTGGAGCTGCCCTGTTCTATGTGAAGTAGAGGCTATTCCTGCTCTAAGTAGCTGGTGCAGCCCAGCTTCCCTGGCTCTGACCACATCAGCAGTTCTGTCCCTGCGGGGATGGCTAAAGTGTGCAGAAACACCCTGGGAATGATGCTGTCAAACCGGCTTTCCTTTTTTTTCCTGGCATGTGACCTGTTCAGTTTCTCTTTATCGTCACCGCCATTCTACTTCTTGAGATGCCTCTCTCAGGTCTCAGCTTTGGCTCACCTTACAGTTATTCTCTGCCCCACGTCCAACTGTTTTTCTGGCCTTGGATTTCCCAGACTGTTTCAAATAGCATTTTGCAGAACGTCCTGGGACCACTGTTTTCTTGTTCCCCCCCTCCATTTCTTACACAGCCCTCCACCAGTTCAGTACTATTTGCTTACTTGGCTAATGGCTGCGTTTACAACTTGCCTGAGGCTTTCCAGATAATTTTGAGGCTTCTTTCTTTTGTGGAAACTGTTAAGCTCTGTGATAGAAGTTCAACTGGTGGGACGTGTGTCAGACACTGAAATATTACAGTTTATGACTTAAATATTGTTATATTGACAATTAAAATTGGTCCATCAATAAGGCAATTTATTAATTCGTTGATAAGGGATGAGCAAGCAGCGCTGGGGACACGCGGAGTCTCCGCTCCACCAACACGTCCGTCCTACCCCTGGTCGCTGCCTCTTTTATAGGCAATTTCTTGTTGGGCTGTGTCATGCATACTGTGCTGAGGTACAAGTCTGAGCAAGTCCAAACAAGCCCGAACATGTTGGCTAGCTCCTAGTCTCGTAGGCAAGCAGCAGTGGCTACAAACCCCCACCAGGTCTGGACAAGGCTCGAACATGTTGTCAGGTTACACTCCTAGCAAGCAGGTAACAGCAGGAACAAGCCTTTACATGTTCACACAAGCCCGCAGTTTCCTTATACATAAAAAAAGTGGATACAATTCATAATCATTTGCTAAAGCAATTACATAGTGGCAAAAATACATAACAGCAAAAGCCAGCAATTCACAGCAAAGTGATTTAAACAAAAATAATGAAATAATTATATTTTCCTTTGTCGCATGTCCATGTTTTACTTCAGTATTCTTGTTTATACTGCTCCCATGGTGTGTTTCCATAATGACACGAATCACTATGTAACATCTCACAATATTTTCATGAAGGACTTTTAAAACTGTATTACAAAAGCTGCAGCGAATACCACCGCACCCTGAACAGGCCTTTGGAGTGAGGCCCTACACACCACTGCCTAATGGAGGTAAGATAAAGTGACTCAGGTCTGGGCTGGGTGAGAAGAATACATTCAGAGGGATCAATCTTAGCACCTTCAGGATGGAGATGACAGCCCCAGGGCTATCAGCTGCCAGGCTTGCACAGACTCTCGAACCAAAGCGTGGGGGAGAGAGGCTTTGGGTGTGTGTTGGAAAAACCTCTGGTCAGAGGTGTAGTGACCGCCCATCCTCCACTGTGCAGAGGAGCCCAGCTGTGAGGCCCTTCACCCTGGGGAAAAAGCTTATCCACAGCAGAAGAGGGTGTCATGGCCCATCAAAGGCCCCCCGGCAAAGGCGTCCCCAGACCCTGCACCAGAGCAGGTTTTAATCTTGGTTTTGGGTATATTTTGAACCTTCAAAGTTCTATTTTATACACAGAGATTTAATTTTCTTTGCTCTTCTGGATTTAAAACCAGATCGTAACAGAGACGGGAGCTCTCTTCTCACCTGACATGCCTGCCCCACACGCACCCAGTAACTGCAATCAGTTCAGACTGTCTCATCCCCAGCACAGGCACTGGAAGAAAAGACACAGTCTTCACTGTAAATTGTAACTGTGACTCTGCTCAGGTCCCTTGCTGGAGCTGTGGGGCTGGCTGGGCAGGGACATGCCTCCCAGGCACCTGTCCAGAGAGGAGGAAAAGGAGCACAATCCAAAATGAGAAAAAGCCAATTGGGATTCCACAAGAAATGATGGAATTAATTCTGTGAATTATTATGAGAAATTTAGGGGAGGAACAAGTGTGGGAAAATGAGGGGATAGTCAGTGACTGGAGTGAGTGCAGATGTGTGAGTATGTGATGGACCAGGTGGTGTGAAGGTGCAGGCTTGGGAGCTGGAGGCAACTGCATCTCCAGGGACCAGCTCAGGATGTGAGGGGACCTGTTTGTCTCTAGGGGCAAAACCACGGGGAGATGAGCTATGGGACCTGGAGTATCCTGGCTAGCTTTGTGTGACAGTCTGTCCTGTCAGCTGGCGCGTGGCTGTGCCTTGTGGGTCCCTCTGTGTGACCACAGCGTGGGATGGCTGCAGTGTGGGAATGGGGCCACATGCCTGGGAAGCCTCATCTTGTAAGAGATCTGAGACACTCACCTGCTCTCTTAGGTGGAGGACAGCTGTCATGGTTTGATGTTGGTTTAAATGTCAAACACACAAAATCCAATTATGTGCATAAGGGGAATATGGATTTAGGGAGGAAAATGTAAAGAAACTTCAGGGTAAAACAAGGTCTACACTTAAACAGTTGTAATATAAAAGAAAGTTTATTAATAACAGAATTTTTAAAAAACTGATAAGAAATAAAAGCAAACCTTTAAAACCACTTTTCCTTTCCCAATGCCTTCTCCTTTACTATAAACCTTTCACAAGTGAAAGCAAAACAAGAACATGGTATTTTTGGTCAGAGTTACATCTTTTTTAAGAGTTTATTTATGCTTTAGGAAAACAGGTTCTTCTATTGTGCCATAGTTTTCACAAACCAACAGCCCCACACGGAGAAAATCTGATGAAGTGAAAAAGGTATTTTTCCCATGAATTTTTCACAGTTTTCACACACTGCCAAAATCACAGGCCACAGGAGAAAATGGGGTTTTAATTTTTAAGGATGAGTTATCTCAGTCTGAAAGCAAAAATCCTGTTTCAAGTCTCTAATAGCTTCTCACAACTTTTATTTGGCCTGGTGTGGGTCTTTCTTTAAAAGTCACAGGCTGCACAAGAATTTCTCATCCCTCCACGTTTTCCCAAATGGATTAAAGCCCTTTCTATGGCTTTACAAGCAGCATTTTTAAGCTTCACGCCAAAAAGCACAACAGCCCTCCTTTCCCTTTGCTACTTAGCTGCTTTCTCACGTGGTCTTATCCCTTTCTCTGTTTCTGACCTTGGGGTCGCCATGTTCAGCTTCGTCCCAATTTCCCCAAATTCCTCGCTGACTTGAAAGAAAACAGTGTCTTTATCGGTTGCGGTGTGGTGTTTCCTCGGCTTTGGCGGAAGCTGCGCTGGATGCAAAGGTGTCTCGCCGGCCCCGCCGGTCTCAGATTTATCTCGATCACATGGCCTCGGTTACAGGCTGCCTGCGGGGCCCTCTCGAGCAGCCGAGGGGAGGGCCTGGCCCGGGCCTGAGCCCAGGCTCCAGCCACCCCTTGCCCCTTGAGGCAGGAAACAGAGGCATTCCCTGTACTCGCAGGGATTTTTATATACAAAATCGCAAAAGCGATTGGCCCAAAAAACCCGTCAATCAACTCCGATTCAATCCATTACGACAGTCCAGCAGCTGGAATTACAGGAGAGGAAGGGAGGAGAGAAGGAGAAAGATACACCTGGAATGGCAAATTCTCGCAGCAGTGCCAAGAAGGAGAGCTGTGATGAGTCCTCTGGGCCCTGTCCCCCCTCTTGCGTATCCCAGGACCCTCCCTGCCCCTCCCAAAAGGGCTCCTCCTCCC
This sequence comes from Dryoscopus gambensis, assembly GCA_013389985.1. Taxonomy (NCBI): domain Eukaryota; kingdom Metazoa; phylum Chordata; class Aves; order Passeriformes; family Malaconotidae; genus Dryoscopus; species Dryoscopus gambensis. The sequence continues at coordinate 102,265 of WEIT01032611.1, read as the reverse complement.
TCTTTCCCACAGCACTGCGTTGTTTTTTTATTTTGACTCCCTTGCATCTCCTTTCTCCATCTTTCTCTCATTGGTTCCCTGTAGTAGACAGTGTTGTCCTTCCCGCGGTGGGTGAGAGGAGAGAGCAACCAGGAGCCAAGAGGTTATGCAGCAGAGTGAATTACTTTATTATTTTTTCAGCTCTTTTATAGTCTTATTACTTCATGATTTAATTGGTTAAATGCTTAGCCACTCTCTCGGGTAATAAGCTGAAATCTCATAACAATCCTTGTCAAAATATTGTCTTACTTATGCTGAAAACAAATCCAAGCAAGGTCAGAGATGTACCTGCTTACAAAATATTATTGATAGCGTTTTGTGAGAACAAAAATTTTCCCACAAGGCAGAATATAGCAAGAATAAGTTCTTGCAGGCAGCGTTTTGTATCCACAATTCCCCTTTTTTGTTTAACAAGATCAATAGAGGTATCATTTGTAACTGCCCGCAGGTAACCCTGCATAAGGGAGAACAACGTAACGCAAAGGGTCTGTTTGGTAATGGCCAGTTACCAAACAGAGCCTAATTTGGATACTGATATGGGGGTCGGTCTGGTAGTGGCCAGTTACCAGGCCGAGCCCAAATCAGGTGCTGCTTTAAGGTGGGCAGAGAGACTCACCGGCAATGCCATGGGAGATATCTCTAGCAAACCCAGTTTTACATAGCAATTCTACAGAAATCTACATCAGTTATTAACTCTGACTATAGCCTTAAGGGCTTTAACTATCTGACTCTACAATAAGGGATTTTAAAGTTCAGTCTCTGCTTGTCGACGGACCATCCGCCTAATGGTTGACATCTTGGTCATCATAGGAAGGATCATCAGGCTGACGATCTACATTCTGGTTGTCATTTGGACGGTCTGCATTCTGGTTGCCATTTGGAGGTTGCCTGTTCCATCTCCGGTGCCGCAGGTCAGGGCGAACACACTTTGCAGGTAGCCGCTGTACTCCAGTATCTGTGGAAACGCAAGCATACCCACGACCCCAAGCAATAAGCTCATGCGGCCTTCCCGCTTATTAGTAGGTAGATTCCGTACCCAGACTTTTGCCTGAGACAGGTACATCTTGCCTGCTGACTGCAACGAGAGAAAATGATTCAGAATAACAGGATTATTTGAATTTATGGTACTGTAAGGTGAATAACTGTATACAAAGCCTTTTCAAGTTGGCTCTGTGGGGTTTCTCCATTCATTCCCCTTTTTTGTCTTTTCAAAACATGCTTCAAAATGCCATGAGCACGTTCAACATTGGCTTCGCCAGTAGGAGAATGTGAGATACCAAAAGTATGGCCTACACCTCATAGGTTCAAGAATTGCCGCGTCTTCTCCGAGACATAGGCAGGACCATTATTGGTCTTCATAACAACATCACGGCCCTTCTCTCCGGTGTGAGCAGAAGCCCAGACAGTTGAGGAGAAAGTGTCAATAGACACGTGCACATATTTTTTAATGGCCAAATTCAGTGATGTGCCGAGCTCCAGGGCTTTTAGCCCTCTGGGGTTTCCCCCTGGTAGCAAAGGCGCAGCGAGTCTGTGACACAAGTACTGACAGTGTCCCAAGCTTCAGTTGGCGTTAAATGAAACTGCTTCTGCAGGGTATGTGCACTTAGATGGAAGAAACTGTGCGACGCCTTGGCTTGTGCAATTTTTGTCAGGCTGAGGCACTACCCACGTAGGTTTGGCCAGCATGTCTGCCCCGGTGTCGCCTTCTGTTATGAACCCTGGTAGATTGGTGTGGCTTCGAATGTGCAGAATGTAATGTGGGTGCACTCGAGCTTGTATTGCACACCACAAGGTTTGCAATAGTGAAAACAGAGCTGCATTGTTCACCTCCTTCAGAAGTGAATGATTAACTGTTGGGTTATCGTGGAAACCCTAGCATGAGTTTGGCCTGTAAAGTCAGCCTTAATAATAAACCTCACCAGCAGAAACAGCCTGTGGCACGGCCAGCAACACCTGTTGTGCTTCTGGAGTCAATTCCTGATCTGAATTCATATTGGGGTCCCCCTTTAAATGTTAAAAAGGGGGAAAGTCTTCTCATGGTAGTCCTAGATAAGGACATAACCACTGGATGATACCCAGCAATTTCTGAGCATCAGTCAAAGTCCGAATACAACCCGAGAACAGCACCTCTTGGCGTGTCATGGTTTGGCCCAAACTTTTTGCTTCTAAATATTTTCCAAGGAGGTTGCCGCTAGACTGTCTCCAAAGCTACCTCCAATCGACAAGCATGCAGAGTGAGTAGCTGAGGCTGTATTCTCAGCAACTCACTCTGGGTGGAATGTTGCCACAAGGATCCCAGCCGCCCTCCCCCGGAGCCCACATCTGAAGTGATTCCCAGAACCGCTTGTAGCGCTTTGGACGCACAGACATAGTGCACTCTGGGGGGGCCCAAGGACAAGCCTGGAGCAGTCTTTTCTCCCTCCGCCCGGCCACCGCAGCTCTGTGTCCCGGGGCCAAGAAGTCCTCGGCACCCTGGAGGAATAGCTGGGGCCGGCGGCGAGAAGCAGCCTGTCCAGGAGAGGAACCGCCAGCAGGAGCCGCTGCAGGCTGGGTGGGGGGCTGCCCCGCGTCCCCTTCCCACAGCGGAATATCGGGTGGCGTGGGCCCTGCCGGCCCGGCCCCCTGCCAC
>WEIT01032611.1:65470-96666 GCA_013389985.1 Dryoscopus gambensis | reverse complement strand
GTGGTGTGGGGGGTTGGGGGGGGGGGGGAGAGGGGGGGATTCCCCATAATTTTGAGGGAGTCCCTCTCAATTTTTGGGGGCTTCCTAATAGTTTGGTGAGGGCTCCGTTATTTTGGGGGAGTTCCCATAATTTTGGGGCGGATGTGCGTTATTTTGAAGGGGTTCCTCGGTTTGAGGCTATGGGTGGTGAGTCCTGGGCTCTATAGGGTTGCGTGACTCCCCCCCTGAGGCCATGGGGGTCTTGGGGGGGAGGAAGGGGGGGCTAAGGGAATGTCTCATCCCTATGGGGCAGCCCTGGGTCCCGTATGGGGACTGTAGGACGCGCCCCTATAGGGTGTCCCCCATGTCCTTCCCCCGAGTGCTTTTTTAATGACTCCTCGTTATAAGAGAATTAAATCAAAATCCACAGAGATGGGGGTGTGGCTCGTGCCTGTCTGTTATGGTGGGGGGACACGCGTCAGGAATCTCCAAATCCCCTCTGGAACCCCCTTCTGCGCCCCCTAAAATGGGAACTGGGACACCCTGGGACCACGCTCCCAGGTCTGGGGTGATGTCACGGCTACACTGCCACGGATCTCCCCCTTCCCCCCACCCCCCAGCATTGTGTTTGCACACTTTGGTGACAGTCCTGGAGAACTGGGGTAAATTTGGCACGATCCAGCAATGCCTGGTGGCCTCATTAGGAATTAATGACGGGGGAAATGGCCGGGAAATGGGGAATACGACACGGTTTTACAGTCTATGCTATTTTGTAGGAGGAAGGAAAAATAGGGTAGAGTCCCTTAGGGAGATTTTTTTTGCTTTAAGAAGTAATTGGGATGTAAAGAAAAACGGGTTTGTGCCGCAGGAATCCCGAGGGAATGCAGGGTGCGATTAAAACCAGGATGGCAAATCAACATCCCAACTGGGGGGCACATCCAGGCGCTCCTGTCCCAGGTGAGTCCCCATGAGGAACGGAGGCAGTTTAGAGAAGCCTCGGGAAGGCGGAGTCGGGAAAACAGACGGACTACAGCAAAGGAGGCAAGAACTGTGGCAGGAATTGGGCAGGACAGAAGGGGACCGCAGGCAGCTCTGTTTGACGTGAAATGTGCAATTCGCTCTTCCTCAGGACTCTATGCAAGTGCACAGAGTCCACTCCAGGGGCTTTGGAATTACGGGAGGAGGGAGAGCGCCGGGCTCCGGACGGGAGCAGCGACACGGCCGCCTTGCTTTACGGCAGTGTGGCGGGCACGGCGGGGCGGTGGCTGCGCTTTACGGCAGTGTGGCGGGCACGGCGGGGCAGTGGCTGCGCTTTACGGCAGTGTGGCGCCATGAGGTGGTGAAGCGGTTTACGGCAGTGTGGTAGCCTAGGTGGTTACAGACCAAAAATGCCTGAAAATTCAAAGGGAGGGTGTGTATGTAAAATACTAAATCCTGTTAATTTTCTCATTTATTTATATTGATAGGTAATAATAATTTATATAAAAATTGATTTCAAAGTAACGCCCCATATCTGCCATATTATATACAGCATTTTAGAATATAAGAACTTCTTAATAGATCCTTAGGGCTTGAAGATGCAAATAAAACTTTTTAATATATAAATGAAGCTATAATTAGGGGCTTGAAAATGTGAGAAATTATAATCTGTATGAAGGAAATAGAAATAGCTCTTTGTGATGAGCCAGGCGAGGAGCAGAGCAGTTGCTGAGTGTCATCAGGGTAAAATTGAGGTAATCTGTCGGAGGCAGGTAGGGAAAATTTGGGAGATAAAGGCTGTATTGCAGAGAATGAACATTTTGAGATGAAAACAGGTAATCAATAATGCAGTAGTGAGGAAGATTTGGGTGATAAAATTTGAGGTAATCCCTAGGGGAAAGAATGAAGGTAAAAATGAGGTTCTTAGTAGAACACATTTTGGGGGTAAAATTGAGGTAATCTGTATTGGACAGGTAGGGAAAATTTTGATGGTAAAAGTTGAGGTAATCTGTAATGGATGGTGGATATTTTGGAAAGAAATAATGAGCTAATCTGTAAGGGACGGATTAAACATTTTGGGGGATAAAAGAGGTAATCTGTGGTTGTAAAATCTAGGTAAACTGCAGGGGACATAATGAATATTTTGGGGGTATAATCTGATCTAACCTGTAGAGGACATTTTGAAGTCAGATTGAGGCAATTAGTAGGTGACATTTTGGGGTAAAGTTGAGGTTATTTGTAGGGGACAGGTAGGGAGAATCTAGGGGTAAAACCTGAGGTAATCTGTAAGGCACGTGTCTCGGTTTGAAAAGACAGGTGTCAGCTTAAGGAAGGCAGGAGCCTCCCTTGAAATGGAAAATGTAAACCCCCTCCCTCCAAATTATTAGAATTTTGAAATTAAGGGGCTCTCTGGCAAAGATATGGGAATAGGAATAACAGTTCTTTAGTAGGAAAAAGGAAAAAAAAAAACAAATGCAAGAGTACAAAACAAAACAAAGCAAACCACTGACGGAGTCAGAAATATACCCTGACACCCTGTTGTCACAGGGTGTTGGTAGCAGTCTGATTAAACAGTGGCTGCAGTCCTCCTGAATTGGCAGATGTAATCCTGTTGAAGCAGTGATCTTGTAGAAAAGGTCTGGTTTTCCTCAGAAAGTCCAGTGGTGGTTGTGTAGCTCTTGTCCTCTGGAAATCCAGTGGGGAAAGGCTCTGTCTCTGTTGCAAAATTCTCAACCTTTTATCCAGGTGGGAATGCTTGGCTCCTTCCCCCTGGGCGGAGCATCTCACAATGGGATGATGAGTTATGAGATAAGGCACTGATAGGCTATTAACAGCGGATAGCCCAGAGGGAGGAGGCAGGGAACAGCCATTAACAGATGATAGCCCAGAGGGAGGAGGCAGGGAACATTGCCACACCTGATTTTAACAGCTCATGAAGATGGTAATCAGAATACAGATAACCCAGGACAGCACGGAATGAACTTTTTTTTGGTAAATGTGAGGTAACCTACAGGGGACAGAATGAACATCTTGGGTTTAATATCTGAGGTAATCAGTAGGGGACAGAGAGAAGATTTCGAGGTAAAGTTCGGGTAATCAATAGGGAACATTTTGGGAGTAGAACCTGAGGTAATGAAAAGATGTTTTGGGGCTAAAATCTGAGGTAATTTTCTAGGGGACAGAATGAACATTTTGGGTTTAAGATCTGAGGTAATTTTTTCAGGGACAGAATGATCATTTTTGAGGGAAAGGCAAAAGTAGAGCAGACGTGACATTTTTGAGACAAATGGTGAATTCATTTGGATGAAACAAAATCAGCCTTTTTAGGGTGGTGAATCTGGGCACTTTAGAGAGAAAAAAAGAACTTTTCTGAGAGAAAGCAGGGGACTGAATAGTTTGGAGAAGAAATTTGAGGTAATCTGTAAGGGACAGAATGAGCATTTTGCAGGGAAAATTGAGGTAATTTATGGAAGGGTTTGGGGTTTAGAATCTGACTTAATCAACAGGGGACAAGTATGTGACTTTTTTTGGGAAAAACTGAGGTAATATGTAGGGGAGAGAATGCGACAAAAACTACATAATCTGCAGAGAGGAATAAAATAAATATTTTAGGAATGAAGTTGAGTTAATCTTTTGGGGAGAGAATGAAAATATTGAGGTAAACTGAGGTAATCCGTAGAGGACAGTTAGGGAGAATTTGGGGGTAAAATTGAGATAATCTCCAGGATAGAGAATGGATATTTTGAGGTAAAAATGACATAATCAGTAGTGTGTAGTAAGCAAAATTTTGGGGCTAAAAGTTGATAAAATCTCTGTGGGAGAGAATGAACATTTTAGGATAAAATAATGTAATCTGTAGTGGACAGGTAGAGAAAATATTGGGCGTAAAACTTCAGGTGGTCTGTTGGGAGAGAATGATCAATTTGAGGTAAAAAATGAGGTGATGAATGATGGACAGAAAGGGAAAATCTTGAGGAAATCAGTAGTTGACAGAGGGGAAGTTTTTGGGGTAAAACTTGAGGTAATGTATAAGGTACAAGGAATTTTTGAGGTAAAATCTGAGGTAGTCTGTAGGGGACAGAATGAACATTTTGGGAACAAGATAGCGGTGATCAGGGATGTTCTGTGGTAGTAAAATCTAGGTAATGTATGGGGGAAATAATATTTGAGGGGTTAAATCTGAGTTAATCTGCAGGGTAGAGAAGGAATATATTGCAGTAAAAATGAAGTAATGAGTAATGGGCACTTAGGGAACGTTTTGGGCGTAAAAGATGAGGTAGGGGAGAGAATGAACGTGTTCAGGTAAAACTGATTTTGAGGTAATCTGTAGAGAAGAGAAAAGAACATTTTGAGATAAATATGAGGTGACAAGTAGTGGACATGTAGCAAAATTTTCGAGAGTAAACCTGTGTTGGTCTATAAGGCAGAGAATGAACATTTTGAGGTAAAAATGAATTAATCAGAGTTCAGGTGGGGAAAACTTTGGGTGTAAAACTTGAGGTAACATGGAAGAGATAGAATATTTTTAAGGAAAATCCTGAGGTAATCTGCAGGGAACAGAATGAACCTTTTGGGGATAGGATAGGGGTAATCAGTAGAATTTTTGGTGGTAAAATCTAGCTAATCGGCGGGGGGGGTTGGAAATTAACATTTTGGGGATAAAATCTGAGTTAATCTGTAGGGAACAGAATGAAAATACGGAGGTAAACTGAAGCAATCCATAGTGGACAGGTAGTGAAAATTTTGGGCCTAAAGCTTGAAATAATCTGTAGGGGAGAGAACGAACATTTGGAGGTAAAAGTGAGGTACTCAGTGTGGGCAGGTAGGGAAAGTTTTGGCAGTAACCTTAGAGGACACGAGATGCCAAGGGCTATGGACACACTGCTGTGCCAGTTCAATTAATGCAGAAGGAAAATACAAGACTTCTCTAGCATGAGTAATTTAACTGGATGTGTGTAAACACCTTTTTGCTATGTCCTGCACTTGGGTCACAACACCCTCCGGCCTGGGGCACAGGGGCTGGGAAGTGCCCAGTAGGGAAGGACCTGGGGGTGCTGGTGACAGTGGCTGGACATGAGCCCCAGTGGACAAGAGGCCAATGGCACTTGGCCTGTGTCACTGTGGCCAGCAGGCCCAGGGCAGTGACCTCTGTGTTGGGCACTGCTGAGGCATTTCAGGGGCTGTGTCCAGTTCTGGGCACAGCATGACAAAGATACTGAGGGGCTGGAGCATGTCCAGAGAAGAGAACAGAGCTGGGGAAGGGTCTGGAGCACCAGGAGTGCTGAGAGAGTTGGGCAGGCTCAGCCTGGAGAAAAGGAGGCTCCAGGCCTGCTCCATCTGCTCATCCCCAGCCTGGATTGATCCTGGGGTTTGTCCTGACCCAGGTGCAGCACCAGCACTGGGTCTTGTTGAACCTCATGGGATTCCCATGGGCCACTTCTGGGGCTTGTCCAGATCCCTCTGGGTTGGCCTGTCCTTCAGGTGTGTCACTGCACCCTCAGCTTGGTGTCATCTGCAAACCTGCTGAGGGTGCACTCGATCCCTTCATCTGTGTTATTAATGGGGGATATTTAAATAACACTGGTCCCAGTATGGACCCCTGAAGGACACCACTTGCCACTAATAATTGGGACACTGAGCCATTGACCACAACCCTCTGGATATGACCATCCAGCCACTTTTTTATCCATCTAACAGTCCACTCATCAAATCCATCTCTCTCAAATTTACAGAGGGGTGTTGGGGACCATGTCTTTACAGAAGCCTTTTACAGCTGTTCTAATAATAAGTTATTACAAATTTTCATGCTTCCTTTTTTCTTCTTTTCATGCTACTGCTTTGTTTCAAGAAGCTCCTTGAAATTCCCTGAAATCTGTTTGATACATGTGATGGTCACATTCCCCTTTAACATAGTCAATTTGGGGCACCTGCCTCCCAGATCATTTGTATATTTGATCCATACGCACTCACATTTTTGTTCTAGCAGGTGGACTGCTTCAGGTCATTTGCCAAGGCTGGACACAAGCACACAAAAAGGACCTCACTGTCATAGTTATGAGTGCAAATCATCTAGGTAAGCATAGGTCGGCCAGAAGAGATGTTATGCTGATAGAGTTAAACTAAAAAGCAATTTTTTCAATGCAAGAGGCATTCTCATGGTTGTTGGTAGTAGGAAAAGAAAAGAAATGTTCAGCTCTGGGTCATGTTTTTCTCAACCCTTCTGAGCAGAGGTACTGGGGGAAAACTTAAGTGAAAGACTTAATGCAAAACTTCAAGTGAAGTAATGTTGAAACACTCTGCATGTGGATATAACCTCAGTTCTAGCTGCAGTCTCTTAGAAGATTATGGAACAAACTCCCCTGGAAACTCATTTACCATCATGTTTAACATCTTGTTAAATGAGGAGTGCACTCTTATTAAGCTGTGTGAAACTGGGAGGGCTACGCTGAAAATTAGGCTTGCCACTCAGAGGGATCTTGACAGGGTGGAGAAATGGGCTGACAGTAACCCTGTGAAGTTTGAATGAGTGAATGTAAGTCCTGCACCTGGAAGGCAGTAATCCCTTGCAAACATACAGGCTGGGGCTGACTATATAGGAAGCAGATCTGCAGAAAAAAAACGGGGGGTTCCTAGTGAACAACCAGTTGCCCATGAGCCAGTGGTGTGGCCTTGTGGCAAAAGAGCCCATTGGCTTCCTGGGATGTTTTCATAAGTGATAGCTAGCAGACCCAGGGAAGTCATCATTCCTCTCTACTTGGCACAGGTGAGACCATGTTTGGAGTTCTGGGCCCAGTTTCGGGCCCCCCAGTATAAGAAGGATAACAATATACTGGCACAAGATTGAAGCTCTGTCATGTGACACGTGAGGAAAAGCTGAAAGAGCTCAGTGTGTCCAGCCTGGACCAGAGAAGGTGAAGGTGAGACCTTACTGTGTGTTCTACTATGAAAAGCATGGAGGAAGAAAATGGTTACAGAGAAGAAGGATCCAGGCTCTCAAGATGCACAAGGAAAGGACAAGAGGCAACCTTTGTTTTGTCCTTGACACAAACAAAAGATCTTCCAATTAGATATGGGGTAAAAACTCTTCCCACTGAGGATGGAGATCCAGCAGCCTCTTTGGGAACCTATCACCACTGGGGTGCCCAGAGAGGCTGCTGGAGTTATTCAGAGCTTGACTAAGCAAGAGCCTGAGCAAAATCCATCTAACCTTGAAGATGGCTCTGCTGTGAACAGGAGACTGGGTGAGCAGACCTCTAGAAGTCCCCTCCAACCTGAATTATTCTGTGATTCTATAAGGGGAGAAGGAGTGATACCATCTTCTACTCTCCATTAAAGATTTCAGCTTGAAACCTCAGACTGCAATCCTAAAGTCGCAGCAACACAAGTCCATAGAGAACAGAACAGTGTGGAAAGGATGTGTTCCCGTCTGGTCTAGCACACTCTACATTGTGTTATAGAGGCTATTCCTGCTAGCAATGCCTAGTGCCTCCTCCAGCACCACATTGCATCTGGGCCCTGTGTTGCCTCAGGCCTTCTTGTGTCTTTTCATCTGGTTGCAGATATCCCTTTTCCTGGGCTTCCACGTTCTCTTGCTTGCTTGAAAAGGGCTCTTTTTCAAGCCCAGCTGACCTTGTTTCCCGCTTGCTCTTCTTTCTGCTCCTTCCTTCCTGTTAGCCTATTAGGTCCTTTGTGTCTGCATTGACCAAGATTCCAACTTCCTTCTAGAACTCTAGTTCTGCGCAGACTAAAGCTGTCCAGACATCAGCTAAAGATGCTTGTTACAGTGCCCCGCATGCTCTGCTACACTCATTTTCACCAGTGGCTCATTCTCCCAGGTAATCTTTACAAGCATTACCTAAAATTTACCAGTTGTTAGCATAAGCCTGAATTCAAAAGAGTTAATAGTACAGTGAAGACTGCATGGTGAGTCTCTTGAGCCCCCCAGTCTTTCCAGTAATCCTCCTTGCTGTGAGGTAGTGGGATGCTGAAAATCAGCAGGAGTTGCTTGCAGCTCTTTGGGAAAGATTACTGTGATTTAGAGCCTGTGGAGTAAGCTAATAATAGAGGAAAATGGTAAGAATTTAAAGAGAAGGATAAATGAAGCTAATGAGAATGAATCAAATCTCCAATACAAAGTAAATGTTTAGATTATTAAAAAAAAAATCCACAATATTTCCAATCATAAAGGATGGAAGCTGAATGAAGAAATAAACTGTCAGGAACAATAGGGAAGGCTGGGTTCTCTGCTTAAAATCAGACCCACCACATATCACACTGTCAGTGCAAAGCACTTGGATCTTCCTATTCTCCTTTCCCAGGGAAAGGGAGCCAAGCGTCTCACACAGCTGTGGTACTAGGCTGGAGCTTTTCTTCTCCCGTGATGCTTCTGGGCCCAGATGCCCCAAGAGTAGGAACAAAACTAAAGAGAGCTGGTAGGCAGAAGACCAGTGGATGTCAATGCCTCAGAATGGCAAAGGCTAAAAAACTGGTCAGAAATCAAAGGACCAAATAGGTGGTGATGACATAGTAAAAAACATGTTATGTCTTGGCTGCCCAGCTGCTTCTGGGGCCCTGGGAGAGGGGCATGGGAGAAAAACAACCCATTTGAGAGACACAGAGTCACAGAATATGCTGAGTTGGAAGGGACTCATCAGGATCATAGATTCTAACTCCCGGCCCTGCACAGGACACCCCAACGATCCCAGCCCATGCCTGAGAGCATTGTCCAAATGCTCCTGGAGCTCTGGCAGCCTTGGGGCTGTGACCATTCCCTGGGGAGCCTTTTCCAGTGCCCAATTACACTCTGGGTGAAGAACCTTTTCCTGATATCCAGCTTAAACCCTGGCACAGCTCCAGCTGTTCCCTTGAGTCTTGTCACGGGAGTGAAGAGATCAGTACCTGCTCCTCGGGAGGATGTTGAACACTACGATGAGGTGTCCCCTCAGTCTCCTCCAGGCTGAACAATCTGCTGGTGAGTTGTAACCACTAGATGGAACTCAAACACTTTGCATTAATTCACTGATCGTCTGCAGGGAGTCCATCCTGATTTTAGGTAAGGCAGTGGGTCTGGTAGCTGAATGTCCACACCTGTGCTCAGTAGCAAAGGGCTTTTATGGAAATACAGCAAGAGCTCTTAAAATACAGGTGAATAATTCATTCATTCCAGTGAGCAGGGATACTGAATATTTTATGTCCAAACCATGGTAATGTTATTGGTTCCTACTGAGTGGCACTAAAGCCTCTGATGACTTGATGGAGAGCACTGGGATACATCCTCCATTAGACAGACCAGCAGCACATGATTTGGGGTAAGTCATTTAGCATGGCTGTGGCTTGGTTCCCCCTTTGCTAAAGTGAGTTTTGAAACTGTCTGCCTAAAGTGTGCTTGAGCATCCAGTATGTTATTCTTGAAACTATTTAATACTCCTTGGTGAGGTACATCTTGCCAGTGGACAGTGGCAGACAAAAATGCAGTCATCTACAACACAAATCCTACACTCTGCTGTCCTCCAGTTTCTGAGACTCCAGACTTGTTTTCTTACAGCCCACTAAAACAAACTAAAGGAGAGCTACCATTCATTTCTTAAAGGCTTAGAATATTTAACTGTAATTAAAGAATAACCAGTATTATAAAGCCTAGAGGCCCCACGCAAGATCAGCTCTGTGTTGTGCTGTGTCTTGTAGAAACAGAGTAAAAGGAATTCCTTCTCTTAAGCAGGTTACGGTGTTCACAGGAAAAAATGTACCTGGGAACAAAGAAAGCTAGCAGTGCCCTAGTAAATGCAAAAAAGCCATCACTTGACATGAGTGAATCTAGAGGTAAAAGAGTAGCTCAGCAGCTGGTGTAAAGCTGGCACAGCACCACTGATGCTGTGAGTTTACAGTAATTTATACCAGATGAGGATACGCCTCAGGTAGGGGAAGTGTCTTTCTTAATGTCAGATTCAAAGTCTAGCCTAGAGGTGAACCAGATCTTCTGAATCCTGATCACAAGGCTTTGTTTTCATGCACTTGCTTCCCCACTGGCCAGCCCCTGGATGGGTGGCTTGCTTGTCTCAGATTGTGCTGCTCAAGGACTCAGCTGAAACATCATTGCACACAGCTTGTAGGAACCCAGCTGGGATTTTAGATGGGCACAGAGTAATGTGGAGAAAGACTAGTTCAGATCTGAAACAGAAGAGACTGAAAATTAATTGTTTTAAAGCAGTAGCAGCTGGAAGGAGAGCAGAATTCTTGCTATTACCAAACAGATTTTTAAAATAGTTCCTATTGTAAATGATGCTTAATGGTTAAGTATTGTCTTTTCTCACCAAACACAGTATGTGTAGCTGGTATCAGATAACTAGGTTGTGTGTTAATTGAAGATATTGTTCCAGATGCGTTAGCCACCTTCAAAATCAATAGAGATTATTTTTCCTTACCTGCATTGAGGTGATACTGTGACTATATTGATAGTAACAATATGATTCGAAGCAATGCAGAGATATTTGATTTCTCAAGACACATGGGAGGCAGGTGGCTCAAAAATATTTCTCAATAGTTATTTTACCATTCAAATAAAATTTAAAAATTGTAATAATGGTGACTATTCTGAGAAAAAGGTTCCTCTTTATCAATTTGTATGTATAAACACCAAGAAACCAGCGAAAGTCATTAGAATATTGGAAATGGAGCAGGAAAACCTGCTCTGTAAGTAGGAGATTAATGGCCTTTCTGATGTACAGTCCTTCAGAGAAAGAAAAGACAGATTGCTTACAAGTACATTTTGCCAATTGTCCAAAGCATGCAAGGAAAGTGGTAGGGACGTTAGTTCCTAATGTAAGTTACCAATTAATTGATAGATTATATTAAATACATGAATTGATAGCAGAACAATCCAAATCTGTAATTTAAAAGTTTGTACAGTGTTTAGGCTTTAAGTCTTCCAAATTCAGCTTGGAGGTTTAACAAGAGCAGTTTACAGAACCTAACCTGAAGCCAGTGAAGTTTCCTTGGGAGGGGTTCAGCTGGGAGAGTGAAGCTCCAGAGAAATCATTACCAGGTGGGGCTAGTACCAGTCACACAAAACAGGTACAGAAAAAGAAAGGGGATGAGCACTATCCATATGGAAAGCTCCTCCTGATTCACAGACCAAGCTAAGAACATGGCAGTTCCCACTTTTGGCATTTCTTCCTGTCCATGTGGTGTTACTCGAGCAAGATATAAACATTTTCTCAATAGAGAAAGATCAATCACATGAGGTACTTGGATTGAGAATAGATCAACATGGAGTTTTTTAATTGGAAGTCTTGCCTTGCATGTGAATTCTGAATTTTATGGCTTTGGTCAGTGTACTTCTTCTGTTTCACAACTGCTAACACCTGAACAAATCCATCTTCATGCTCTTGGAAAAAAGCAGTTTGCCTCAGAGACTTTCCAATATTCTTGAAAATAAGGACATAAATGAAATGAAGAAGCAACTGACTTGTAAAAAGGGAGTAGCAGAGTTGTAGCACTCTTGACATGTAAGAGACTGTCCTTGTAATGATAAATTTTATTAATATGATATAAGGTAGAAAAACTTTAAAATGGTAACTAATGCTTAGCAACTCATTGCTGATCCTCCTAAGAGTAAATAATAAGTGCCCATTCAGCTGTTTCTTCACTTCCATAAAACTATATGCACTGACCATGCAGAAATAGTGTCTTCCAGGCTGATACTACTGACATGCATTCACAATTTGTGCTTTATTATAAAATCCCTGTGGTCTTGGCTGGAGACAGATTTCCTAGACTTTGGGCTTGATTATCTTCTGTGATATGCAGGCATTTTTTTATTGGAGGGCACAAGTTACTGATGTAACTTGTACTGAGGCAACATTCAGAAGTGATAAAGGTTCTACCTTTAGTTTAATCCTGTTCCATCTATTCTGGAATAATTCTGTCTCCAGGAAAGGGCAAATATGAAATATGAAGTATGGTTGACTAACAAAGGTAAAACTGAAAGCTTTGGTCTGAATTGGATATCATAAAAAATAAAGTCAAGTTTTGCTATGCTGTGGTGACTGATGGAGAACAAGAGTGTGGTAATTGTTTGCACGCCTTTCCTGGAAACCTCTTGACTGTTCCAAGATGCAGAAACTCAGTCTGAGGATGATGTTGCAGTAATCAGCACTTTACCTGAAAAATGTTACCAGCATTCTCTTCTTGGAAAGCTGAAGTGATAGGGAGCATGCTGCCAGCATTTACTCTGGACTAGGCAGTGATGTTTTCCAAGCATGTAGCTAATCACCAAGCCCATGTAATGTGGGACAGGTTAAACCTGCAGCACAAAATTGGAATCAACATTTGAAGTTCTGACTTTTCCAACGATTTTCCTTCAGATTTTATCATCGCTTGGAAAGGTTTTTATGTATCTTCATATATCTAAATATCTCAAGAGCTTGTAGATATTTTGGCACTTTCCTGCAGCTGTGAACATCCCATGACTAAGTGGAAAGATGTCCTTGCCTGTTGTTTGTTGTATGTAGTGCAGGGTAGTTCAGCAGTAAAGTCAGTCCAGCACCTCTTAGCACTCCGAGGACCAGCCACCATGGCTGGTAATTTAAACAGTGTCAGGGAACATCCCCAGCTATGGGCACAGAGCCACCTGCCCCGTTCAGCCACTGCAGTGCTCCTTGGTAGCACCTTTTCCCTTGTACCAACCAGCACGCACCTGAGCAAAGTCTGAGCATGGCTTGGGAGTTGATGTGGGACATTAAACCTCAAAGGAGGTTTGGGTGCCATCAGGCTGGCTCGGAGGGATGACCTTAACAAGGATGTTATTGGCTGTCCCATGCCAGCAGTGTCTTGGGGACACTACATTTACCTGGTTTTACTGATGTTACCTGGGAGTAAGAGTTTGCACACACCTGTGATGTCCTAGCCTTAAGGAGAAGGGAGCGCCCAAGATTCATAGATGCTCCTGGTCAAAAGGAACAGCAAAAGTCAGAGGGTCTGCAAAAACTCACATTAGTAAATTACACACTTGGCATGGAAATTGGTAGGTTAGTCCCTGACCTACCATATAAGCACATGTCAGCAGGGGTTGGATAAAGGGTTAAGATGAAAAGGAAGTAAGGAGGAAAGAGAGAAAAAGAGATCACCAGTCCCTGTTCTGGCGTTGATCCAGCCCATGGGATGTCCAGGGTCCTGGGGCACACTGCCTGGGCTTAGTGGGGGTACCTTTTTGTAGATAAGTTTTCCCTGCCCTGAAGACAGGGACATTTTCTGTGCAAATTAGTTCTTATGCACAGTCCATTGTTCCAGACTTTTCTTGAAATGTTAGGAGGGCTAAGGGGGTCTTGGATGGTGTTGATTCCCCCCAACACTCCATGCCCACTTCTCAGCCTCATCTTTCTGCTTGCTCTGTGCTGTGTTGTGCGTATCTCCAGGAACTAGATCAAGAGTGCTTGTCCCAGAGAAGTGCTACCCTACCTCCACATGGCTCCCTTTTCCAGCCACACTTTGTTCTTTCCCACAGGATGTTCTTGTCTGCTATTTCCAACAATCTTTGGTTGGCTCCACAGCCATCTGGCTATCAGTATTTGAGATACACACATTAGCCTCTTACCTTCTGGGACTCTACAGCACTGGATGATTAACCTTGCTGGGAAAGGGAAGATTTACACCTAGTTAAACTACTACAGTAACAAGGTTGCAGCACCCCCATTACCTGCAGTGCCCTGGGCGTCTCTAAGCGCCCCATCATGACAGGCACTGTCCAGATGCAGGTTGTTTCTGCCTGCCAGTGGGCAGAAAGGCTTTCCATCCAGCAGTCTCCCTCATGACTTGTGCCACATGCCAAGCTAGCATGTTTTTTAGCATCTTATCCATGGACAGCACAGACTTTTGCAGTACTGAATGTGTGTGTGATGTGATCGACTGGAGTTCTTTGTGAATATTTGCATGAATGAAGGGAGCGAACCTTCCTCCTGTCCCATAAGCTGTGTCACCCCTGGGCTCCCAGTGACACTTGCCAGCTTTGTCTGCTCACAGACAGAGTGCACCAGGCTTTCTCTAGGGCTTAGACTTTCTCCTACACTGTAGACAGGCCAGCAAATTGGCCCCGAGACATGTCTTTTGGCTTTCAGCCCTTTCCAGCTTAGGAGAAACTAACAGATGTTCTGCTCCGAGTTCATTACAGGTTTCCAGGCAGGGGAAATTAGCAAAGTCTCTTTAGCATCTGCCTTTTCCAGCTGAGGAGGAGTCACATGCAGAGGAGCTTCTCAGCCCTGCCTATCTGATCTTATTTGGACACAGATCCTTCTAAGTTCGCTGCTTAAACTGTCCCACTCCTTTGCCACTGTGGCAGCCCCAGCTGGCCCTGCCTTTTCTCTCTAGGGCAAAATGAACTGGCTGTGCTCAAGAACCGTTGCTTCAGAGATTTTGCAATTGGTTTAGATGAGGAGTCAGAAAATAAAAAAAACAACCCAACCCTTTAAAGTCTTCACAGAATCACAGGATGGGTCAGTTTGGAAGGGACCACAGTGGGTTGTCTGGTCCCACCTCCCTGCTCCAGCAGGCACAGGATTGTGTCCAGATGGTTCTGGAATATTTCCAGTGACGGAGACTCCACACCCTCTCTGGACAATCTGTTCAGTGCTCGGTCACTGCCCAGGGAAGAAGTTCTGCCTCCTGTCTAGGGGGAACTTCCTGGGCACCAGTTCCTGCCCGTTCCTCCGGTGCCATTGCTGGGCCCCACAGAGCAGAGTCTGGGCCCTGCTCGGAGCCCTCCCTGCAGACAGGGACACCCAGGGCTGAGGGCTCCTCTCAGCTGGGGCTCCTCTTGAGGCTGAACAGCCCCAGCTCCCTCAGCCTTTCCTCATCCGGGAAGTGCTGCAGGTCCTTCATCTCTGCAGCCTCCACTGGCCCTGCTCCAGGAGCTCCATGTCCCTCCTATCTTGAGGATCCCAGACCTGGCCACAGCACTGCAGATGTGCCTCACAGGACTGAGCAAAGGGGCAGGATCGCTCCCTGACCTGTTGACACTGCTCTTCCTGATGCACCCCAGGATTCCATTGGCCTTCTTGTCCCCCAGGGCACTGCTGGCTCATGGTTCTGTCAATCAGTTGCCATGGTTATTTACTTTTCTTCAAGCCTCAGGTTCTACAGCCCAGTAGTTGCATGAGAAACTGTGTTCTTGCTTTAATATAAATTAAAATAACAGCTGCAGATAAAGGCAGGGAATTGCTGATTGTAGCAGGCAAAACAAGAAAGGCTAAAAACCCCCAGCAGAGGCAGATGCATGGATGTGCATGGGAAGATGTGCAGTGAGGGAGGATGGCAGCTGGCTGGGCCATGTCCTGGGTGGCATGTCCCCACACCAGGTCATCTGATGAGGGGGAACCTCAGCATCAATTCGTGTGACAAGAGCCCATGCCAGACCCAGTCATACAAGGAGCAAAAGAAACACCATCCCTTCTGCCAGGCCTTGCACTGAAGGTCAGGCAGCCCAGTTAAACAAAGAGGAAGGTCTCTTCTTCCTCGTCTTCTCCCTTGGCTGTATCACCTCGTGTGGCTCCAGCGCAGGCAGAATGGTAAGGCTGGGGCTTGAGCTGGAGAGTTACAAGCACTAAGAGCAGGCAGCTGGAGGCAGAGAAGGGTGGCTTAATCAGAAATCTCTCCTTTGGCAAAGCAACATCACAAACTAAATTTTGCTGGTGATGTTTTAGAGCTTGTTGGTTTTAAGTGTTTACATGGAAAGCAAACCCTTCATCAGTGATCAAGCATTATCATGTTTCGTGGATTTGTAACACTGTTAAACCCATCACAGCAGTGCCTTAGCAAAAGTATGTTTTGTAATGTGAGACAATGCCTTTGCAGTTCTTGCTTATTTCTAGTAAATTCAATATTAGCAATGACATCCATAAAAACCCCCTTATGCCTTTTTCTTGTACTATTAGAGCATCTAATAGCAGAGTGGTGAGTTATAGGAGACTCCTGCCTGGAATATGAAGGGGTTAGCTCACATGGGGGTGGCTCTGAACTAAGAAGACGTAAGTTTTCTGAAGTTGGTGTTATTGAGCCTCAAGCTGTTGGAGCTTGGTGCAGGAGTTATCAAGGGAAATCTATAGGTCCTTTGAAATATATTGAGGTGGACAAGCTAATCACAACAAAAGTAGGGTTTGATGAAGTTATTGGAGCTTACTCTGGCTTTCTGTTGATATAAATTCTTCAGTGCTGAGCTACTGGCCTTATTACAATAGATGCCATGATGCTGTAACTGCACTGGTGAGAGCCAGACAGCACCGCATCCTCCACCGCCTTGGAGCTGTGATGGACCTGCCACCATCACATGAAGCAGAGACAAATACACTGCCAGCACAAATGGGACAGCCTGGAATATATGTTTGCGTGACATTGGCTAATTGCCTAAACTCCTGCTGCAGTCAGTGGCCACAGAGATAATTCACCCATTCCTCTGACCCATTGCAGACACCTGCAGCAGGATGAGATGAACTTTAGGCGCTAAAGAGAGATCTTTCCCTTTCAGTGCCACAAAGTGATAGGGGAACAACTGGTTAGGACCCCCAGCTCTATTTATTGCAGTTAATGTTTTTTTCTTGGTGTCCATCAGTAAAGGTGAGAGCAGAATTAAACCCTGTTTAAGGAAGGAAAAGGTATATGAATCTGGTATTGTTTTTTTCTACCTGGAATTGTCCTTGGCCATATTAAGTGTGGGCCACTACTACATGAATCCATAGAGTTAGGAAACTTAGGAAGTGTCCAGGTATCAGAAAAAATAGTAAGACTATTAATATGGAAATTAATAATTCAGATTGTGTGAATGGAAAATGATAAAAATTGAACTCTGGGAAGACAAGATTAGCGGGATAAATTTGACATTACAACAGTGATCTCTGTATTGAGTCAGTGACTGTTCCATATACTATGCCAAAGACAACTCTATATGGGCTACTTTTGAAATACTAACTGGAAGACTTCGTGGCAAATGGAAAAAGAATCCAACAAATGGTAATTAACCAAATTATATCATGGTCAAAACAAAGAAAAGATTAAACTCTCCCATTTAAAATTAAATCACATGCCTTGTAATATGACACAGATAAATACTTTAAAATTATGGGATGCAACATCAGTGCCTGTAGGCAAATACAGAACAATATATTTCTAATGGCAGACACTCGAGGGACTATTATTTAAATTTGCTATAATTAAAATGAAGATTTATACTGTACAAATCTCATTAGGAACCATACATAGGAAACATGGGTTGCAGCACATTATACAATAAAATTGGACCTTAAAAGATGATCACATTCATAAGGATCTTCTCCTAAATAAAGGCAGCAAGACACTTTATATATTGCAATGCTTGGCTGCAGAAAGTAATGCTGTTAGAAAACATTAATGCTGTTAGACTTGTTTAACAAGTAATTTGTCTTCCAGGATTCCTTTCTCAATTGAAAATCATCATTAACACCTGTCAGATCCATAGAAACATGTTCACCTTTCAAATCATGTGACCTGGTTTTATTATGGCTTATGTGTGCTCTGAATTTGTGTCTCTGAGGGTGGTAAATGAAGTGAAAAAATAAACCTTTTCTCCCACTCTATGATAATATCTACTTCCCATGCTGTATTTTTCATCTGTACATGCTCAGCTGCTTTACCACTTGTCTTGGGTTGCAATATGTAACCAAAAATGTGTAATTCTATTTTCATCTGTTGAAACCAGTTGAAAGATATTTTTATCTCTTGTAACTCCAGGGGAAAGAGGGCAGGTGCCTTCTGCTAATGGGTCAATCGTTAAAACCAGATAGGGCAGTCATTCCTTATCTCGTCCTCCACCCATCCTCCTCCAAGGGGATATCACCTGTGAATGAGCCATTTAAGGCTCTCCTTGTGACTGATAACATTACACCATCCCATTGGGAGATGCTCCACTCAGTGGGAGGAGCCAAAGCCTCTCTACCTGCGTAAAACCTGCAACTCAAAACACCAAAGCAGCTGGTTTTTCCACTGGATTCCCCGAGGAAGACTGGACCCATCCTGTCACTACCGGACCCTTCTACAGGATCGTCTCTACTCCAACGGAGCCACATCTGCCACTCCAGGAGGACTTNAAAATTATAGCAATTTGGAGGTGGGGGGTTTACATTCTCTATTCCAAGGGAGGCTCTGGTTTCCCCTGGCAATTACCTGTCTTCTAAACCAACACACCACTACTCTAAATTTGTTTGGTGAGAAAGCTGTAAGAGAGAAGAGAACTAATGTGCAAATTCCCTGATCAAGGCACTAAACCCCAGGTTTTTGTGTTCTCTGGTCTCTGGAGGTAGGGATGGCACTGTTGTACCACTGCTGATGCCACTGTGACAGTTGTAGGTCTGGCACTCTGGGGTTGGCCAATGCCTCCAGGCACACTGGGCAAATTTATGACCAGCAGTGGGCAAAGTGGCAGCTTTGATTTAAAATCATATGCCTGTTTGAAAGGACTGAGGAGCTGTTCCTGTCTCTTTTATCAGCTGCCCGTTGCCATTTGAAGGACAATTGCCCAGCTGGGCACTTCACCCACTGTGGCACATTACATCCAAGTAATAGTGATATTTTTACAGAATTGGCAGCCACGTGGATCTGTCTGTCTTCATCACGCCACATCAGCACACTTCTGTGATTCTGCAATTGATTCTGATTGGGAAGAGAGGTGAAAAACCTCATCAAAAACAGTTTCTGATTTTTTTTCATTCGAAGTGAAGCTTTTCTTTCTTGTGTAGCACACATATATATCCAGAAAAATAACTTTTCTTAAGCAAACTGAAGAAAGTCTTGTCACTCATCAAGCATTCATGGCACTGACCTCTAGAGTTTTAAGTTATTTGAGTTCTCTTACACAAACTAGGAGGCAACTTTTCAATCAGCTTCTCTTTTTTCTTTGTAAAATAATGTGGCATTTGGCATCAAGCGAGGCATTTTAAATAGAGACAGCTGGTGGCAAGTGTTTTCAGGGAGAAAGCCTGAACTTGTGATTTTCCTCACTTTCCCTCATTACAGATTTGGTATCTCTAAACCATAACACTTTTTGATTTTTTTTCCCCCATCCTTTCCTCTATCTTGTGTTGGTTGGACTTGCTGGCTGGTGGTCAGCGAGGAGGGTTTGGGGCTTAATAAAGAATATAGAGGCCAGACTGTTCAGCTGGGATCTCTGGAGACAGAAGTATTGTAGAGACTACACTGGGGGGAAAAACCCCCCACAATTACGCTCTTTCTGCAAAGATATTTTGAGGTTTTCCAGCTTGTAAGAAGGTTTGATAAAGGACTCTCTGTTTCTTGGGAGATTCGTCTGTGGGAAGGTACCAAGGAGGGACATCTAGAACACCTCTGCTCTCTCTGCAGGTTTTGATGGCAGACACATCTACCTCTGAAGCACAAGGATTCAGCCTTATGCATGTTTTTACCCACTCTGCTAGTGAGAGATTTGGAATCACAAAGTAAGAGAATCCAATCCCTCATCTTGGTTACAAAGAGGTGTTAGAGCTTTCATCAAATATAATAAATGAGATAGGGCGTCCATCTCCCAAAAGGAACACATCATCTGAGAAAATAAGCTGAGCATGGGCAATCTTTTACTGATGAACATTTTTAATACCAGATGATCAAGTTAGAAGGAGAATTTTGTGGGGTTTTCTGTTGCGTTTGGTTTGGTTTGGGGCTTTTTGTTTATCATTAATAATTATTGATTGAATTATCAATAAAATTATTGATGGCATCATGTCATCAGCGTCAGAAAAATGGCTTAAGCAGCAGTACCCCCAAAGTCCAACCTTGGCATCGAGAGGCAGTAGATTTACTTGCACAAATATTGTCACCTGAAGACACACGTTTCCTGTCCAGAGAGGAACCAAAGGTAAAGTACAGCCTTGGTACAAAGTTCCTTTGACATTGAAATTCATTCCTTTTCACAGCCTGTGACAAGCCAGTTTTGGCCACTGAAGAGTGTGATGCAAGATGCCACAGTTTGCTGTGGCTTCCTCTTCATCTGGGCAGATAGCCAGGATCTCTCTTGTAGATGGAGGTAAAAAAAGGAAAAATGAGTTTTTATGTGTCAAGAGCTGCTGGTTTTAATTTTGGGAAGCATATTTTTAATAGCAAAATGGTGGGTATAGTAGATGTGTTTTTTCCTGTTAGCTTTTTGTTCTTTAAATAAATGAGCGCTTGGTTATGGACAGGAGGGTAGATGAGAGGAAAAGAAGGTGCAGTTTGTTTTTGAGAAGTTTTAGAAATGCTACTGGACATTTTTTTTCAAAGGGTAGCTTTAGGAACTAAGGTTCCCCAAGTTCTTAGAGATAGAATAGAATAGAGTAAAATAGAGTAGAATAGAATAGAATAGAATATTTCAGTTGGAAGGGATCTACAATTGCCTGGAATCTGCATAAGACCAGGTAGGAGATGAACCCACTGACCACGTGAGCTGGATCCACGGAGGACCAACACTTCTGGAAGTGTTTGACCTTTGCATCCTTCACCCAGATGAGGTCTCTTTACAAAAGCAAGCAGCCCAAACAGGCATTGTGTAGAGCAGCATCAGAAGGTGTAAATCACTGTCTCTCTTTACTGGGTGCAGGGAAAGGCAGCTTTCATCTCCCACAGGTGTGCGAGGCAGATGATGGAGCTCAGAACACTCCGGCAGATGGAGGACGGCGCTGTTGACCGCGGCCAGAGGGTGGTAGCACTGCATAGCTCCTACTACTCTGTCCTCCTCAAACTATGGTAAAAAATAGCTGCATTTCATAATTTCTTATGAGGAAAAGAAGAACTAAGAGGTGAGGAAAGGTGGGGATTTTTAAATGAAGAGGAACTTTTACAAAAACAATTTATTTTCCTAGGCCCTAAAAACAGTATGCTACCTCAGACTAGTCCTGGTGGCAATTTTCTGAGCTTCTACTTTTTCAGAGAATGCTCCTTTTGATATGACAGCCGCAGGCTGTCAGGCATATACTTTCTCTGCCGTGGCGCATAACTACCACAAACAAATGACCCCACCATGATAGTGGTCATATGCAGCTTCCAGGCAACTGCAGGTCCTTTCCAACTGAGATATTCTATTCCATTCTATTCTACACATCTCTCAATTTTTGTAGTTGTAGGTTACCTTAATTCTTCTGAAAGTTGGAAAACTGAGGAAACTAATCATTGACGGGCACAAACCACACAGCTAGCACCAGAACTATTGTGTGCACATGTACTTGTGCATACAGTGGTGTGTCTGACTGTTAATATTTCTTAGCTTGTAGTTTAAAGCATAGAAGATCCAAAGCTCACAGCTTCCAAATGTCATTTTATGTGACATTATGTATTTTAGAGCTATAAAAAATAAACTTGGGCTGCTGACATCAGTCATCTTTTCTTTTTCTCTCCTATGCCACTGAGAACTATGCCATTGTCTGCTTACTCCCATTTCAAGTTGTATTAATTTTAATGGTTTAAATCAGAATAATGCGTTGGCCTTGCTGTGTGACCATAGGGAGGTGGCTTCACTGCGCTGAGCCTCAGTTCTCCCATAGGTGAAACAAAGGTAATGATGCTCTGTGGAAGGCTCTGAGATGTCCAGCTGCTGTGGAAGAGACAATAATGTGATTATAGTTACCCAGGCACTGTAAGACCCCATGTTTGGTGGCATTTTTTGTCTGTCTCCTGACACTTTCAACACTGCCATGCACACTCTTGCTGTGTTTTTTTCTCCCTCCCCCAACTGCTGCTCTTTCCCCTCTTGCTGCTACCTCTCCTCTGTCCCATAGGCCTCTCTCAAGAAAATCTACTTTGTCTATTGACCTATTTTCCTCCTGTTGTTGGATTCTGATTTGTCACTGCCTTTCCTTTAATAACCAGTTGTATCAATAGCTCCTTCACCACCATCCTCTTTCTGCTCCCCTCCTCCGAAAGTCTCCTTCAACCCTGACACTTTCTCTAGAAACAGCCTCAGGCTATTTCTAACCTTCCTTCTCTCATCAAAGTGCTTGAAAAATCAGCTCACTTTCTTCTCTTGGCAGGGAGGCTGCTGTGGTTCGTGGGCCAGGCTGGGAACCAGGAGCTCGTGGTTGGTGATGGTGGCACTGCCACTGAGTCACCACCCGGCCTTCAGCACGGCACTCGCTCTCTTTCCTCTCCTAGCTTTAAACAGGAGCAGTACTTGTGTGCTTACCTCACATGGATGTTGTAAAAACTTAATTACCGCTTTTAAGATGGTATCTAAGAGTGAAACGTGTCTTTATCTCTTGCAGTGGTAGTTGTGACCACTGGCGGTTTAGTTCAGGCCCTGGCATATGGAAGTGTCTTCCACAGGCAGCTAAAGGCTTCCTTTTTCCTGGTCACAAAGGTCCCTGTGCCATAGTCCTCTGACACAGAGGACTGGCTGCAGGGATAACAGGCAAGGAGGCTGAATTTCCCTCCAGTCAAGGTCACTATCCAGCCACTATCTGATCACTCTCTCCCTCTCTCTGCTCCCCTGACATTGCTGGCGAGGCCTTTCCAGAACAAAAATCCTGGTCCTCATCTAAACTGCCTTTTCCATCCTCACCAGTTGCCTTGCTCTTTCCTTTCTCTACAGCTGACAGGACTTGTTTGAGCTGCCCTCCCTACTCCTCCTTCCTGGGTGCCCTCTCAGCCTGCCTAGATGGGTACAACCCAAGACAGAGCCTTGGCCTTCCTAGGCAGCAGCTGCAGGGACAGCTCTGGTGAGCTGGTGTCCATGCTCGAGGTAGGAAGGCGCAGTAAACCACATGCTGGGCAGGCAGCAGGGGTGATCCCACCACTGTCTAAGTACCAAACCAGGTCAGGCCTTGGCACACAGGTCCACCCACCTCAGCGCCTCTTCCCAAGCTAAAATTGGGGTCAGCTCAAATTTCCAGTCTTAATTACGCCACTCCCTATACACACCAAAGAAAACCATCAGCAACCTGGGCTGATTACTATCTCTTTCCTGGGAGAGGGTTATCTGTTTGCTGTGATGGAGGTGGCAGAATGTGTGGTGCCTGCAGAAGCTGCAGTCAAACCCTTCATGGTGCAGACCCGCCTTTGGGAATGGGAGAAAACAACAGAAATAAAGGCCACTTCAGATCAGGACAGTCCAAACCCAATAGGAACAGAGAAGTTGTTTATATTTTGTATTCTTCACCAAAATCTTTTTCTTTGGAGTGTGTCTGTCTGTATCTGAGCTCAAGGTATAAAAGAACGTGAGGATGGAGTAAGACGTGTGAGTGGAAACTGCTGCTCAGCCAGGGAGAGGCTACTAAGTCTCCATAATGCATGCACTCTAAACTACATCCATAAATGTCAGGCATGATTTAATAGGCTATAAAACCCTACATCATGATGCCACGGGAACTATTGAAAATAAAAGCAGATAAATCACAATTCTGTGCAACAAGCTGTACTCATGTTGCTTTTTTCGTCTACCAGGGTTTCATTGTACCATTTGCTGAGCATACATAACAGCTCAGCCTTGAGTTTCCATCTCCTTCTCCATTTCCAAGCTTGAGTTTTCACATCAGTGCACTGGCTTTGCACTGTGTGGTCACACTGCTGTAAGCCCTGGCCCCAGCATCTGCAGAACTGCTCAGAAAGGTGCTGAGCTTCCACAGGCTCAATTTTCCCCCCCCAGCAATACCAGGGGACACAATACCATTATGAGCAGATTGACTGCTGTTGCTCATATAATATTATTCCTCACATTAGGTTATGAGCATTAAGTCTACTAGACAATTTTTATCTGGCAGGAAAACAATTTGTGTCACTCTTTTAACTGCCAGCAAGATACAGAGTTACAATGACATAGATGACAGAATGCACACCACAACTTGGAGCGGGCATGACAGCTGTAATCCTGTCACCCTGTGGAGAAAATGATGCTGAAAAAAGAGGGAGGGAGGGAGTGGTGAGACGGGGAAAATATTACTAATAGAGAGGATTGGGTTTTTAGAAACGTTTGCTTCACCTCTGCAGCTGAGGTGACTGAACTGGAGAAGAAAAAATCAACCATAGTACCTGCAAAACATAAATCAATTTGGACTTACCTGACACAGATTTTGAACTCTGTCCCTTCAGTTTTTATTTTTTCTTTATTCTTGTTGAAAATGTTTTACAGTAACAAAATATAGCTTGATGATTTTTCTACTTTTACCTTGAGTTACATCATGTATCTTAATGCTTCTTAATTTTTCTGGTCTACGTCATTTAATTACATATGAAATAAAAAGGCAGGTGGGAAGGCAAAAAGAAATATAGAAAAATAACAGAGAAGAAAGAAGAAGGAATTTAAGAGAAGAAAGAAATATTTCAGCATTCAAAATTTGTGGGGGAAGTTTGAAAACATGTACTTTACGAGACAAAATCTGGAGGCAGATAAGAAAATGGACACACATACAATTTAAGGAGTTTTCCAAAGTAATTTTTCCCTTCAAAATCTTGTGATTTTGAGGTAAGATGCAACTAACACATTATTTTGAATTCAAGAGGTTGTAAATACTGACATACACTTCGCTGTTCTGGACTGTTAAAGGACAAAACACAAAGGTAATAGCTTATGCCTGAAACTGGGAGCTGGGCATCTAGTGCTTTGCAGAATTGTCCTCCAAAAATCCTATTTTTGGTAACCTTTTCTGCTTTCCCTTACTTACTGGTGCTTTGCAGAAATGATGAGCCCATGTCCACAGCAATTTCTCTGTGGCATCAAGGACCCTGGTCCCTGCTCTGGCTGCGCCCGTGCCTGACCCTGACCAGCACAGCCCTGCCCCTGTCACTGCACGTCTTCGGGTGATGCCAGGAAGTTCCTCACATATCTGCAGAGATTTAAATTCCATTTAAACAACCAGCCCTGCTAAAGTAGGTTGAGCGGGGAGATTTTGCCCAGTGCAGCCCAGCCTATTACCCCAGCTCCTCTACAGCTCCCTCCTACTGACCTTCCCCTCCCTGTTCAACCCAGGCCCCGGGGCCGCTCTCCTTCCTCCCAAGAGCCTCTGATACAGCCTGCCCAGCTTTGTCCATCTCCAGCCAAAGGCAGAGGTACCCTGCTTTTACTCCTTGGTCCTTGCATGCCCGCTGGTCATCCCACATGTTTTGCTGGGGCAAGATTCTGTAGTGGACGGGCAAGGAGTGGCACCTGGCCAAGCCTCTTGTCTCTTTGGAGGTGAGCAAGAAACGTTGTCAGCATGAGCTGAGGGGAGAAGCTGCATCTGTGCCTTTGAGGGACCACAAGATTCAAATTTAAGGTATCCTTGTCAGTCTCCATCTGCTTGCACCACAGTCAGGGGAACGGAGCTGGCTTTAAACACAGGGACACACATGCACGAACATACAGACTATATATTCCTGTGCCTTTTCACAGTACAAAAGGCAGCTGCTGGCACAGTCAAAGGAGGGTGTGCCGTGACCTGCACAGCACAGCAGTGTGGGATGGGGTACTTTTATATCTTTTACACTCTTAGCCCTGGAAGTTTTGCTTTGTGGCACCACACTGCAACCAAAGCTCTAGGAGAGGTAGAAAAGGACTTGGCTGTAACTGCCTCATGGTGCTACGCGACTGTTCCACAGTGGCATGAGAGGGGTCTGTGGTCCCAAGCAGTTTGGACTAACCTGATAGTCAGGTTTAGCTTTTGCTAGGTTGGTGTCACTGGAGTCAGTGCTCTCAGGAGCTCTGTCAGGGCCACTCACTGCCTCATTTTTACGTGCTACAACTTGAGCAAATGTGCCAGGAGTAGCATTGTCAGCACGTGTCTAAGCAGTGACTTGTGCAATGGAGTCCACTTCTCAAACATGACTATAAACTTGTCTCTCAGAAAATGCTGTGTTGCTTTGAACAACAGTACAATTCTCAATTTCCCTTCCCCTTTCTCAAACACAACAGTCACACTTGGAGCAATAGAAAACTTTTTCTCCTATTTACAGAAGCAATACACTAGATGATTCAAAATAATACAATATGTGACAATGTGTGAGGGTGACGTGGCTTAGACCATCAAGAATGACATTCAGCGTTATTTTCTTTTGCATATATTTGCTGCTGGATGAATAGGTGTCATACCAGGACTTTGGCATTTCTATTTTGGCTGTTGTGGGTTTCTGAAATGGGAAAGCTATGTGAGTGCCTAAAAAAACTATACAAGTATCTTTATATCAAAATGCCTGAAGCTTTGGGGAATGCACAAGTATTGCTATTTTGACTTATTCCCAAATCAAATCAAAACAAAACAAACTTTTTATCAAAATCATTATACTTGTGCAAATCCTATTCATAGAGCCAGACCACAGAATCTCAAGTAAATTAGAATCTTAGATGAACCAATTTGCAACAATGCAAATAAAATGGATATAGCATTTCTCACTCTAACACTGCAGACTGCATTTCATAACTATTCCTAAAAAGTCAAGGATTTGGGACTTCTACCACAAGAAACCTGGCTGAATCTTGGAAAAAGGGCTTTCCTGATAACATGAAGTGAAAGCTAGTCTTACTGCTAATGATGAGAAGTAGCATGACTGATGCACACTAGGGCCATAAAACTCACTTTGGTTTCAGAAACCGATTTGGTAAGGGGAAAAGGAATCATAGCGCTAAACATGTAGTGGGAATCACTTGCACAGCACCACTGTGTACCAGCTCTCCTGGACTTCCCTTTAGCCCTCAACACTGAAAAATCACAGTTGCATTCTAACATCAACATGTCCTTGCATGTTCTGTGAATTTTCTGTTTCCTACTGTGCTTTGTTGCCTAAGAGCTTGATTCTGTCCCACAGTCTGGAAGAGTCATCTCTGTTGAGGCCCAGTAATGTCAGCAGACCCATCAACTCACATTTGAATCTGCTCAAACACTGGAAGACAAAAATAAAACTAATAATACAAATGAGGCAGATAAGTGAGCACTAAAGGAGTCAGTTAAGTTGTGCTGGGGAAAGATAAAGGGAAGGAAAAAACAGAGAAGAAGCAGTAGAATGAGTTAATGATAAGTGGGCACTGGGAAGTAATGACTGGTTTGAAAATAAAAAGAGGAAAGGAAAAATACTACTACGAATAAAGTCTCCTTAATAAAAGTCAATGATTATTGCAAACATCTGAGGTGTTGTGGTACACTGCTGACACCAGAACAACAGTACACAAGGAATGAAAACCTTGGCTTTCAGCTGGATGTAGGTACCCAAATGTCTAACTCCTTTGGGAAAAAGGCTTCAGCATCCTTCTGGGACATGTGAAAAAGCCCCTAGCCTAGCTGCTGAGCAAGTGCAAATAGGAAGACACAGGGAGTCCTGTGGCTGTGAAGGAGGCCCAGGTGGCAGAGAATCAGTGGAAGCTGCTGGGCAGATGCACTGCTGTGGACAGAATATTATAAGTCCCAATGAAGGAGTGGTTTGTCTCCTTTACTTCAGGGTTCGCTGTTTTCAGGGACAAACTTTAGGCTAGAAAATACAATACAAATACAACCCAAAGCCAGATTTTTCAGACCACTGTGAGAAGAACATACTTCAGTCTGTTGGTTTTCTCATCCTGCTGCTGTCCCCCAGCATACCACCCACCTTCCCTTTCTGGGAGAGCCCGAAGCAAGGCAGGAGCTTGGCCTCACTTCATGGGCCATAGTACCTTTTGCCTGTATTAGTGCTGCTGACATCTATCCGAACAAAAAATTAGGGGAATTCTGGCTGGAGGGTTGATGACAGGTGGTGCTGCCAGATCATAAATCCTCTTTTAACTAATGGGTCCTCCCTGGAGATAAGCTAAGCAGTAGCCTCTAGGTGAGAGGGAAAGAAGCTCACTGGGAGCCTGTTCAAGGTTAAATACAAGCTAATGGACTTCTTTCCGCTCTGTGCAATCTCCACGTGGCACAGATCTAAAGGGGAGCTGACAGCTGGACAAGCTTCCTCCTTACTTCTCCAGAACAACAGTCCTGCAACCATGGACCACCCTGCACACCAGAAGATTTGGTAGCATTTTTCTTCTCCTGCCCAGAGCAGCAGGAAGGACCTTAAAGTCTGAGGTCTCAAGAGACGGAACTAATGAGAGGAACTGCAAGAAATCAGGGCAGAGAAACAAGGGCAGAACCAAGCAGAAAAGCTAACACATGACACATGACAAGGCCCTCCTTGTTCAAAGGGCTCAAGGGTGTTCTCCAGTCACGGTGTGTAGCCTCTAGCCAGCATGGTTGAGGCATACCTGCTTCTGTTGGCAAGGGCACACCACAGGGTGGGGTGGGGTGTGTTTTGTCCAGCCACATTTCCTTCCCAGCTTTCTTACAGCAGCTTGAGAGGGATTGACTTGTGGATGAAGAGGCGCTGCAATCATGCCTGTGGCCTTCTCTACACATTCACCATTTCTTTCCTTACCTTTTCTAGTTTCCATCCTTTGCACTCACATTTAGTGAGGTATAGGAAAAAACAAACAGAATGAGCTGGAAGAGAATAGCTCTAAAACAGGTTGTGGTCTTGGACAGATGCTTACAACCATCCATACTGGTTGAGAGGTTTGAGGGGATGGATCAAGGCCTGTATTTGCAAGGGCCATTAATCAAAGTGCGAGGAAAAGCAGCTATCAGTGATCTCAGAAGGAACAAATGTTGAAACTCCAGGCAGAAAAATGAAACTTGGGACACACAGCTTCACCAGAATGTCTGTGGAGAAAAACAGATTGCAACGGCACCGCAAGAGGGAACACTGTGGACACACAGGACCAGATCTCATTCAGAGCCATGGCAGGTGACAGATTCTGTACAAGCCTTTGAGGCAGCTTGGAGACAAATGAAACCGTGATGGGATTTTGGCTGCATTCACAAAGGATCAGGTGCTAAATGTGGGTATCCATGGGCTGAGGAAATGATGACCAATTGAATGGGTATCAAAGACCAATGAGGTAAGTGATAAAGTGGCCGCAGGGACTGATTAATGAAAGGAGATAAAAAGAAAGGATGGTAATTGCTAGGAAAATAAGTGACACCTGTGCATAAAACACAAACAGCCATCAAGGAAAAAACTGTTTAGGGGAGTACACCACATGGATGTAACCAGAAATAATTGGGTGAAACTGGACAAATGAAAATATAGGCCAAGTATCTTCCTGACCATGGGACTTTCTGGATTGTCAAACAAACTCCAAAAGAGGTCCAAGTCCCATTACCTGAGGCATTTAAAAGAAAAATCATACAAGTGCTGTGAATCCTCTACCATCAGGGGAGCAGAGTAGATGAACTAACAAATCCTTTCCACCTCAAATTTCTATATTTGACATAAAGAATCTCAAAACCCTCCAACTTGCCATGAGACAGAGAACAATAACCCAGCTCTTGGGGAAAGCCAGTAGTAACCATGTAGGTAAAAAGGCAAAATGTCATGGTGATGAAATAGAGCGGATAAGAGGGGAAAGGCAGGCCACATCCCATGTTTGGCATTCAGTTTTGAACCCCTCACTTTAAAAAGGACATTGAGGTGCTGAGGTGTATCCAGAGAAGGGCAACAAGGCTTGTGAAGGGTCTAGAAAACATGTGTTACAGGGAATGGCTGAAGGAGCTGGTGTTGTTTAATCTTGAGGAGGCTCTGGGGAGACCTCATCACTCTCTACAACTCCCTGACAGGAGGGGGCCGGTCTCTTCTACCAGGCCTGTAGTGAGAAAATGAGAGGAAATGGCCTTAAGCTGAGACAGGGGATTTTTAAATTGGATATTAGAAAAAAAAATTTCATTGCATGGGGGCATCAGGCCTTGGAAGGGGTTGCCCAGGGAGGCAGTGGAGCTACCATCCCTGGAGNTTGCCATGAGACAGAGAACAATAACCCAGCTCTTGGGGAAAGCCAGTAGTAACCATGTAGGTAAAAAGGCAAAATGTCATGGTGATGAAATAGAGCGGATAAGAGGGGAAAGGCAGGCCACATCCCATGTTTGGCATTCAGTTTTGAACCCCTCACTTTAAAAAGGACATTGAGGTGCTGAGGTGTATCCAGAGAAGGGCAACAAGGCTTGTGAAGGGTCTAGAAAACATGTGTTACAGGGAATGGCTGAAGGAGCTGGTGTTGTTTAATCTTGAGGAGGCTCTGGGCAGACCTCATCACTCTCTACAACTCCCTGACAGGAGGGGGCCGGTCTCTTCTACCAGGCCTGTAGTGAGAAAATGAGAGGAAATGGCCTTAAGCTGAGACAGGGGATTTTTAAATTGGATATTAGAAAAAAAATTTCATTGCAGGGGGGCATCAGGCCTTGGAAGGGGTTGCCCAGGGAGGCAGTGGAGCTACCATCCCTGGAGGTGCTTAAAAGGCATGTGGATCTGACACCAAGTGATAAAGTTTTGTGATTTAGGGGATAAAGTAATGCTTTACTTGAGAGTTGAGAGTTGGTTGGGTTCAGAGTTGGACTGGATGATCTTGAAAGACTCTTCCAACCTTGATGATTCCACGACTCTGAAGAGCAACAACTCTACTTCAGCAGTTCAGCTGTGCGGAAGGAAGACAGTAAATATGAATCATATTCATTGTTGAGTTGGTCCTATATTAAAAAAGGGTCATTGGTTTCTAGGCTGGGAGGGGATAGTACCTTCCCTCCCCCCTCCATTTAGTTTAAGGCCAAAATGAATCTGTAAGAGGCTGCAAAGAGTCGGTCCTGGTTTGCAAAATGGACCAAGGGGTGCCTACAGCAGTCTGGCCTCTTAGCCA
The DNA here is from genome assembly GCA_013389985.1 of Dryoscopus gambensis. Lineage (NCBI taxonomy): Eukaryota > Metazoa > Chordata > Aves > Passeriformes > Malaconotidae > Dryoscopus > Dryoscopus gambensis. Next base: position 66,050 of record WEIT01032611.1, on the reverse strand, counting down.
TGCAGGTGAAGCAGCACTGCATTCGATGCCGGCACACCACGCTTAAGGCAGGCACCACGAAATGCGAGCTAAGCCTTTGAAAGCACTGCGGTTGGATTCCCTCTTGTTTGCCATTTTTAGTAGCACCAAATCAAATATAGGAGCCTACTCTATCCCAGTGCACAGCATCTTTCCAGCAGACTCCAGAGGCAGCTTTGCCTTGCAGTCGCAGGGGTACAAAGCAGTGCTCTGCTCCCAGGCACCTTCAGGCCTTGAAGTAAAGTGGGTGCATCTAAAAACCAGTCAGGACACCAAAAACTGCTCATAAAAAAACAGAGAAATTTGGACGAAGAGATGGCCGAGTATTTTTCACTTTCCCCCTGCTCTTTTCACTCCCATCAGGAGGGCTGGGGCTGTACTGTCCAGGAGCCAGAGAGACACTGGCGCTGAGAGCATCGCGGATGGAAGTCACACGCGCTCCTACCCGCTGCGGGTGACACAAACACATCCCTGAAACCCTGCGCTGGAGCGACCGCGCCGGGCTCCGAACGCAGGGCCAGGCCGGGCTCTGAGCACGGGGAGCGGAGGGGGCGCAGACGCC